>BLKR01001049.1:15000-92500 GCA_011170035.1 Teleogryllus occipitalis
CCTGGGATATAACAATACCCAAATCATTTTAGATCATTGATTTAATACTGTGCCCTCCAGTTACATAAGGCAACCCAGGGTTTCCCTTCCATCTATGTAAGAGGTTCTATTTAGTGGTAACAACCATTCTTCTGACAACTTTTCTATTGTCCTCAGGCCCTCTTGTAGTTGTTTATACTATGTAATGTGGTTAGCAAAGATTTTCATATTGTTTGCAGAACTATTCCAATTCATCATAAGAGCGTTTTAAAGATCACTGATTTACATAGTAATTAATGTAGGTCCCAGGACAGATCTCTGCGGTGTGTGGTACTCCTTTAGATACAGGTCTTGGGGTTGAAATGATATCACCGATTCTGACATGAGAAGTTCTCTACCTGAGAGGTAATCAGCAAGCCAAGCTAGTATTTCTTATGCTATATAATTACAATCATGGAATTCCACAAAATTTGCACTGAAACCATTGAAATAATAACCGAGTCTTATTTTTAAGGATTTTCTATAGTGAGTTGGTATCTTTGTGTTGATTGACCTAGACTATGTAGTTAACAATGAAGTTTGAATACTATTTGCACCCATGCATGCTTTCAGTCTAAGCACATTAATTTTATCAAATAATTCAAGATATCATGTCATTGAATTTTTAATTTATTTATTTATTCCATTTTAAGTAGGCAATCACAAAATACATTAAACATAATTCAATATGTGTAATACACAAGTTCACACTAGTTTAAAATCATTTAATAATTTGCTTTTTACTGTTGTAATAAATTTACTTTTTGAAGTCAAAAGATTGATGTTGTAATTATTTGCAAGTCTAGTTATGCGATTCATTGGACTATAGAAGTATATATTCATTCAAGCTTCTAGTGAAAAAAGTGTGGTCTCGCCAACTCGTCCCATATCTCGTGGGAGAATTTTCCCATTTAATTTGAAAGTAATATATCACAGTCAATGTTGTTATTTATAAGATCATATAGAAATATGTAGTCAAGATAATTTTGTATAAATCTTTGTTCTTTATGCATATGATTCATTATTTGAATGTTATAGGTAGAGTCGGCTCTGCACGTTACGCAATTCATGCAGTGCCCCAGCGGGCACAGTGGAATCCTTGGAACACACGACCAGATCCACATCCAGCTATGCCCCTTGCAAGCCACGGGTTGAGGTAATAATTTCATAAATATGTGAGAGAGTGTGAGGGGGAGAGAGTGGGAAGGGAATATGAAAAGAGAATATGAACATGAAAAGGGAATATGTACATACAGGAGTTAAAGAGTACTTGTGTTGCACATGCTTGAAATATTTAGCCAGCATTTTCATAAGTGGGTTCCAAAAAAGAAATGTGAATTATTATGATCAATGAAGTTGAGTTAAGCTGCTATGTTAATAAAACATTGTTTTTGATTTCACAAGCAGGGGTATTACATTTGATTACAGAGTATAATTTATCAGCATTTATATTGCGATTAATGGGATTATATATAAAAAGCAAGTCGAAGTATTCTCTGTAAGATCTCAATGAGTTTAAATTCAACAAAGATGAGACTTCATTATAATCATGAGATATCATAGGAGATGGTAAATTTAGTTTATATGCCATATAAATGAAAAATTTATGTTGAACAGCTTCAAGCCTGGCGATGTGAGTTTGATAGTGGGGTGACCATACTGGAGTTGCGGATAGCAAAACTGATCCTATAAGAGAAATATAGAGAGTTTTCATAGTTTGAATATCATTGAAATCAGTTGTTAACCATTTCACAAATCTCACCATTCGGTTAGATTTAATTATAATTGATTCAGTATGTAAGTTAAATGTGAGATTTGAATCAAAAGTTAAACCCAAATCACCAGTCTAAAACCCTTTCTAATACAAAATTTTCTATTTCTTCCCATTTCTTCCCATATATCTAAATCAATCCCTTTTTGATCTAGTTTGGTTTAAATATGTATAAGCTATTTGTAATTAAATGAAAAACTTAATTTTAAAAATGAATAAATAATTAAAAATTGATAGCACAGAAATGAACTTTTTCTAACAAAAATTGTAATGAAATATGAAATCAATAAAAAAGGACTTAATGGATGGTTGTTGTTTGCTGCTGCTAGGTGGTGCCATGAGAACCTATAACATTCTAACACCAACACCAGTTATTCTCTAATTAAAGCAGAGATGGACACTTATTGAAGAACCATTAGTTCTTATTGAACAAGTTCCAAGCCTATTTCATCTGTGTGCTACCTGGAAATACCACACTGCTTTACAAATTTGAATTAATTCACCGCAGAGATTCTGTAGAGTATGCTGTATATTTGCAACAATGAATAGTAGAAGCTAATAACATGTGCTGTTTTGCAGAGATTCTCTCACAGTAATTATAAAATTGAATGTGCGGCCAACACTGAATTTAAACCTCTTTTTTTTATTACAAACAAAATAACTATAATAATATTTGCAAGTATATGTATTTCGATGTATTTGCAAAACCTTTTAGTGGTATTTGCAGAACCTGGGACAGCAAAGCCCTACTTAAGTGAAGAGTAATATTCTGGTATTTTGATATATGAATTAAGAAAAGTATAATTAAAATGCATCAACATCTTAATATCAATACTCTGTGTGAACTAAAGTGTTATTTTAGGAATGATCTATATAATAATAATAATTTAGGATAAAATAATGCAATGTGCTATCTCTACTTCTCATTATTTTTATGATTCTTGAAAATAATTTTAATGGTATTTTTCAAAATAACTCGTTCATCTTTCATATGGAGATATTTTGTTTTTCTGGTGTTTTTGTCCTTTCTTAAAGATAATGGTTCAGTATTTCCAGAGTTCAATTTTGCAATATTTTATTTTATTTTGAAAATGAGTACAGATTTATGGTCTGGGACAATTGAATTATACTATCATTTCAAATCAATTTTTATATATGTGTGCGTGCGTGCGTGCGTGCGTGTGTGTGTGTGCGCGTGTGCATGTGTATTTATTGCCCAAAATTACAAAGTCAGAATAACTATCTATAATTATTAGTTGAGTGAAGATCAAAATCAATATCTCTTATGCAGTAATACATACACTTATAGAATTTATATGCCAACATATTCTCCATAAAAGAGCATTAACTAATTGTTCATCACTCAATTTGGTGTATGTATTGGTTGAATATGTCAGTGAATTCAACTAGGGATGAACCACACTATTTTTTATAATAAAAATGGATAATCTGTAAAATTATTTAGATCAAATAAATATTAGTCATCATATAATTTCATATGTGACAATTAGATTTATAATAGTAGCTGCGTTAGAATAGTCACGCATTAATTTGAGTGATTCCAAGGCTAATCTCCATGCTGTATGTTGCAGAAATTTATGCTTGACACACTCGTTTTTTAATAAGTGTCACAGTCAGGTGCCCATGTTGATGGGCTGTACAACATTACAAAAAACACATGCTAACACTAAAGACCTAATCCCACTTGTCACCTGATACGGTGTCAATGCCCTTACTTGCAACAACTGCAATGCCATTTACAAAGGCCAAAACAACTGAAAATTCACTCAGAGAATCAAGGAACAGGAACAAACATGGAAAAATAACACTATCACAGAATCACACTTCGCGGATCACCTAACCCAAAACAAACACATTCCTAAAAAACATTTATTTCCATGTTCTAGATATTGAAAATAGATACTGGTGAAGACTAAATTTAGAAACCATTCTTATACGTAACAACATGCATAACCAGAATGTCATTTTCTCATAATAGGAATATTTATTACCATGAATGTGTAAATTATTTGGGGTATCAAGTTCAGCTTTGAATTACTAGTTATGTGTTTTGAAACTGTTGAATTAGTGATTAATGCACTTTCATTTTTTCAGGTTGAGAGGCAGGCAGCTTTTAGATCATGAAGCTCTTGCATGCCTTTTAGTTCTTTTGTTCTTGGATGAACCAAAATTGAATACAGCACGCCTGCATAGAGTATTGAGAAACTTATGCTATCATGGACCTACAAGAGAATGGGTAATAAAGGTAAATATCTTTAACAATTTATATCAGTAGAGAAACAAGGTAATTTCCAAAACAATTACTAGTTCAAAATTTTAGGATATCAGAGGTATCAACCCCATTTAGTAGGCAATATAAATTTACTATGCAGAAAATTTAGCCATTCACATCTTTCAGGAATTTTTTCCTATCATCAGTGGCTCCAAGTAACATGGATTAAACAGATTAAGTAAACATAGTGATCACTATATTTACTTCGGGTTTTAAGTATAGTGCGTAATATAAAGTAAACATTGATAACTAAGTCCAGTGGTAGCAGGCAGCTGGTATAGTTGGGTGGCTGGAAAACCACTTTTACATTTCTGAGAAAGGAAATATCTAGGAGATATGCTGCACATCTATTGACAAACAGCAGCACCCCTTGAGCTACAGTGTGCTGGTCTACACTTTGACTCTCACCACATTCTGCTTTATACACAACACCATGCTGTTGTCGAAATTTATCAATCCAATCATTTTTGCATCAAATTCTCTTAGAAAATTTAAAAATATTTCACTGGTCATCCAAGCTGTAGTATTGTTTGTATACTTGCACAGTGAGATAGAAATATGTTTAAAGGACCGTGGATTTTTAGACTTTCCGATGACCAAAGGTTTGTTCCTCACTGCCTTCAACATTCGTGCACAATAAAACAGGAAGACGCTCCTTACTTTCCTTTACCACCATAGCAATTTCCACCACAAAAAGTAAGCATTGTCCAGCATTAAATTAAAGAATATGCTGGTTTCATCAGCATTAAAAATGTTCATGGCTCATAGCTAGTTGTTCATGGCTAGTAGCTAGAGAGATTCCATCCATTGAGCTACAGTATGCTGGTCTACACTTCCTCTCTCACCACATTCTGCTTTATACACAACATTATGCTGCTGTTGAAATTTATCAATCCAACCACTGGAAGCCTTGAAATTTTCAACCCCTAACCGCAAAGCTATTTGTGGTGCTCTTATCTTCAAAATGGTTTTGTTTTGGGGAATATTTGTGGTACGTGCTTGTTGAAACCTGTGTCATTAAAACTGCTCCATTTCGTTGTAGGTCAAAGGTTTCATCCACATTTGCTTCGTATTTCCACGGTTCTCAACAGCTTCCAGTTTGGATGATTGCTTTTTACTTTCTTGTATACATACGTATATACGGGAGTAATATATGTAGTATAGAGCAAGTTATGTAAAACTGCGGAAAATCTATTTCGAGATTTCAATGGAAATACACGTTTCGGGGTCTCCTGATACCAAAAAATTGTTCTTTTCAAAACATCTGTCCATCTGTGAACACTCCTAGCGCCTAAACCAGACGTACAATCTTTTCCAAATTGAAGAAACCCCTGTCCATCCAGCTCTATTTGAGGCTTTGAAATTTTGAAAAACATTCTTTAAAATTTGCGGGTACTTTATATACCCCCAGACATTTTCAAAATTTTCTCAAAAACAGCTCCAAATTTTTTCTTTAAATTTATTCTAAGAATAAAGTAAAGATGGCATAGGTCTGATCACTTATAAAAATGGCATAGGTCTGATTTTCCCAGATAACTCTGAATTTTCGAAAATTGCAAAAGTTTGAATTTTGGGGCGTCTTCCTAATACTATATTTTTGCTTCAAATGAAATTTGTTGCAGTTGTTTTAATTCAGTTAGTTCAGTTAAATCAGTTGTTTTTATAAGGTCAGGTAGATGTTTTCGAAAATTTTAGTAGTTTTCGCACAATATGGCATGCAATATTTGCAATTTTAAAAAATTAAAAAACCAAGCTTTTCTCAAAAACAGCCCCAAATTTTTTCTTTAAATTTTTGGTATGGATAGTGCTAAATGCACTGTATAAGATGACATAAACTCCATATTGCTCTATTGTTTTGTTTTTACAAAAATTACAAAAATGCAATTTTTTTTATTTGTCTCTCACATCGGTAATATTTATTTACAGTAGTGGCAATTTCATGTTGGAGTATTTATGAGTGCATGTGCTTTAAATATTGTCAAATAAAGTTTCTCGAAAACTCAACAGTTTTCTGTGAAAATCTCAAAAAATCTTCAAAAACGCTCAAATGCAGTTTTCTCAAAAAGGCTCCAAATTGTTTTTCAAACTTTTACAATGGGTAGTGGTAATGCCACTATTTAACATGACATGAAGTTTATTTTGGTGTATTTTTTTGTTTTTTCAAAAATTATCTCTCATGCCACTAATATGCACATTTTCATCGATTTGTATACATTATTGCATTTGTGAGTGGAAGTTATTCAAATTACTTCAAATGAAGTTTTTTGAAAAATCAATAGATTCCTATGAAAAAGAGCTTCAAATTTCACATTTACAGTAACGCTTAATGCCGTTTTCTTAAAGAAGGGCTTTCTCGTGGCACATAGCGAAGTCGCTAGCCTTTCACCAGTGAGGTCCGGGTTCGATTCCCGTCGAATCTCGTGTGAAATTTGTTCCAACAAAACGAGTTTGGCCGCTTCACAAGGGCTAGTCCAACCGCTGTGAAGTGTCCTAAACCCTACCCCTTTCCTAATTCCTTCCCAATTCTGTCCGCTGGGTAGTGACGCAGGGGCGCGTGAAGTAAGAGGTGCGTACGCGGAGATGCTACCTGGTGGTCCTCTTTGACAACTGACTAGACGAGACTAGACATATAAAAATACAGCGTCCTCTGGAATAGAGGTATAGATAATGGAGGATTACTCCACGCTCAACGCTCGACCAGGGGCAAAGAGACGCGTTGCGTCGATAAGTTGAACTAAGGGCGCAACAAATTAAAAAAAAAAAAAAAAAAAAAAGGACAGCTCCAAATTTTTCAATGAAAATTGCTATTTAGGACAAGGTTTTAGTCTTCTTTAATATTTTTAAAATAATATTTCGGATCTACTATTTGGAAACGGAAAAGTTGAGAAAAGTTTTAAAAAATGTACCTTGGGCGGCGATAGATGGTAGCTGGCAAGAAGGAAGGGCAAGACTGTATAGTACCAGTCCACACCAAGGAAATTAGAAAACTTTACTACGAGAAAGTCTGTGTCATTCTGTAGCACCTCTATTTCATTAAAGCATTGAGAGTTGAGGAAGCCAGTTTCACTTGCTTGGCTAGCTCCACCTGACTCACTAGAGGATTGGCCTCTACTTGTTTGATGTTAGAAACTTTTTCTTCTATGGAAATCTTTTTCCTCTTTTCAGCCTATATTCTATTGTTCACTGAAATCTCTCCAAATTTGCTGACCTAAAATTTCCTCCAATTCACTGCTCAGCACTGCACTATATTCACCAATATTTTCACTATGGTCTGTTTGTTCAGCCCAGCTTCAGCCTTTAAACTGATCCTGATGTAACTGCACATGTTCAACATTCTTACTCTTATTGGTTGCTTAGGTTCACAGGTTTGTATGTGTAACATTTCACTTCTGGAAATAGTTCTTATGAAATTTATAAATTTCCTTGTTTAAATGCATGTTTGAAAATACAAGGTGTTAAGAGAAAGAGAGAATTGTAGAATCCAGAAAACTATTATAGAGAAATGAATAGGGCCAGTGTTCTGAAATATGCAGTTTCCCATGAAGGTGTCGAGTAATGACAGCGAAGAAACTTGGTTTAAATGTAATAAAGAGAGAAATAATTGATTAGGGTTCCAAAAACACGAATGTTACATGAAGGAAATCGTTGTTTAGAGGAACATAGTACAGCAGAATATTTAGCATTGTGTATTTGGCTTTTGGTCAGGACCAGAAGAAATTGATGTAACATTGAGGAAAACATTATTTGGAGGAACATTAAAGAAGTTTCACTGTACTTAGAAGAAAATAATTGAAATAAACATTTTCCACTTAATTTTTGCACTTGAAACTTCTATTTGTGTAGTCCTGTTTTTTTGTGATGAGCGAGCAAGCTTTAAGCCACTGGTCATAACTGCTTCTGTTTGTTGAATAGGCAGAGCAATAAAATTACATCCATTAAACTCACATCCGATAAACATCAATTAAAGATGGATACTGCTTATTACATTAAATTTTTTTTAATAAATAATAATACTTCCATAATTGCCAACAATAATTCAAAATAAATTCAAGTCTCCCCATTAGACAACACTTACAGTGGCTTGGGGGCGAAAATATGTGTGTCTAATTAGCTAGAAAATTGTCTTGTTGATGAGGTTAAATTTTTCTGCTATCACTATATTCTTGTTCTTTAAAACCATCATTTTATCACTACCATCTTCATACATAATTGTTTCTTTCTTTCTGCTCCTCCTCCCATACATATTAGGTGGCCCTCTGTCTTTAAAGGTCCCCTCCTGAACATTTTGCATGTTGAATTTACATTCTAAAGTGTTTCATATTATGCCTCTCAAGAATATCCCCTTCTTTGATACCAGTGGATCAATTGTCTTACTATTTGTTGTAAATTGCTCCCTCTAACATGTTATGTAGTCTGAATCTGTGTATTGTGGGCCCTCGATACCAAAAAAATTGATTGATGCCAAAACATCTTACTGTCCATCTATCAATGGTCAAAACTAGTGCCAACACTGTTAAGCTAATTTTTCCCAAAATTTATATTTCCTGAACAATCTGAACAAACTTGAGGCTTGCTAGTTTGAAACGGAAATTTTGATTTTTGGTGTATTTTATATGAAGCCTCAATTACATTTTTAAAATTTTATCTAAAATGGCTCCAAATTTTTGGGTTAGTCTGTGTCCTTAGATAGTGTAAAGAATGGTGAAATCCCAGATTTTTGAAAATTGCACAAGTTCAAAATTTTTTCAGCATTTTGCTACAACTACAATATTAAAGACAGTTTTTTTCCTTAAGAAAATCTGTTGTTCAAAGACATAATTTCGAAAAATTGTACATGACCTTATTTCAAGCTCTAAGTTTTTACATAATTTTGCATGAAATATAGGTAATTTTTATAGAAGTCCAAAAATTGTCCCAAATTTTTTTTTTTAAATTTTCTCCTTGTATGTCTCAAAGGATGGTAAATAAAATTGGTACTGGTCCCTTTTTTGGTGAATTTGAAAGTTACAAAAAATTAACACTGCAAAAGAAGAATATTGAAGATCAAGATTTTTGTCTTGAATGAAATCTCTTCTAAAACCTAAGAAATATAAGAACTTTAAAAGAGATCAGGTACTTCTGTTTTTTTTGAAAAACTAATAGTTTCTGCATAATTTCTGCTTTAAATTAAAGCAATTTATTTTATTTATGTATACAGAAGCAGCAACAAACTTACACGTATCTCGTACAAAATTGTCGACATCTAATTATATATATTGCACTAGAAATTTAATTTGTTTGATGATAATTGGCTAGACAGGATTTGAAAGTCACTTAAGTATTTTTCTCCACACAGTCCACTGGGAGAGCATTCCATTGTTTCACGATCCTATTAGTGATGCATTGTGTTTGGTGTCCAGTGCTCAATCTCTCCTTCACCAGCTTAGCCGAACATAGTCTGGGATCCATAGTTGGTGTAAATAGTTCCAAGCATGAAACATTTTATATCTTATTTAGTATTTTGTAGGTTTCTATTTAGTTGCTTCTTTTTCCTCTCTTTTCTAGGGTAAAAAAATCCAATTTTTTTTTACATCTTTCATGATATTTTAGATTTTTAATAGAAATTGGAATCTTGGTTGCCACCCTCTGTATTCTTTGAGTTTTTCTTATCTTTCTCGGAAGATGGGGACCACACTACATTGGCATATTCCATTATCAGTCTAATAAATGTACAGAAAATCTTTTTAACTGCTGACAAGTTCAAGGTTATGAAGACCTTCCTCATAAGTTACAAAACAGTGTTTGCTTTCTTTGTTACTTTGTTAACTTTACTTTCCCATTTAGGATTTGGTGTTGTATTCACACCCAAATCATTTTGTTGGTAGGTCTCTGCTGAACGTGACCTCTTCACTAAATATGGTATTTTTGGATTATTTTATCCAATAAATAGAGTTAAAATTTCTTGAAAAGGATACCAAATTTTTTCATGGATAGAACGAAGGACACTTAAAAAAATAGCACAGGTTTTTTTTTTTTAACTCTGAATTTTTGAAAATTGCGTGAATCAGAAAATATTGGAGGGACCATCAGTTTTGTAAGTTTCGGCAAACGTGAGCTGGGCTTTGTAGCTCAACAAGTTTATTTTCATGTTGTATTTCACTACTACTTAATTTTCACTACTTGGGTTTCTCTCTTTACTGGACATTTAAAGATCTTTGTCTGCATCACCCTGCTTACCTGTGTTGGGTACAAAGAATACATATGCAAATCTAATTAGGTACATGAATTTGGTACTCATTGTTTTTATTGCCTTTGTAGCTTATGTCCATATTAATTCTTGACATGAAAAATCAGTATTAAAACAGACTGACTTAATCTGCGAATATAAAGCAGACCTGTATTTTTTTAATGAAATATTTAGGAAATATTCTCATCTTGTATTCAGGTGAAAACAATATATTAATAAAATCAGTGTTACAATATTTTACATTCTTTATGTAGCCTAAAAACTCACTGAGCAAAGAAAATGATGTCCATGTTGATCTTTACCAGTACTACGCCATTCTAGATTATTTATTATTACTTTGAGCAATTTGTCAAAATCTACAATATTTGAATAAATATTTCTCTTGCAATTAAAAAATTTGATGCGTTTCTGTTTCTGGAGTAAAAGTATGCAGATGCCTGCAAACTTAGTAGTGTGAATTGCAGGTAGCTGCTTACTTTTATCTGCCTGTCAGGCCAAAAGTACACAAGTGTTGTTGTCAACAAAATGTAAGTTTCTAATTAGAGAAAGAAATTACAAATATTGGACTAAATTCTGTGGTTGTAGCGGAGATCTGGTGGTATTCCATAATGATTAAGGGTCAAAGATCAACCACAAAGTTTTAAAGATATTGCATTATTAAAAGTAAAAATTATTAAATATCTTTACGACATTGTGGTTGATATCTCGTTGATCCTTAATTGATATCAGATAATTGATATTGTTAATTCAGATTAGTAAATGTCCCAGTTATGCTTCTATGTGAAATTGTGATATCCAAGTCATACTGATTTAGTAGGAATTAGTCTGCTACTAAAGTGTGAATTTTTGCCCTGCTACCCTATTCTTTGCAATTATCTTAAAAATTGGTAATCTTCATATATTGTCATCCACACATATTTTAGTGCACAAAGTGCATATACTGTATTTATTCGAAAATAAGACATTTTGTTTTCCTAAATATCTCCTTTGGAAAATACAGGGTCATCTTATGTTCTCAGATTAGACCCAGTCAGTTAGGATTACGTTTTACATTGCCTTTTCGTATCACGGAATTTGTAAGTGTTGATGAAACAAAAACCTGCAAAGACAATAAAAATATCATGCTTATATATAATACTTATTTAATATTTGTGGATGTATTCTTAGCATACACCATGAATTTGCTGGAGAATTCAGAATCATAAAAAAACTAAAAGGAGTGGCACTGAAGTGAAACGCAATGTGAAAATGAATAAAAATCATTGCTGAGATTTTGTTAAACATTGCACTGATCAACGGGGCTGTGCAGACTCTTGATTTGTCACCCGGTGATTGTGAATCTGCATTTTGCAAAAGATGAAAATGAAAAAATTCACATTGATAGACGTATACATTTTACCTCCAACCACAGAAAAGGATTAAACAATGTTTTCATATCAGAAATGTCTCAACTTGGAAACTTGCCTCAGTTTCCCACTTTACCCATGAAAGGGAGGAACAGAGATGTAAGAGTTCATAGTTCACAACTCGATCACATGAATTAAACAACATTAATTTCATATAAATTCTGTTAAAGAATCAGAGGGCACGAACAAGACTGGGACAGGAAGAAAATTGGTGACCCAGAAGGGAATGTTCTTAGGGAGCGTCAGATGAGACTAAGAACGCAAATTCAATGCACAAAACTTTCAAAGGGACCTAAAAAGACAGAGAATATTGTAGTATGGGAGGAGAACCAAAAATAAATTAAGACAATTTTCTACTAGTTGCTTTTTTATTTTGACTAAATAGTAAGAATTAGTTAAAAATTTAAAATATTCACAGGAGACCTCTTCAAAATTGGGGTGTTGTCTTGTATTCAGGTAAACATGGTAATTAATGATAGCATTTGATAGTTCAGCCAGTCACATTAAGGTAGTCAGAGAAGAGCAGTTTGGTGGCAAGCAAGCAGGCATTGGAATGGAGATACTGTCTCAGGGCTGTCCAATTCCTCACTGTGACCTTCACTATAAGTTGAGAAAAAAGTTAGGTGGGGTTTGAACATGACAGTACACCCTTGCAAGTGCTTTGTGCTTAACACGTTTGAAGAATTATAACTTGAAAGTTATGTTTTATTAATTGAAGCAAGTGAAAAATGTTAGTAACAGATTAAATCCTCAATTTTTCTTCTTTTCAGGCTCTGCTATCAATTTTAGATCTGTGCACTGAACCTAAACGAGATGGCCGCAGAAAGCCTCAGTATAATTTCTTTTCTACACCCCAATGGTTAAATGTGAAAATGGACACAGCATTAGGGTTACGTGCAAGAGTGTTTAACATTGGGCATCAAGCTGGAAAACGTGGAAACAGATCTTTGGAAACAACCGGTATTACAGTTCATAAACGAGCGGCTCCTGTGATAATCAGGTTTGATCAGATATTTAACTTGCATATTTTAAATTATTTGCAATAGAGAATAATACAAAGATAATTTCAGATTAAAGAATATGCAGGGAAATAATTTATCAGTTTAATAGTGTGTTAGATCTTCCAGTATGTCAGTTAGGTTTTAATATATATATATATCTTTTAAAAATTATTAATGTATTGATCTTGCATTAAGTTTCTAATAATAAACTTGTTACTTTATCTATTATGATAGTGAATTCTGTTCGTAAATGAACTTTTTCAGTTGGGCTTATATTTTACTATCTTTGTTTTTATAGACATACTTTGGAAGTATTGATCTCCTTGGCGAAAACTTTCCCGGGGTACTTTTTGCCTTTGAAAAGTAAGGGCAATGACAAGGATGCCTGTAAAGATGGTGGCAGTAAATCACGTGCATCAACAAGTGCTGGACCATCAGGATCGAAATCTAGTCGAAATGATTTGGCAAATTTTTGGGATATATTGTTGAAGTTGGATTCCACTACATACTCAAAGAAAGGCAAAAGTGTTGCTCGTTCACATTGCCTTCCTGGTCCAGTGTGCGATGATGAACATCACACTCACAGCTTTGAGTCTTCTCCATTTGGACAATTAATGAAAATGTTACAGAAATTTCCAGGATACGGTCCAACATTAGTGGATAAAATGTTGAGACTTTTGTCTCTTATATCTATAGGTCTTCCTGAAATTAATCCTTACTTACGACACAGAGAACATGCAGAAGGCAAAAAATCCGAAGAGAGAGATGAAAGTGTACCAGTATCCAAAGAATATGTTAGAAAAATTATGACTCAATTAGAACTTCAGACATGCTCAGAAGAAGGCTTGGAAGATGCCACTGCTCTTCTGTTAAATTTGTCCAACTGTCCAGACCCAACTAAGGAAATAGTAAGTTGCTATTTTGTTGATTGTATTAAAATGTTATTGATCCAATATTTAATACTTGAGATGTGTTGCTATGCATCACATTGTGTTGTTTCTCTTGCCTGTTATGTCTTAATAGTGTCCTCTTTTGCTGTGGGGCTATTCTCATTTTGTATTTACTTAACTTGTGAGTTAATTACACGGAGGATGTTGATAAGATGCATCTTTCAAACAATACTTAATGGATATTGTAAGCAATATCCCTTCAATTTTTCTTGCATGGAAGACTTTTACGTACTTACTTTTTTTTTTTTTTTTTCCTTTCTTCTTTTTTTTTTCTCTCTCTTTTTTTTCGTTTCTTCTTTTAGTTTTCTTATTTGTTCCTTTCGTTATTTCTTTTTCATTACCTTTTCTCTTTGCTCATAGTTTTGCGTTGTTTTTGTTCAATCTGTTATATTACCACTTTGAAGCAAAAGGCTTGCAGCAAAGAAAATTGAAAATTGATCATTGTTTATTGAACAAATCATTGAGGGGGGAAATTAAACAATGGCCCAGAAAAATAGTTTGGTGAACCTATTTTCAAATTATAATACCCAATTGATTTCTCATTAATTTGAAATTCTGTGAAAATGTTCATTTGCCTTGTTAAAAAAAGGAAGGATTTCACCTTCACAAGTATTACCTCCATTAGTATTACCTTATTTTTGGAATTAATTGAATGATTTGGGAGTCAGAATTCATACAATAAATCCATTCAGGTACTATTGTTTTCCCTGATAATCAACTTTGCTCTACGAAGCATACTAGACACATAATCTTTCAAACCCTCATAGTGACTTTGTTCTAATGCTTGAACATATCTGAGATGGGTGGTTTTGATGAATATGTAACAATCTATAATGATGATATAGCATTGACTTGAAAATGTTTTCTTATTGCAGACAAAAATACAAGGATATATTCAGAATATAAAAGAGGTTACTATTACTTTAGACCATTCTGGATACCCTTAAATCAATTCAGTGAAGTTGAAACTGAAGTAGATAATGAGTGTATTACAGTAAACACTCATTAGCACAAACTCACTTAACACGAATTTTGCCATAACACAAACAAAAGGGATTACTGTATTGTTATTATTATTATTATTATTGTTATTATTATTGTTATTATTATTATTATCGTCATCATTATCATTATAATCATCCCCTATGTATATGCTGAGGAAATATGATGGTTTTGGGCCACTTGCAAAAAAACAGTAGCTACAAAACCCTGTAAGTGTGTTTTGTTGGATATGGAATCCCCTGGCCCACATCAAGCACATTTAAGACAAAAAATTAAAAGTGGATTATGATCCCAACGGGTTGGGAAACGCAGATCAGCAGGGGTTCGCAAGGGGATTGGTATAGACCCCCCAGGGGATTGATGAAATTTTGGATGGACTCTGTGATAAAGGGTGATTGGCCGAATATAAACTGGCGCCTTATCAATGTAATCAAGATTCCATTGATTACAAAAAATTATTAATTGGCTTAATTAACTGTTTACTGATATAAAACAACACATGTGATAACAAATTACAAATTCGCTTGTCTTCATTCATATCCTTCTTTCATCCTCAGGAATTAAGGAATTAGGATGTTTGGAAAATTCAAGAAAATATAACACTTCGTTGACAGCAGTACTCTTTATCACGCTAGAAAGTACTCCATGCAATATGCATTGGAGAAATGTTATGGTCAATTCATAAAAAAAGTTCTCAACATTTTGTAACCATTGCATTTCAATGAATTTAAGGAACTCTACT
Source organism: Teleogryllus occipitalis (assembly GCA_011170035.1). NCBI lineage: Eukaryota > Metazoa > Arthropoda > Insecta > Orthoptera > Gryllidae > Teleogryllus > Teleogryllus occipitalis. The sequence continues at coordinate 30,410 of BLKR01001049.1, forward strand.
TCAAAAAAGCAGTCTTTGATAATGGAAAAATCGAGATATTTACGAGAATGTTGGGTTACGAAATAGTTATCTTTAAGGCATTTATGTGCAATTATTTGTGTCAAGATTATCAATGCAGTATTTTACAGGGAAAACATCAAGGGGTTGATGAAACATTCTCTTAAAAGGGGTCGATGAATGAAAAAGGATGGGAATGCCTGATCTAGGGGGAAAAGTGGGTGCAAATGCAACTCTCAACATACCTTGCCATTGCACATGATTTAGAAACAATGGGTCCTAGAACCATAAAACCGGGTTTCTCATTCATAAAGGGGCACAACTTATGTTTCTTACGTTCTAATCTACAAAATAAGACTTTCATGAAGAGTACCCGTGCTCTGCAGTATGGGTTGTCAAAAATATACTACAGTGAAAATCCATTTATACATTTCTCACTTATATATTTTTCACATTTATACGTGTTTTTTTTTTATCCCAGTGAGGCGCAAGGTGACCTGCACTAAGAGCCCGGAACTTGTATGTTACTAGAGACAATAAGTCCTCCAGAGCACTCCCATGGAGCAACCCGCCTCGTTTCGTTAACTTACCATTAATGAAACTTGTAATATACTTGTTGAAGCTCGACTTGGCAGCAGAACTTCAAAAAATTTCTTCGGATGTGTTGGGGAGCTCTCTGATGATCTCAGGAGGCGATAGTTAGCTCTGAGGGAAGGTCAAAGGTGTCCCCAGGAGAAAGAGTAACAATGTAGATGCCCAATAAGTGAGAAAGTTTGTGCATTGACTGTCCCATTCTCCGAAGGCCCTTTTGCTTGTAATAACATATGTTTCCACTGTGAAACTGCGTCACGTAAGGTCATCAATAAGGTCCCCATTGCATATTCGTTCTAACGAAAAAGAGTGGTAGGAAAAGGCAACCACTTTCAATATCAGATAAAATAAAAATTGTGAAAGTAGTTAGGGAGAGTGACAATAAAAAAAAAAGAGTAGATATTGCTAAAGAACTGGGAAAACAATCGTGCAAAAATATTGAGTTGTTTTGCTCCTAAATAATCAATTTCAGTTTTGATCTTTTTCTCACACATTTTTTCCCTTCAGTCCCCTGAAAAACGTGTAAGTAAAGTTTTAGTAAATGTGGGGTTCCAGAAGCAGCTTTCGCTTTTCAAATGAAGATTTACAAAAGGTGTAATGTTTGTATGGGTCCAACTAGTTGTTGTTATTATTGTTCACTATTTCACATGCTGCATTTTGAAATATTTGTTTTCCTTGCACAGATTTATGGTGTTTTGATAAATGGTGCAATCAACACTGCCAATTTCGTGAGTCAGTTGTTAAGAGGAGTGCAGATGGAACTTGATGATGTTAACTCAAGGTGGGATCAAGATCCATTTGATGATAAAGATAATAATGATGCAGATGAAAATGTAATTTCTGATTCGGATGAAGAATATGAAAGTAGTGACAATCATGACACAAATCAGAGTGATAGCAGTGAAATGAAAGAAAACAATTGTGAATCAGAAAGAATGTATAACAGCTATGATGATTCAGGTTTGCAAGATGAAAATTATGAAACTCTACAAGAAGATTATGATACTTTGCAAGATTATGAGGCTGAAGGAGAGGAGAATGAAAATGATAATGAAGACAGTGGGGATGGAGATTACGATTATGTTGATGCTAATGATGATACTACAGGTTTTGGTGATGTTGATAGCTTTGGAGATGAAGTTGATGTATATTGTGATGAAGACAATGGTGAGAATGGAGATAATGATGATTATAACAATGGTGTTGGTGAAGATGTTAATAAAGAAGAAAATGTTGATAATGCTGGTGATAATTTTAATGATGGGGAAGAACAGGATGCTACATCAGGAGAATTAAATAAAGGAATTGTTCCTGATAGGTAGGTTTGTGCCCTCTAAAATAGATAAAATTCTTGAACTTTGAATATATTTACATTCTTGCAATTTTCACAGATTCACAAATGGAACGGTTGTTGTGTCAGCTCCTGTGAAAGTGAAAGGTTGTTACGATGTCTTCATGCCTTCCTTGAATTCCCTCACTAAAAGAACATCAACGCAAGCATTCTTCCTTCGTATGTTAAGAGTAATTGTGCAGATACGTGAATCTGTTAGAATGTCTCGCCGTCGTCGTCAAGAAAATACTGGTATGTATTACTTGACAGTTTAATTGAATATACATTGATCAGACTTGCTATTATTCTGATGAAGCTGACACATATAAAATGATAAACTTCCTATCTTCATTATCCTTTGTGCATAACCAAAGATTGTGTAGTTTTGAAAGAATATTTTCTCAAAATTTAAGTAATTTCTGAATCCATTGGCACTATTTGAAAAAATTGTCATAAGTAAACTAGTGGTGCTACAATGATACATAATTTCTCATAACATTTGTAACTTTGCAATTATTAAAAAATTCAGAATTTAATGAAAATGAGACCTGCATCATTTTTAAACATACTTTGGTCTATCTGAAAAAAAGTTAATCAAAAAATTTGGAGTCATTTTTCAAGAAAATTTTGAAAATGATTATTTATTTAAAGATGAAACAGGCAGTTGCCCAATACATAGTATATAAGTATATAAAATTAAGCTTGGTACAGCAATGCATCCATTGAAATCGTTGTCCATGTTAGTTCATTGAAATTACTCTATAATGCTCTTCAGTTTGTTCATAGTTACATTTCTCAAGGATGTATAAAAGTGTATTTCAGTTTCATTACACATTACACTCGCTCTCCACAGAGAAGCACAAGTTTGTTTTAGCTATGGAGGCAATTAAGTGTTTAGTATGAATGGCTGGTATTCTCCAAGAGATTTTAAATAACACATAAGAACAATCATTATGGTTATTTGTAAAATCGTATAGAAATGTATCATTTAATTTTCTGTGTGAACTTAATGAGCTCATACCCATTCGATTCTCAATCTGAATAATCATGTGTTGTACTGAGTGAGGTTATTCTGAATTTCCACCAAATAAAAGTGATAAATTCGTTGAATTTTTTCAATTTTTGATTTGTATGTGGAGTAAAAGTGTAACCAAAGTGTTAATACATAAAGAAGAATCATCATATAATATTTTCAATATTTCTTCATTTTTAAAGACAGAAGCCATTCTAATAATAAATTCTGAGGATTTTCTAGCTTTGTTAGTTACATAATGTACATGATCATCCTATTTCAACTTTTCATTGAAGATTACAACTAGACATTCAATTATTTTGATACACTTTCCTATGTATCATTTTTTATAACGTAGTTAAAAATTATTGTATCTTCGATCTGGAGCAAGTCATAATATTACATTTGATAATGTTTAGATATAAACAGTTTTGTTCCCAGAATAATGCTAGATTATCGAAGGTGTTTTGCAATAAATAACAATCTTTTATAGCTTTTATTTCACAATAAATTTTCAGATAGTCAGTGAATAAAAGAAATGGAATAGATAGAAGCAAGAATTTCAAGTAATTTATGAATATTAGACATAATAATGGACTGAGATGACTTGAGAAACTCCAGATGTTACTTAGATTTTTGAAATGAAGTTTTTAAACTTACTGTTTTATTTCCGATTGGTCAGATAACTTTGATTATTTACCGAGTGCAACAGTAATTGATGATTCACTGAGTCAAATATCTTGGAAAAATCAATATATATGGTATCAATCTGAGAATTTGATTAAAGTTTCTCCTGGACATAATGTTGAAAAGATAATAAATTAGGTTAATCTTTTTGTCCTAATGCTCATCCATTGGGATAACATTAGTCACATATGTTATTTTATTAACTATTGATTTGAATAGTTTTGGTATTACACACTTTGAAATAGGCCTATAATTTTTTCCATTAGAATTGTTTTGAAGCAAAGGGTTCTGCAACACGTGGTTTATTTATTTATTTATTTATTTTACGTCAAAAAACAGTTAAAAAACTGCGTATGACGGGCTATGGGGAAAAGTGAATTGTGTGCACATTTTCAAAATTCTGTGATCCCTACACTAAATCATTTACTACTTAAGTTTTGAATTTTGAAAGAGAGAGAAAAAAAAAAAAACTCCCATGTAATAAAATCTATTTTCAAGGATAAATAAGCAATAAATTTTGAATTTTGAAAGGGAGAAAAAACACAACAAAAAAAACTCCCATTTTTACCTGACAGCTCCAATTTTTGCTACTTGATTTCCTGCGCTCACGAAGGCACCGAATAGAAAGATTACAGTAACAAAGCATGATACCAGTTCTTCCAATCTTCAGGAGGCAGCATCGTTGTGCCAGCCTCCAGAGTGCAATCTCTTCAAGTACATCTTGAAATACATTCATGTACAATTTTTTGAAAATTCGAATAATTCTTGTATAAATTTGCATGAAATTCAAACAATAATGAACTTTTCTGGATATTAAATGCTTTAGAAATTTGTGGTGCATTTCAATTTTTAATCTTGGGATATATTTCTGGTGAAATTGTTGCCTATATGATTTTAAAATAAATTTTTTGATATAATTAAGATCTATCATTGCACAATCTCAAAAGGACATTCTATCTAACCTTTTTAGCCGAAATTATGTTTTAACATGTTTCAAGTCTCTTTTGCAAGACCTGTATCATATTATATGCATTTTCAAATCAGACTTGTGGAAAACATTTTGTAAACAAAATGACTCAGTAAAACCCCGCTTTTACGTTCCCGCAAATTTCGTTTTCCCGGCATTTACAACATTTCTTGTCGGTACCATCAGTTTTCGTGTATTCATTGTGTTATAAATATCCCGCTTTTACGATAGTATAATTTTTATTTTCCCGCAATTTACAACAGTCTGCTTGCCACAACACCGTCTGGAAAGCACTTCGCGTTGAGCACAACAGGCACTGTCACTGCACTTTCCCACCACCTTGCCGCGTTAAAAATGGTCATAACAGAAAGAATATTGAAATGGTGCGATATTATAGAGTTATGAAATGTTACATGAAGACTAGAAGATTTAAATAAAGTGAAGCTAGGCCTATGCAAATTTTCATTTCATGACATTACATAGGTATTTAAGAAGGTAGGAAAAATGACCAACGTGCATTGATAGAAGAATATAAAGTCTGTTTCACACTAGCGTAGCGAGGACGCACGTCACCTAACGCTGATGACGCCAGATGCCCGCACATACGAGTCACTTAACGGGCGGTAGATTAACACTGTATCTTAAGCGAAACGACACACGAACATTCTTCGTGACGTACGTTGTTGCCAACGCTCGTCGCCTAGTGGGCTTGGCGCATTGAAAGCTAGAAAACGCTCTTTATCTCGACTTACGTTGTAGCGTCTTGCTTGGGCTGAGGGTACAACGCACGTCGCCAAGGGCGCTCGTGTGCCGTTTCGCATAAGGTAGTGTTAATCCACGACACGCGTTGTGACTGTTATTTTTCCATTCTGTAATAGTTCAAACATCAAAGTATGGAATTCTCCATACGTTTTTAAGTGTAAATTTGTTTCATGAACACACTATTATTTCATAAATAAATAAAAAAAATGACTAGTTAGAAATCAATATGAACAGTCGAAAGCAAACATTTTATAGAATTTGTTCTGATATTTTCTTTACAGACGACAAAACTACAACAACAGCAGCAACAACGACGACGACAACAACAACAACAACAGCAGCAGCAGCTGCAGCAACAACATTGCCGACAACAGCAACAACAACAACAACAACAACAACTGCAACTGCAAATGCAATACCAACTACAGCAGCAGCAACAACCACCGCCACCACCGCCACTACAACAGCGGCAGCAACAGCAGTGTCTCAGACAACTACCTCATCTATGACAACCACCACTGCCACAACAACAACAACGACGACGACAACAACAGCAACTACAGCTGCAACATCAGCGAAAACAAAAGACGAGGAACCTGTGCTTCCACCATTAAGTCAGGAATTGGAACAAATTGATCACCTCTGGGATACTCTGAGTTCTGTCCTCACCAAATTAGCGGAGACTCCTGACAATCACCATGCCGTTATGTCTTTACAGGTATGCTGAAATTTGGTTTGTTAAAGTTTGTTTGTTTTTTGTCAGTTAATTGGATAGATGTACAATGTATTAGTTAAATTTTCTTTATTTCTTTTGTTTCCTCTCAAAGGTTTTATATTTTGTCTATTCTCGTTCATAGTAATTTTAATATGCTTTGATGACTGTAACAAATGTTTTGCAGTTGCATTCTCAAATTTTCACTTGTCGATTCTGTATAAATAAATTTTCATTCACTTTTTATTTTATTTTCCTTTTACCTTAGTTCTCTTCCCTTATCAACTTGGTAACATTTTTTTTTCTCGTTGTTTTAGCCAACTGTTGAAGCATTTTTCTTGGTGCATTCAACAACAGGAGAAGAGCAGAGATCTGTTTATGAAGGACGACTAGATCCTTCCCTGGGCGCCGCTCATGGAACATATCCTGAAGGTCGTTCATCTTCCTTTCTCTCTGATGAGATTCATGAACATCATCGCATTGATGAAAGTGATCTTGATCCTAATGATGCTGATGACTTTGATCCTGTTCAGATTTTAAATCACTCTTCTCCTTCTTTTTCTCCTGTTAATAGTCCAGCTCCTGTTAATAATATTGTTCTTGATGATGATTATTCTAATCCTCCAGAGCGTAGTCCTGCAGAGCATAGTCCTCCTAGTTCTCAGAATTCTAGTTCAAGTCCAAATACTGCTACTTTAACTTCAACATCCACATTCTCTTATTCAGCTCCATTAGCCCCAGTCTCTCCACTCCAACCGGACGCTGATGGAAGTGCAGGAAATAATGCACAGCAGTCTCCTGTATTCCAAAGCTCAACTTGGGAACAAACAAGTCCTCCTGTTACTCTCAATCCTGACCAGCAAAAATTTTTGAAATTTGCAGGTATGTCTCTGAGCAAAGTGCGGGATCATTGTTACAATTTGAAAACATTACTTACCTTGTTTTTTCTTTCTTACGTTCCTGCAGAAAAGCATCGAGCAGTTCTCAATCAAATCTTAAGACAGGCCTCCACTCATTTAGCCGATGGTCCTTTTGCTGTTTTGGTGGATCATACACGTGTGCTAGATTTTGATGTGAAAAGGAAGTACTTCCGCTCAGAATTGGAGAGAATGGATGAAGGGATAAGACGGGAGGAGTTGGCAGTTCATGTGAGAAGAAGTCACGTTTTTGAAGATTCTTTTAGAGAACTTCACAGACGAACAATTGACGAGTGGAAAAACCGATTTTATATTGTTTTTGAAGGTTGGAAATGCATAATGTAATGAGTTACACTTCACTGATTATCCTGCATTCTTTTTTTATATTTATTTTATGAATTTCTTAAATGTTTGCTTAGGAGAGGAAGGTCAAGATGCTGGAGGTCTATTAAGAGAGTGGTATGTCATTATATCCAGGGAGATATTTAATCCAATGTATGCATTATTTACAACATCGCCAGGAGACCGAGTTACATACATGATAAATCCATCATCTCACTGCAATCCTAATCATCTGTGTTACTTCAAATTTGTCGGCAGAGTCATAGGTAAGTATTATTGTGTTGTACATATAATTCAAATTTTTGCATTGTTATCGGGTAATCCTGTAATTCAAAGGGCTCAAAAAATGAAACGTGAAATTTCTTGCTAATAATTTAGATATAAGGAAGTAAACAATCAGGCAAATGGACCTATTGTGTGTAGTGATACACTAAAAGAATTGATAATATCTCTTAATAGTTTTGTCCTTTCTCATTACTTTAATTTTGTAGAGTATATTGAAACTATAGCTTTCTTTATTTCGACTCTTTTTTTCCCCTAAAATCTGTAATGTTAAGGGCAGACACCTATACATCAATAATTGAAATATGCAACCAAACAATGGGACTGAACTAATTGTGTAGGAAAGGCAATGTCAAAAAAGTTTGTTCCACTCCACTTAGTACAACCAGAAAGACTGTCATAAGTTTGTTGTTGTTTTTTGGTTGTTTTTTTACTCTTACTCCGTCTGATGTGTGGGTGGGTATGTATTACATTCACTAATATGCAGAATGCCTCAGAATAAATGTAACAAACTTCTCGAACTTGTAGAGGGGCCAAAAAGTTTTGCCAATGAACATTAGTATGAACTTGCAGATAATGGAGTTATATGCATTTATACATGTGGCATCTACCCCTTTATCTTAGTACCAGTAACTGGATTTCAAAACAAAGTAGAAGTTGTTCAGTTTGAAACTAGGCTTCCTCATTTATGAAAATTTAATTATATTATGTGCTTTTAACAAAACTTAATAATTTTGGAACCCTTTTGTTGATGCTGTTGTTGTTTGAGATGGATATTAAGAAATGTTAGAATCAGTAAAATATTTTCTTTGATATTTAGCGTTATTTCTTTAAAAATTCAGTAATTAACTTTTTCTTATGAACACTACAGTAACTTACACTTTTATGCTATTCACAATTTATTTACTACTATTAGACAATGAAACTCACTATTTCACTGTTTATTTCATCGATTGCTGACATCTGTAATCAGCTACTCCTGCTGTTACTGGCTATGCATTACCTTGGCTAGTGCTCACATATGGGATAATAGTTTAGGGAGGTACCCATGACTATTTTAAAACCACAAGTAAATACTTAAAGTAATGCTTCACGTAATACCATTTATACCATATACCTCGTACAACTACAATGTGCCTAATTGAAAATTTTCTTTAAAAAATGCACTGCTGAGAAATTTCTACTTCAATATATCATTTCTAAAAACAAATAGAACTGCAGCAGTTGTTAAAAAGATGCTAAGAGAGCAGATACCCAAGTAAATTTTCAATTGCTCACCCTTTTAAAATGTTGTAATCTCACAAGATAAAAGGATAGCTAAAATCTCAGAAATTAGATTTGGGTTTACCATATCAGACTATTAATGTTTTTCCGTGCCCTACCCAGTTTGTTGAGTTTAATGCAGACTATTTCGTTATGCCTAGGCAATATAGTTCTCATTTTCATTGAATTTAGTTATTAATTTTTGTACTATTAGATATTTGATACAGGTTTGTGCACAGGCACACACAACCTAATTAAAGTATGATTATATTGTTAAATGTCTTTCACTGTAACAGGTAGCGGTAGCTCAGTGCATCAACTGATGTCACTGCAGCGCCTCTGACCGGGAGGTCCTAGGTTCGAGTCCTGATGGCTGCAGGGTTTTTGACACTAGCTTTTCAGCTAGGACGAATTCAGTCACTGTCTGGAGGAGAATTCTAGTGGCCGGCTGCTCTGATAGATAGTTTTCCGTGGTTTCTCCGATGAACACCAGGCAAATGCCGGAGCAGTACCCTACCAAACAGGCCATGGACCGCACGTGATCTGTCCCTTCCTCTTCCTTGTCCTATCCTCTCCCCTTACACACACACTTACACTAACATGCACTACACTATCACATATTCTGGGAGACCGGCCGGGAGCTTAGAGCTTGTCCCGGCTGGGGCGGTGCCCCGCTGGTGGGAGTCCTGGTTAGGGGGGAAACCCCACTAGCAGACGTTAGGTCGGTGCCGGATCTCGCCATCCAGCATGGGAAGATCACTGCCATCTCCCGAGGAAGAAAACTTGCACTACACTAATGGGACTAATGACCGAAGCAGTTGACGCACCTGGAAACATGAAAAAATCAATCAATCAATCTACCACTGTACCATTAATTAAAATAAATAAAATAATTCATATCTGACTTGACCAAAAATGTTTGTAGAATGCATTCTTAAGTCCATGAACAGTTGTTGTTTTAGTATCTTCTTAAGCCACTTACTTTTATAAACCACTATGGCCAGAAGTTTAAAGAACTCCTTTCTCATTTCAGCCAAAGCTATTTATGATAACAAGTTATTGGAGTGTTATTTTACACGGTCCTTTTATAAGCATATATTGGGCATTCATGTTAAGCACACTGATATGGAGAGTGAAGACTACAGTTTCTATCAGGGACTTGTGTATCTAATGGAGCATCATGTCAGTGATTTAGGTTATGATCTGACATTCAGTGCAGAGGTGAGTAATAAGTTCTCTATTGTTTGTGTATCATGTAGTAGAAGCAACTAAAAGCATATTCATGCCCTTTTTCTTGAATACTATGGTAATGTAGTAGTACTTTGATAATCAGGATTGATTAGCACAGAACCCCTTCCTGTTTATTGAAATAAACCAATAAAAAGGCCTCTTCCCTACAGGAGAAAGGAAAAGAAAGAAAAATACTTGCACACACTTGCTGAAGTTGTTTGTAGTTCACTTGGATGATTACAGGAGGCTGGATGAATAAAGCGATTTCTTTTGTGTTTTTAATTTCTGCAAAAATATGAGCTCTATGAGTAGTATTGCATGTACAGGCTGTCATGACTACACTTTTAAACAAATGGTACAGTACATCAGGAAAGTCTCCCTGCAGTGGCATCTTTCTTGTGATAGTGCTCGCAACTGAAATAATGTTGGAAGCACGAGCTGCAGCTTGTAAGCAATAAAACTGTAAATTGCATTCTGACCAATTCTAGCAGATGGTGGAAGTGTTGTGCCCTTAACTTGTTTTCCAATGATCTGGTTGCTACCATCATAAATGCAATTTTTAATAGGTGCGAAGGGACTTTCCTGGCGCACTGTATGTACGTTCGTTCTGTATTCACTTCATGCCTGTGTTTGTTTTTCTTGTCAGAATCAAATCCAGTTTATTAATGGTTTCAATTTTTAATGATTGAGATGGTACGGATTATTAAAGCTCTATTTTATGTATTTATAAAACATTCCTGTGACAAATAAATGATAAAACTCTCAAAAAATCACTTCTTCTGGGATTTATTCATGATATTAAAAGTAAATTTTGTCCAAAGTTTCTCTCTTACTTTTTCATGTCTGAGTACTGTGAAAAACTAAAATTACATGAATTTTTTAGTGAAGGTTTATTTCTTGATTGTGTTTAACTTTTATGAAGCCAACCTTTTTTAACTGAACAAAATTTGTTTATGCTCTTCATTAAAATTATTTAGGTTCAAGAATTTGGAGTCACTGACGTGCGAGATTTGATACCTAATGGTCGTAATATTCCTGTGACTGAGAGCAACAAGATGGATTACATTCGTCTTGTGTGCCAAATGAAGATGACTGGTGCCATCAGGAAACAGTAAGTTATTTGATTGGTCACATGCATCTTTAACCCCTGTTTACATGCAACCTAGTAGATTTGTTAAGTGCACTTGTACCTACCTGTATGTTAAGAAATTTAAAATCCTTAGCAACGTAAACAACCATAGATTCATCGCAAGTCAAATGTTTAAGGCAAAAACATGGTGATGTACAAAACAAATCAGATTCAAACAATTCGGAAGTAATTCACATTAGTTTGGGGAATAATTATTCTTAATTGTAATATTATTGATAGTACAATTAGAAAATTGTATATTAGGTAAATTAACCTCAGTTTCCTCACATTCCACCAATTGAAACTACACTGGAAATTGTATTTACTGACAATGTGAAGGTGTCGCCAATTTTCTAATCAAACATCGTTTCTTTAGGTTCCGGAGAATTATTTGCATCCATCTTTCTCAAACCATGGTATATGAATATTGTTTATATAAATATATTGCGGGTGACACCCCACAATATCGTACTAATGTGCAACAGCAACAGAATGAATGTGTTTACAATCGCAGTAATGTCGTAAATATTCACATAATTTGTGAGGTTTTATGGTGACCAATAAAATGCTGAACATAAGACGAAATGTTACAGTGTTATTACTGCTTCATCCAAATTAGAAATCTTGGCTCTGCTACGCTCCACCTTGATTTTTAACTTTTGGCCTCAGCAGTAATAACACTCGTAACATTTCTAATATGTTAATAGCTATGTATTGTATATTCAGAGTACAATATGTAATATGACTGATTATTGTAATTGAATTTTCTTTATAGCAGCACCTTGACAACAGTACTCAAACCATTGAGTTAATATTTTCATTCCTTGAGATGCATAGTAATAAAATTTTGCTAGAATTTAACCATATTACCTATTTTTACATTCTTGTTCATTGTGTACTTGCATGATAGGGAGAAAGTATTGTGATTTTTTGACAAAAAAAACTCATATTGTGGGTCCCTAGTATCTAAAAAGAAAATAAATCTTGCTTTTATATGTAGTAAATTACTTTGTCTAATATGTAGTGTAGTCAGGTGAGCAAGCAGAGATACACAGGAAGAGGTAGATGTTTTGCTATAACCCAATGTTTTTCTCGCCTACTATGTAGTGACATAGTGAATTAAAAGAGATGTAATATTGCAATAGAAATCAACAACTTTTCAACTGAAGAACTCAGTTTGCGGAGTCCTGGTAATGAGAAAGTGGATAAATCTTGTTCGTAGATGTAGTAAAGTACTTCCTCCAATATCTAGTCAGAATGCAAGTTAATGTGTCCATGATGCTGAAAAATTAATAGATGGCAAAATGTCTGTGTCGGTGTTTCCATCTGTGGACGATGTTAGTATCTGAATCATTCAGATGATTTTCTCCATAATTGATATTCCCTCTACAATTGGACCAAACTTACATGAAGAAAAATTGGAAATTAAGAGGATTAAGAGAATTAATTATAAAAATACAATAAATAAAATGTAACATTTTGATTATATATTTTGTTTAGGTTATCTTTATACAAAGCCACAACATTTTCAATTTTTGCTCAAAAATTGCTCCAAATTTGATTAATTTTTTTCTCGGGGAGAGCAAAGGGCACTTAAAAAATGGCGCAGAGTAAAAAAATGTTGTAGGTCTTGGTGAACTCTGCATTTTCGGAAATTACAAAGGTTCAATTTTTTCAATATCTTCCTACAACTACAGAATTGATATACTTTTTCTGGAATAAAATCTGTTCTCCAGAGATGATTATAGACAGAAAGTACAGTTATAAAAATGTTGGAGGTCCTGTTTTCATCAAACCCTCAATTTTCAAAATAATAATAATAATAATAATAATAATAATAATAATAATAATAATAATAATAATAATAATAATAATAATGATGATGATGATGATGATGATAATGATAATGATGATAATAGATACTTGGCTAGTTGGCAGACAGTGTCCTAGGCAGTTTCCAATGATTCAGCCGTTATTCTGTGATTTCTCTGAGTGCGCAGAACAGGATTGTAGATGGGATTATAAAGAACGAGGTTCCCCTCCACTCAGCTTCTGGATAATCAGATGATCAGCCAATCAGGGAAAGGTCCTCCTTTGCCTCCTGGGGACTGGGGAGCCTAAAAGAGCCAATAAAAATCATCACGCATCTATTTTAGTGCGACACTCAGGCGCTGTTCTTGTTGCTCCTTGATGTCCAACCATGGGCAGTCCCCTTTTCGTACTCTGCCTTGGGGAACCTTTGCCTGATAGGCCGATGATTTATCTCCATTGATCGATTGTCTGACATCTGAGTGGAGGGGAATCTCATTCTTTCTAAATATGAGCACAGTCCATCACCGCACATTTTGCCTTGAAGGTCTCAAGATGTCAGCCCAAACTTCAGCAACTGTGTGTAGGATGTAACTTTTCCGGTCACTGAGTATCTATTGACTCCGGCCAAGGAAGTTCACTGCTGCCCAGTGTTGTATTGCATCTGGATGACAAACTGCTCCATGAGTTTAACGTGCCAGACGCAAAAAAAATATTCTTACTGTTGTTGAGGTAGTCTGTATTATGAAACCAATAGCAGAATTATTGGCTATTTTATATTAGCTCTACATAATTAACAAGGAATGACCACATCACATTGATGCTATATGTATGAATGTTATTGAATATCTTGATCATTTAAACTGGATGACTTGAATTATAGATAAAGCCTTGGACTTAACATCCTGGTTACATTGCATACCATTGCGTATCAGTGCAGCAGGTTGAGTTAAAGAATAAAAATAAAAGTTCAAAAGTTTATTTGCTCTTTAGTGTTGCTAATTGTTTCTATTTCCCCTCTGTTATTTCATTCATAGCTCTCAAAATGTAAACTTGTAAATAATATATAGTGTAGAAAAGCCATTTTATATCCATTACTAATTCCATGAAGTGAAATACCACTTATTCTTTATTGATTTCTTTTTCAGAATAAATGCTTTCCTAGAAGGTTTTTATGATATAATTCCAAAGCGTTTGATCTCAATATTTAATGAACAGGAATTAGAGTTGTTGATCTCTGGAATGCCCAATGTAGATATTGAAGATTTGAAAGCAAATACAGAGTATCACAAATATCAGCCAAATTCTTTACAGGTAACATTCTAGGTGTAAATGTTTTTAATTCATGTGTGGCATTATCTTTTGTTACTATTGCGTGTAAACATTTAAGTCATCTATCAATAAACAAATAATGATTGATATTTTTGTATAATTTAGATTCAATGGTTTTGGAGAGCTCTGCGAGGGTTTGATCAAGCAGATCGTGCAAAGTTCCTTCAGTTTGTGACTGGGACTTCAAAAGTGCCTCTTCAAGGATTTGCTGCTTTGGAAGGCATGAATGGTGTTCAGAAATTCCAAATTCACCGTGATGATAGGTCTACAGACAGACTACCCTCAGCCCACACATGGTAAGTGATGGCAGAGTCCTTACTGGAAACTGTTACGTTTACCCTTATTTTAATAATTATTCCTTCAAATAATTAATTATTGAAAACATTCTCTAGAATAGTCACAAGGTGAAGTGCTAATAAAATAAAAATGATTTGTTCCAGCTTCAATCAGTTGGATCTTCCTGTGTACGAGACATATGACAAGCTTCGCACTTATCTATTAAAGGCAATTCATGAATGTTCAGAAGGCTTTGGTTTTGCCTAAAAAGACACATTTTTTTGGAGACTGAAACTAAAGGACCTATAAGATAGTATTTTTGTTTTTGTTCAAGTTTAAGTTAAATACTGTAATTTATATAATTTCATGCATGTAATTATAGAAATAATTAATAGCTTTCCCAAATGTATGACAGAGATATCTGATTGTATACAATTAACTCGCAACTTAATTTCAAGGTATGACCAAGCTTGTATTTCATGGATTGTATTTTATATGACTGGTAGTTTGGTAATATAACTTTCTAGATTCCTATCTTGAATAAAAAGTGTCAGTCACAAATAAATTTTTGGATGAAAGGTGTATTGAAAGAAGAATGATGTATATAATTCTGCAAAACAAGTAATTTACTGTTTCATTAGTCTTGGACACACATAATGTTTGAATGGGGAATGTCCAAAAATGTAAATCAAAAGAAAATAGAAATTTTGAGAATGGATTCATCTCAATAATTGTAATGTATGTAGTACTGTTCACTTCACCAAAGGAATGAAGAAATTGGACTCAAAATAAGTAACAGTATTGTGAAAGACCTTGTCTACCTCATTATGGTCTTCACTCTTAATTCAGAGGTGCAGGTGTTCAGAAAGAGTTGGCAAATAGACTGGCAGTAAGGTGTATTTTGTCATGCTTCTAAGTTATGAGTTTGGTTTTTCAGAAAATATTGTATTTGGAATTAGAAAATTCAGAAGTATTGCATTTGACTACAAGAAGAGATTTTTCAGACATACTGCAGCTAATTAATATAATGAATAAACATAAAATTTCATCTTGGTTACCATGAATATCATGGCTTTCTTGTATCAATATTGTTTAATATATTGTCAATATTTTGAAAACATGTTAAATTCAAATTAAAGTGTGCCGTTGGATATGTATTGAGAATATGTTAAATAAACTATTTTATTGAAACATTTGTCATTTTTCAAAATCTGAAAGAATACTAATGCAAATATGAAGGCAATATTAATATAAACACATATGTGAGTGAATTAAAAAATGGCTATTTGAAGCAAAATTTTTAATTATAATTGAATGCACTGTCAAAAAGTAATCCTATTTTATGATTGCTTTTTAATTTTAATTATGTGGTACTGTGATTGTAGTTATTCTTAATTCTGATAAAAGTTTGAAATCATTGTTATTCATTAGTTAGTTTTAGGAGATTCCTGCAGAGAAATATTAGGTTATTTTACTATTTTGTCATTCTCCCTGACCAATACTCCATGCTGGTATCTATGTTGGTTAAAAGCCCTCTTGCTTATAATAACTGGGAGAATTTGTATACTTAAAAGAAGCTGTAGAATATGACAGTGAAGGAGGGGGAGGTGTAGACATTAGTGGTTCAAATAATGGTACTTATTTTGGAATACTGAGTGTTGTATGATGTACTTTTTGTGCACCTGTGTATTATATATTGTTGCAATATATAAAACTCATGTTAATCAAATGTTATTTTGTCACTTGTTCTACTCAAAAGGTAAGCCCCTGCGTGAAAATGAAGATGATAGTTTCATAATGCCCATTCTGGATAGTCATTTCTCAAAAAAGAAAATCAAAAAGAAAAGTCTTGATTTGTATATTTAATGTAGTATGTGCCTTATTAACTCAAGTTACTATAAGTATTATTCTAGTTTCCTGTCATCTGGCTGCTTAACTTCCTAAATCCTACCCTCTTTCTTCTCCATTGTTCTAACGCCTTTCTCTTCACTCTCTCGCATGTTCTAACATGGTTCAAATATCCGCCTATCTCCTAGAAGAGCTGGTGGAGTTTTTTTGAGAACCTTTTACATGTTATTATTTAGATTAGTGCTGCTATAGAAAGTTAGTATTTAGTATTCTTTTCAAATAAGCATTTAAAAAAAATTCTTTTAATGGTTTGCACTTATTTTTAAGAACACAGTATAGTAGACTTGCAATTATTGAAAGTAATTGCGATGAAGATTAGCTCAGATAACTAATGGTGCTACAACAACACATTCTTTCTTGCACTATTTGTAATGACTACGCAATATTATAATACTACATGAACTAGCTAAAAAATTTTCTCCACACTACAAACTTGGGTCTTTAAATTAACAAGTCAATCATGTTTCCTCTAAAACGTTAGCCCTGCAGCTAATGTCAACCTTTGTGTTGCATAAAAAATGTTGAATGTTTGCATTTGCAATTTTCAGAGATTTTCATTGACAATATTATAAGACTTAGTTTTAAAGGACAAAACTTTAAACTATTCTTGGTGTGGTCTGGCTTTAAGGTCTTGCTCCATTCTCTGGCCAGCTGCCATCCTGTTGCCCAAAGTACATTTTCTTGACATTTTCTCAACTTTTTACTTTCCTAATAGTACAACTGAAATATTACTTCAAGAATATTAAAGTAGAGTAAAATATCGTCCTAAATAGAAATTTTCATTGAAAATTTTGGGTCTGTCTTTAAGAAAATGGCAATTATGCATTACTGTAAATGTGAAATTTGAAGCTCTTTTTCACAGGAATCTATTGAGTTTTCGAAAAACTTTATTTAAATTCATTTGAAGCACTTCCACTCACAAATGTAATAATGTATACAAATCGATAGAAATGTGCTTATAGATATTTAAAAAAAAATTACAATTGTGTAATTTTTGAAAAAACATAAGAATACACAAAAATGAACATTACATCATATAAAACAGTGCAATTAGCACTATCCACTGGAAAAATTTGGAGCCATTTTTTAGAAAATGGCTTTTGAGCGTTACTGAAAATGAATATTGTGCTCATTTTAACAGAAAACTGTTGAATTTTCAAGAAACTTTATTTGACATAATTTAAAGCACATGTACTCGTAAATATCATAATGTGAAGAAATCGCCTCTAATGTAAATATTACCAACGTGAGAAAGAAGTCAAAAAAATTACATTTTTCTAATTTTTGAAAAAACAAAAGAATAGAACTATATGGCATTTATGTCATTTAATATAGTGCATTTGGTACTACCCCTGCCAAAAACTTTGCTGCTGTTTTTTGAGAAAATCTTGTTTTTGTTATTTTTTAAAATTGCAAATATTTCACGCACTATTGCATGAAGACTTGATAAAATTTTCAAAAAAGTGTACATGAGGTTCATGAAAGATTTATTTATGGATTACAAATTTCATTTGAAGGAAAAAGCTCTATCTTCAAGTTTATAATTGCGGAAAGACGCCGAAAAGAAGTCTAACTTTTGCAATTTTCAAAAAATTCAAAGTTAACCATTTCAATCAGATCTATGCCACCTTTATAAGTATTTTACTCTGTTCTTACAAGAAATTTAAAGAATAATTTGGAGCGATTTTTGAGAAAATTTTGAAAATGCCTGGGAGGCTTCATGTAAAGTACACCCAAATTTTAAAGAAATTTTGAAGCTTCATCTAGAGCCAGATGGGCAGGGGTTTCTTCAATTGGGAAAGATCATATGTGTGGTTTAGGCGCTAGTAATGGTCACGGATGGACAGAAGTTTTGAATAAAACACATTTTCGGTATCAGGGGACACGTGTATTTAAGTTTTCCACAGCATTACATAACTTTCTCTACACGATGTATATTACTCCGTATTTATGTACGTATACGAAAAAGTAAAAATAACTAGTGCTTACAGAATGGCTCGAACTTATCATTATTTAGAAATAAATTCTTTAGCAATAGCAAAGAACGGTGGGATCCCTACACTGAAAAAAAGGATACCATAATTGCCAACAAGATTTCAATAGTTACACAAAACCTTCGTATGCGAAACAGATACCTTATTGCTTTACTCCCTTTCCTAGCTACAACAGCATCTAAGATTGCTGACCTTGATAGACCAACCTTGATGGACCAACCGGCCTGTGATTTCTGAGAGGTTGATGTTGCTTCATAAACGGACCTGTCGGCCTTATCAAGCCTAATCATGTTGCAAAGCACTAGCTGGCCATAGCAGCCAGGTACCTTGTCAGATTAATTACGTATTGAAGAAAATATACATTGAAAAACATTCAACATCTGTTAAACACACACACACACACACACACACACACACACACACACATATATATACATATATATATATATATATATATATATATATATATGTATATATATGTATATATCACATTTCAATTACGTAATACACATGATGCGATAATTATGACTTTATCAAGCAAAGAAAACATAACTGTCATTCTTGCTCAAAACGGAAAAGAAGTTTAATAATTATATTATTTTCCGTCTGTGCTGTTACACATGTAAATATAAATGTAGAAAGGCAAACTAATTACGTTATATATTTATCAGCTTCCAGTCCCAGGCCCTCGGCGGGCTCTTGGAAGTGTGTGTGTGTGGGGGGGGCAGGAAGTTGCGCGCGCGCCTCAAAGCTTGCTGCAACCTGAGTGCTACGCAATATTATCCGTTCATCCTAAGAAAAATTCTGATTTAAAGAAGTACAAATGTAAGTTCACTACATAAGAACTAATTTGAACCATCGGTTGTTAAATTAACCTTTCATCAAAACTACTGCAAACGAAGAAGAGCATGCGTGTTGCTGGCCGATAAGGACCTGATATCAGCTGAGGATTGACGAGGAAGTGCGTGGGAAGTGGAGCGGCTGTTGGACCGCAGCGTCGCGCCGCCGATCTGATTCAGTTCAGTTTGGAAGGGCTATGAGAGTGACTGGCCTTTCAGGAAAGTTTCTTCGAAGTGGCGAAAAGCGCATCGTTGTGAAAGTTTTCAATTTGTTATTGTAGAAAAATACGTCGTTGGCAAAGCAAATCGTTGAACGTACTATGAGTTCACTGGTAAGTACCGTATTGAAACTTATAGTGCTGCATCAGTGTGTATTATAATCTAAAGGATATTGGTGAATATCTTTTAATAGGTGCCAGACTACAGAGTCTAAAATACCTCTTTGAAGTGAAAATCTTATTTCATTGGAAGTAAACGGGCGAATGAAGTTCGAAAGAAAATGATACCTTCATTTACACCGCCTATTTGAAATCAAACAAGAATTGTCAACCAAGATTAAAAGAGAATGGTGGAATGGAATTGCAACTTTTAGGTACGTATATATTTCTATCATGAGTTGTAATAATAAAAAGGCATATATTAGTGTGTGTGCATTTCTATAACCTACAAAACTTGGCCATTAATCCAGCTCAAAGTTATTTTAATGTAAATTGTAAAATTCCTCTAAAAGCTTATGTCGAACAAGATAAACAATTATTTCGTTTTACATAATCGGTTTGAATCCTTTCAATTCAAATTCTAACATTGTTAAGTGGATATGGGGCTTGGCGTCCAAACTCATTATTTTGCATTCCTTTGTGCATTTTTTAATAGTAAAAAAAGTACCTATTAAAAAAGTTTATTTGATTAGTTTTTAATACTCAATTAAGCATTGCAAATGTGTATTAAAATGTAAAGAAAAAATATTTATTATGTTGCCAATTCATTTAAATAATTTTAATATAGTCTTGAAGTGTCATTAATGGCAATTAGAAATTGTAGAATTAATTGTTGTGTAGTATTCCCATATGTTATAAGTGTACAGAATTTTGATTACTGTATTTAAATTGAGACTAAAGCCTATCATGTTCTGTAAATAATTGAACAAAATAATAATGCATTCCTCGAAAAAAAAACCCTGCTGTAAAACACTTTCTATTTTTTTATTTTTCAATAATTATCACTTTAATTATATTTTCAAATACTATTATATTTTTCAGGTAGTTTTGGCACAAGTGATGGAAATTGGTCATTGAAATAGGTGATGGTTCATCGATGCAGATATTCATGGATATTGTTAATTCTAAATGGCTATTGCATTCTATAACAAGATCATGAACATGTGTTTGAAGGTGATGCCAATATACATTTTGCTAATTTTGCAAGCATCATGGACTTTTGTGATTTCATTCGTATTCAACATTCACAAATTGTGTATACATTAATGGTTCAATTATTTTAGTGTGTATCATTTTTGACCAGGCAAGTTATTTTAAAATTCTCATTAGGTAATATAACTTGTATTATAATTCTGTTATAGTTTCAATGTGTACTATTTAGTAGTGCTCTCAGAATGATTACAAATGAGTATGAGTAATATAAAAAATTCACATTCCCACTAGAAAAGTGTCACTAACTTCAAAATGCTGGTTTTTCAGGACATTGTTTTACAACTAGAGTTCTGAATCAAGTTCATGGAGTGTGACTATTTGTAATTTTCTTTTGAAAGATTATTAATTTTTACTTCGGTTTCCAAGGAAAAAAGATTTCAAGTTTTTTCATAATTTAGGGTTCTCCACAGTGTGCTGTTTGTGGCAAATAGTACGGATAACACTGCATTCTCAAACATGCAATGATTTTGGCTATTATTCATCTTCAAAATTGCCAGAGAAAAATATCTCAGATTGTGTTAATGATTCTTGGGCAAAGAAATGTCATTACTGTTGTAATAGTGTTGACCTTGATAATTTTCTGAAACATTTCCCTTGTCAAGTGAATAAAATACTTTCCTCTTGAAATAAAACAATTAAATATTACTAGACATGATTCTCGTGCCCTTTAAAATGCTAAAACCTGCATACATATGCCAAATAAAATTTGACAAAACATGCACAATCAAATTTTACCTTGGTATTTTTTTCATTGTCTTTTGAAACAGGAACACTAAACAATTTTTCAAAATTTTACTCAGTCAAATTCATCCTTTTGTGAGAAATGAATCTTTTTGAACATTCTACTACATTACCAGATGTAATTGGAGCATATTTGTAAGATGAAATCTGAGCCAATATGAGGTCAAATTCTGCATTTTCTGCTCTTGAATCTCAAATTTTTTTTTCTTTAAATTTCATAGAAGTTTTAAATTGAATTTGAATTTACTGGTTTTTATAATTTTTCCTCAGCAGTCACACTTGCATGTCCAAACACAAATTTCGAAGACATTGTAATATCTTCAACAATATTTAATGACTTCAATAGAGGTAATCCTGCTGTTTTCAATTTGTGAATTGGTATAGGCAATTTTACAAAATTTAATTAAATATGCATTTTTATTTTATTTTTTTATATACATGGTTTTATAACATATTTTATTTTATTTTTTTTTGCATACAAGCAGACTAAGAGTCTGCACCTAATTATTTTCCCTTCCCTTGTATCACGGTCAGTTACCAGTGATACTGAGTAGTGATTTATGTGTGTGTGAAATTAATCAATAGTATTCGAAGAATATAATCCTAAATTTTGAAGCAATCCAGAAAAGTATGCATTTAACAAAATAACTTGCCAAATTTAAAAGTCACTTCAGAACTGGTTATTAATTTGCTAAGAAAACTTATTATTTGACTCATCCAATAAAATGAAGGCCAAGCATTTCGTCCCACGCTAAAGTGATGAGTCTTCTCCCACCTTACACAATACTTAAATTATGATTTATCCCGACCTCTCACTATATTTATTCGCTGTTATTGAGTGCACATTCTTCTCTACAATTTTTTATTGTTGCATTCAGGTGATAATAACAATAGTTATGACACTAACTTGTTGGGAGTGTAGGATTTGTAAATGCAGGCCAATGAGCTTATTCATTGTCAAATGGGCAAAGAGGTTTGTAAGCAATGAGATTGATTCAAATGGCAGACCCAGCAGGTAAATCAATGCTGGGCAATACATTTTAATTCCAGGTTTTAAATTAATTTAACTAATTTAATTTGATTTTATAGTATGTTTGTACATTTAGATTACAGAAATTGAAATAACAGAAGTAAAAAATATAAATATGATTTATGTTGGTGTTTTCTTCCATATACTTTTTTGGTTTTAACAGTATGTAAACTATTTATGAATTCATTGTAATTGTAAACTAAGTGTTAATTTTATGTAGATGAATTTTGTGCTAGTGAATGCAAGAACCATAAGTATAATGAAGGGACTAATAGAATTGAACTTTTAGTAACCAAAATTAATATAAACATAAAACAAGAATATTAAATTTGTAAAATGAAAGGTTAAAAGAAATAAACAACAAATACATTCGAAAATAATTTTCAGCTACATATTGAGCCATAATTTAAATAAATCTTGGCATTTTTATAAAATAAATGTGAATTAAATTTGTTTTTTGGGGATCAGTAATAAAAGTTGCTATTTAAATGTACTTGTGAAACAGTTTTAAAATAGTTTTGAAACATTTATAAAACGTTTTTAAAATCATTTTGTAACAGTTATAAAATATTTTTGAAATAATTACTAATGACTGTAAACATGTTCTTAGTCTCCTTGTGTATTTAATCCACCTGATCACATAAATGATTAAGTGGTACATAAATGTTTCATTATCATTTGTTAGCTATTAAGTTTATGTCAATATATTTCATTCTATTGTGAGTTATGTTATATTTTACACATTTTACTTTACTAAATAAATATTTTAATGTTAAATTCTAATATTTTATTTTTAGGTACAGGCTGTTTCAGAATATTCATTATATGTATATATATATATATATATATATATATATATATATATATATATATATATATATATATATATATATATATATATATTTTCATTCAACAACAATGCAGGCATATTGATGTATGTATATCTACCGTAATAACAGTCAGACTGCTGAATTTAAAGGCTTTTGAAGCTTGTTGTGAAATTTAATTATCACTAAATGCATAATTTTTATGCAATTATTTCCGTTTTTACGGTGTCTGGTTGTGTAGGTAAATATACCGATCTGTTGTTGGATCAAAATTAATGAATATTCTATTAATAGCAAGTACTACGTATAACCCATCCTATACCCGTCAACGATCAGTAATTGTAACACCAATAAGAAATGCTTCAATATGGCAACACGTACGGCTGGCCCTTCAACCAGTATAGCTGTGCAAGCCGACACGGAAGGCCGGCTCCTTCTATCAGTTTGGCCCGGATGCGTCATGACGGTAGGCTGGATCCTCCAACCTGTATTGCTCGCTTATGCCGAGCAGATAGCCAACTTTTCCAACAAGGTTGCTTGGGCTCGGCAGCTTCTACCCGTGCACTCTGACAAGGTGAATTCAGAGGAGTGCAACAAGGGACTCTTTACGATGCAACTTTTCGTTCCAACTATCTCCGTCACGAAACAGCAACAGTGAACCTGGTTGGGCCTATATTATCATGCGTTCCCTTGATGCAGTATAATGGATCAGGTATACTGCAACTGTTCTTTTTTCTCCGTGTAGTACATGTACAAAAAATAAAGATAAAAAATAGTACAGAAAGCTAATATGCAAGTATAAAATTCTCTTAAAACCGGAACCAAATGATAAACAAAAGCCAACACGTTCTACAAGAGTACGATATCAAAAGGCCGAACCTAAAGTCTGGAATTTTCGATGGAAAAACATTCATTCTATTATACTTCGACAAATCTCCAAGAAAAATTAAATGAAGAAACACTGCAGAAACGTTGAAAAAAACAAACAAACAATTTTTTCATCTTCTGAAAAATATTTTTATTCAGACTATTAAAAGGGGGTACTTAGGTTATTCACAGCGTGCTAAAAAATAACTAATTCTTGAGCAACAAATAAGCGACAATTTTCTATGTATTAATTTTTTGTGTATCTTTGAAACATGATTTTCTTGTAATAGTTGCTTTTCCTGATATTGTGACTCCGTCCTTCCTGTCCCTCTGACGTAATCGTGAAGACGTGGGCGTCTGGATCGGAGCGGACCCTCTCAGCTCCCGTGCGTCGTAATTACGTCTGCCCGTCGACACCCCCTCGCACTGGCCCACCCACTTTGTAATACTACAGGGTGGCCAGCGAACCTGGAATCCTTGAAAACCGGGAATTTTTCGTTGTTTGTATTTTTGCAAATTTCAGGGTTATGGTAGATAATCTTCACATATTAGATCAATAATGCATAAAATTACAAATTTCAAGGATGCTTTATTTTTTCCCTCACTTGGCTTGCTTAATCTATTGTTAATGAATATTAAGTTATTCAGATTGTTACTTCTCTTGAATTAATTTCTTTCTTCTATCTCCTTGAATACTATACCTAATATTTCAAAGGAAACATTCTCAGAATTGAGAAATGATAGTATAAACGAACGACGCCTTTATCACAGCCTGGCTTTCTACTTAACTGAAACAGGAGTCCACTCAAATTATGTTCTTGGAACATCGATTTTGTAAAATCAGTCGCTTCTTATCTACTACTCTCTATCACTTCTCTTATTCATTTTGCATGCAGCTTGCGATCAGTTAAAATCCGTTTGTTCGACAGAAGAAAACGAATTTCATGTAATTTCCATTTATTTTAGTACGTATTTCGGTTTGTTAGGTAATGTTTTACATAATTTCACTCATTTTAAGTGCATATTTTTGATATTTAACTTTTTATGGATTTTTTGCTTATTAAGTTTTTAGTGCATATTTTGACGGCATAAAATCATATCTCTAAGTATGATTCTTAGAAATGAAATAAAGGATTCTTTTTGTTTTTACATGATCTAATCCCTCGTGTTATATACATTGTTTTACCGGAAAAACATTTAATTTTCTTTTTTGATGACGAAACCACTTGTTAAAATGAAATAAAAGCGTCAAAAATGTGAATTATATTCATTCTTTGTATCGGAATTATTGTAAATCCCGACCCGTGATACATGTAGCAACTAGTTTACGAATAATTTTGTTTGTGTGTCTCGAGAGGGCAAAATGCGGCGCCCGAATGTAAACGGAGATAGCCGAACAGGCCAGCGAGCCGAGCGGTTGTCGAGCGACCCCGATCGGACTTCCATGGCGCGAAGCTTTAATTCGACATTTATCAGAAATTTAATTTTTTTTATTTTACAGTGGCCGTTAACATAATTAACTTGCATTCGTCAGAAATTTTGAACGTTTAAAATTAATATTATTGATTAAAGAATTATAATTAATTGGCAGTACTGCTTATATTTTTTATGCTAACTATTTTAATAATTTGTTATCTTTTCCACATCACTTGATTGAAGCCACCTTTCGCGCGTTTTCTAAGTGGTATCTCCAGTAGGCCTATATCCACTCTCTAAAATACAAATAAATTAATGTATTTATAGTTAATATATAATATATCAGTAATACATACACGACTGAATACATTCTTTACTTTTAGTAAACAAACTACGCAAACGTGTATTGTTTGTGTCAGTGTTCGCATTTCTTGTAATGGTAAGAGTTTAGGCACTGTTGTCACTGAATCCTAAATCTTTAATTGCAATTTCATATCTAGTAATTTTGATTACCTACTTTGAATTAAGTATAGACCAAGAAGGTACATTTATTGTAATATCTAAGCTGAAGGAATTAATTAAATTAAGAAACTGTTCTTGCTCGCAAGATTCCACCAGATACTCTATGTTAAAATCTCCGCTTACAAAGAATTCAAAAGAGCGTTTGCTGACTTCGTTTAGAGTTACTATCTCTGTTGATTGCTGTCTGTATGATTGTAGAGTTTAGTCATTCAGTCTGCGGCTAGTAGAGGAGAGTAGAGCATTGTAATGGGTGTTGTTATTCTTTGTACGTGTGTGTATTTACAGTGCATTTTAGGTAGAGAAGTAATGTATAAAAAATCTGGCGTTACTAAATATCAGACAGCGTATGAACATTCTTTTCCACGGGTCGCACCTGGTCCAAAAGTTAACACAAATGCATTTTGCACTTGGTGCACAACCACTATAAATATAATTACAATCGGGAAAAGTGTGCTAGAAAGCCACTGCAAATCGGCAAAACACGCAATCGCATGTGAAAACAGGCGTAAAAGTGTGCCTTTAGATATGTTTCTCCAGTGTGGGACTGTTTCAAGGCCAGGAACTTCCAGTTCTTCTGGAAACGGAAGATCACAAGGTAACTCATATAATATTTATTTTCAAAACCAATTAAATAAAACTATTGTACTAGTACATATATTCTGTAGGAATTATTAGTAATCCCTTCAAGTATGCGGTAGTATGTTGGTTGTTTTGCAAATTGAGAGATCCTCGTCCTATGTGATATAGGTCATATTTTACAAAATGTGAAATAAGACGTAGTTGAATATTATTTTGATTGAAATTCAGTGAATTTAAGCATGTTGTGGTATACAATCTTCCAAATACTCAATACCGTGATATTGTCTTATTCATTGAATTTAGACATAAAATGATATATTAAACTACTTGGAATTGATGTAAAGTGATGTATTATCTTATTATGGCCTCGAGGATAACTAAGGATATGCGTGTTTTACTATTTTTTTAAAAATCGCTTTAAAAGTTTGTTTGAAAACTTGTTTAAATAAAAAAGTCCGTTGGAGATTCTAACTTGACTTTCGCTCATGTATATTTTTTAATAAATGGTTTGCTCAAACAGTGTAAGTTGATGAGTGTAAATTTGGAGCTACGAGGGTCTCTTCTAGCGTCAGTTTCGGCCATGTAAAATATTAAAATTCCTCATTGCATTTTGGGAACTAGTGTTTTCTGTTGGTCGAGTAATTCCACGAGTTTCGTTCAAGTTCTCTTATACAAATTACTACACTCTTTGCGGTGGGAAAAGGGTGCTGGTAACATAAGGTTATGTAATCATTCAAAGAAATGTATATACCAGACTCAAAAAATGAATACATATGGGGAACAAAGGGTATAGCCGAATAAGGTGGTGAAAAGTGCCCCCAAACCAAATCGATAATCGCGATGCCCGTATGAAAGAGAATATAAAATGATGTAGATTCACAAAAAATCAGCCACCTAGGGCAATTGTTGCAGCGATACAGCGAGAAACGTGTTTTCCATGTTTTTTTCTCGGTTTCTATTGCGTGTATCAGGCTGTAAAAAAATGGAGAGACGGGGAAACATTGTTGAACTTTAAAATATTTTTGTCTACCAATTTTGACGCCAAATTCATGTAGAAAAAATAAATAAAGTTTTGAAATTAATTTTCGACGTTATAACGTTAGAGTACTATCTCGATTTTTTCCCTAAAATGAGCCTTATAACATTATATAATATATATTTTTTCAGATTTTTAAACATTGTGGATGGTAGCAAAAAATTAAAACAATTTTTTTTCAGTTTAAACATTTGAAATTCGCGCCAAAGTGTGATTGGAAAAACTTGTTTCACCAATGTTTAAACAGTTCATATTAAAATTATTGAAAGGTCTCGCTTACCAGGATTATTTGGAACTTTTGTTGAAAAATGTTTGTTTTATGTGGAAAGTATTTATATTATCGAAATATAAACATCGCATCCCTTTTGTTTGTAGATTTATCTATTGTTTCTAATATGAATCAAATTAGTCGGTTCTGGGTATATTAATCATTTATGCTTGTATAATATAAATCAAATAACTTAGTTGTAGATTTATTAATCATTGACAATTAGACATAGACAATTAATCATTGTCACTTTCTTCAATAACTGGGATCACGAATTGTTTATAAACAGTATACTCAAAATTTCTGTTTTTTCAACATTTCTATTTAAAAATACCTGTTTAACAATTTTCGTCAAGTAACGAGCGTGTGCCAAATGTGAGTATAAGTGATTGCAGCTATGTGGGAGAAGCATCCCAGGGTGCAACTTCCGTTCGCACGTCGACAATATCGTTTCCCTCCTCATATTCCCATGGTGGAAAGAGATGGGTGGGCTACTCCGGTGCACCGATTTTTTGTTCGTTCTGCGCAGCACCAGTTTCCGTCAATGAACCATGTGACCACTTCGTTTGAAAAGCGAGACCAGACGTCGGTCGCCATATTCCATGGAGTGCAAGAAGTGTTGAGAAACACTTTTTAAGTGGCATAAATGGACAATTTTCAACGGTGACCGACCAAAGTTTCCAAAGCTTCGAAAACAACAGTAATAGTCCACATTAACGCCAAAAGAGTTTCTTTTATTTAAATTCTAGAGTATTAATATACAATAAAATTTATTTCCACCCTCATGCTCCTTGTATATTTTTGACTATATGTAAATAAATATCAATTTACATTTCTTTATTATATCTTATCACTATTTACATAACTTTTAATTTCCTTACTACAATCACTTATCAATTGAATTGCTTTTGAAGCTATTGTTTTCTATATTTGGGAGGCATGTTGTGGACTTTCGTTTACAAGAATAATGATAACACTTAAAGTATCTGTTCCTCCTACTGTACATGTGGAGAGAATTTGTCAATTAATAAATACAACTAAATAATGTGGTGTTGCAAAACTATTTTAGATTGTTGCAGTTTGCAGTATTGTGGCACCTTGAAATCGTGTAGAGACCTTTCTCTTGTCAATCTGATTGGTGATTTACGAAATCAGTAAAAATAAAATGGTATATGCGATCTCAACGATATTTTGCGATTATCAATAATTATGGGCTGCAATAGATTTGGAATATTTCATATTTTTCATAATCAGAGATAGCTAGAATAATGGCATGAGTTATTAGAGAATTAGTGGACACACTAATTTATTTGTATCAAAAAATTAGGATTTAGTTTGTAAAACAAATTTTTAAAACAGTTCAAATGATGCAAATCAAGGTCGTTTTAGGTGTTTATGCGAATAATGTGACCATGTTCTATATTTTGATAGAGATTAAAGTTACATGTTACTTGGAATCACATTGAGCAAGATGTGAATCAGGACCTGGAACATGAATGATCTTAAACCTGGAAAACCGGGAAAAAAAACTTGAATTTCAAAAACCCAGAACGCTGGTCACTCTGTACCATGGTGGAAATAACAAGGTGTAGCGGTGCGCATGCCGCCGACTGTGGACCAATCATGTTATATCCCACCAACCGTGCGCCAAATTCAAATTATCTACGCACGCGCGGACATTTGAAAATTATTTAAAATAACGATATTTGTTATTGTGTGCATGGTGGAAATAACTCGTACTAATAATATATGTACTCGTTTAATTTAGTGAAGACCGTGTTATTTCCACCATGCCCTGTACTACCTCTCGTTATTATGATGCAATAATGCCGTCCTCTTCCGACGTGAATGTTTTAACTGCTGCTACGAATTATATCAATTGAACAACACTCCCCCGTGGGATTCGTATTAACCGCTGCCACCAATTACGTCTACCCATCTGTGACGTCGTGGGAACACAACAGCAATCATAGACACGGGCTTCAGATATTTACAGATTTGTTTACAAGTATTTACAAATAAATAGTTTGATCAGTTATGTACAGCTCTGATAGACTCTATTCCCCGATCGAAGGAGCAATCCTTAAACGATGCGAATCTGCCTGACTCGTGGCCCTCGCCACTCCTCAGCGAGCTTACGCGGACAGCGTAGAGTCAGCGGACAGCGCAGTCACCCGCGGAAAAAATGTTCCACAGCGGCGTCCCAACACGTGGGTTGCCCTACGAGCATAGCTCGTCTGCACAGCGCCCTGGGCGTAAGTTCCCGGGAGGTAACTTGTGCAGTTTTGTGAACGCACGAAGTGCAATGTACGTTCACGCCACTGCGGTGCGACCATTCCTACCCTTACGGGCATGTATGGCCAATCCTGCAACATGAAAGAGAAAAAACAGATCAAAAAAGATTTTAGCCAACCGGCGCGCGCATTGCGTGTGCAGTGATTCAAGGCTTATATTTCAAGTCTCATTTCGCTGTTTCAGATTTCTCTTACTCCAGGAACTGCTTGGGTCGCTTACACTTCGCTCGTTTATCGGGTTCGTATGAAGCGAATAAAAGTATCCGAAGTTTTTTATGGCAATCATTTATTCTAGCAATTGTACAACGTTTCGTAACTAGTTTTGTTACATCATCAGGTGCTTAGTGTGGGAACTGCTATCCCTTGTGGAATAGAATAAATGATTGTCATAAAAAACTTTGGATACTTTTATTTGCAAACATATATTGACAATCAAGAAGAAATATTGATTCTAATGAAGCGACCTCAGAAATGAGAGATTTTTCCGAGTCAGCTGCTTTTTCAAAAAAATTATCTGTAATGCTTTTGAAGTGATCTTTGAGCAGTGGCATTGAAATGTCGCGATGCAAATCTCTTATGAGAGTGTACCTGGGGGCGAAGAGGGCGGCCCTTAGGCATTCATTTTGAACTACCTGCAGTTTATTTAGATAACTGTCGGCTGCGATTGCCCAACTGGGGCATGCGTAGTCCATTTGTGGCCTAATAATTGCTTTATAAAGCGTGAGGCAGTTTGCCGTTGACAGTTTGCTTTGCTTGTGAAATAAGCATCGCAAGCGACCTCTGGTTTGCCGCGCTTTCTTCTTCACGTTTTCAATGTGCAGGTTAAAAGTGAGTGATTTGTCTAATGTCACTCCTAAATATTTTACACGTTTGGCCCAGTTAATTACGTCTCCACATAGCGCGAGCGGCCTCGGCTGCGTGAATCTCTGTCTCCGTGTGAAAAGCACAGCTGCGCTCTTACTCACATTGACTTTGACCCGCCACAGCTTCAGCCACTCCTGGATCTGTGACAAATGTTGATCCAAATATTTCTGGAGAAGCTCGATACTTCTCGACGTGGCTATTACAGCCGTATCGTCGGCGTACAGGGCGAGTTCCGTTTGTGGGTGTGAGGGAATATCACGCACATAGAGGCTGAAGAGCGTAGGAGCTAGCACGCTCCCTTGCGGCACTCCGGCCTGTATGACGCGGCAGGTAGAGTTAGCATTCAGAAGCGTTACTTGAAACGTTCTGTTTGCTAGGAAAGAGTGAATCAGGTGTACAAGGTAGGTCGGAAGGTTCAAGGAATGGAGTTTGTAAAGGAGGCCGACGTGCCTAACCTTGTCAAATGCGCTGGCAACGTCGAGGGACACTCCGCCTGTAAATCGGCTCTCGTTGAAGTTGCGTCCGATGCGGTCTGTAATTCGCACAAGCTGATGCGATGTGCTGTGGCCCGCGCGAAGGCCAAACTGCTCCTTATTCATTTGTGCATTTTCTGAAACAAATTTAAGAATTCTTTTTAAAATTAGTTTTTCGCACAATTTCCCGAGTGTATTTAGTAGGCTAATAGGCCTGTACGACGCGGGCAGTTTCGGGTTCTTTTCCTGTTTATGTAAAGTTATGACATGTGCGTGTTTCCACTGACTCGGAAAGTGCTGAAACATAATTCTTGAATTGAAAAGGGCGACCGAAAACACTATGGCTTGCTGCGGCATCTTCTTCAGGACGTCGTTAGAGATGCCGTCTGGGCCGGGAGCTTTTTTAGCTTTCAGCTCTGCAATGGCTGCTTTCACTTCTGTTTCATCAGTGAAACTCGGCCCATCGGCGGGCGCGTGCAGTGCCGCCATCACCGTTTGTTGCACTTCGACAACGTGCGGTATTGGCGGCGCCTCCTCCACCGGCTGAAACTGAGATTCTAGAACATTAGCAAGAAGTTCCGCTTTCGCCTCATTGGACTCTGCGTATTCTCCTGTGCTAGTTTGAAGCGGCGGCACAGTAACCGGTTTCCTGGGAAGCATGCGTGTAATTTTCCATAGTGAATTGTCCTCAGGTTTGAGGTATGAAAGAAATTTATTCCACTTCTGATTGCGAAATTCAGCTAACTCGCTTTCAACTTTACGCTTCAATCGGTTCAGCTCTCGCTTATCAGCGGGGTGCCGCGTGCTCTGCCACACTCTGTACGCTGTTTTTCCTGGAAATTAGATTCAGAAGAAATGGGGTTAGTGGCTGCTCCTTCTTATAGGAACGTTGCTTCTCAGCTGCTGCGTTGAGGCTGTCAGTCACAGTTTCGGCGAATTTTGTTGCTTCAGCTTCAATCTGCTGCGGATCTGAAAGAGTAGACGCGTCCGGGATGCGCTGCTGCAGCTCCATCTGAAATTGTTGCCAATTTGTGCGCCGCTTCTACGTCGTAGGTGCAGTAGACAGAGTCGCGCCGCCTCACCTCATCTCCGCCAGCACAGGGAAATGGTCTGAGGAAAGTTCATAAATGGTGGGTAATATGGGAGGGTAGTGGAGTTTATGGCACAACGCAGTAGATGTTTTAGAACATCGGGTTTGCCATTCGTCGAGTAGGGATAAAAGGTTGGTGTAGTGGGAGCGAAAATTTCGCAGCCGTTCGCATCAGCAGTTGCTTTCAGCTTCCGGCCGCGAGGGCAGGTGATACGGGAGCTCCAGGTCGTGTGTTTGGCATTAAAATCGCCAGCCACAATTGTTGGAGTTGTGTTTGTCTCGACTAGTTCTGCAATATCTGCAGCTAGTAGGGCGCACGTTTCTGTGGAGCGGTCGGGACGAGCGTAGAGAGAGACAAGGCGTAGCGGCCCGCGCTCCGTCTGCACAACAGCAGTGGCCTCAGCGTGCTGCAGCTGCGGTAAAGCTGAAACATACTGATTTATGTTACGTCTTATGAGTAACTTAGCAGTTCCGCCTCCGTTGTGGGGGTTCGTCGTGTTTGCTGCTAGTGCTGCTCTGTCATTCCTGTAGCAGATATAGCCTGGAATAGAAAGAGAAAGATGCGGGCTCAGCCATGTTTCACCCAGCATCATTATAGAAATATTATGCTATGCCGAGCGAGAAAACTGAAGTTCTGACTGCCTCGCTCGCGAGCTGATGCCGTTGCAGTTCCAAAATGCAACGGTGCAGCTATTCTTGTAAAAAGAAGGAGAAATAGCCATTATTTAAGGTACGGAGGTACTAGGTGCGGGCCAGGACGAGGAAGAGCGTGCCTCCTCCGTCGCTCCCGCCGCAGCGGCCGCCGTCATCTCGTGGGAGTGCGCAAGTAATTGCGACACTACCACCTTAAGTATGACCGCCGGCCACTCAGCTCGGTCGCGGCCGGTGATGGCTCGCAGGAGCGCCTGCGTTACCCGCCCCGGCTCGATCCCGTTGCTGACGAGATCGTCAACCGCGGCGTGCATCGCGCGCTCCTGCTCGCTCAGGGTGGCGGGACCTGGGGTCGTCTCCGCCGCCCGCCTCCGCCGTTCCACGCGAGCGGTACGCTCTTCGCGAGCCCCGGCGGCGGCCGCCGGCTGACGCTCCCGGGCGTGACGGGGACGTTGCGCCAGAGCGTCGGAGAAGGTGCGCTCTTGGCGTCGCTGCTGCCGCTGGGCGCGTTGGCGTTCGCGTCTCTGCGAACGCTGAGACCGCGGTGGCTGCGGAGGTGGCGTAGAGGTGCGGCGGCGTGAAGGTTCGCGCTCCCGTGAGGGAGAACGCGACGCCTTCGACTGCGTGTTAACTGAAACGCTCGCTGGGTTTCAGTTAATCGTTTGTAACTTGTGTTATAATTGTGATAAAAAATTAATATTTTGCAGTATTAATGGCCAGAAACGCTCTTTTATTTTATTTATGTATTAATTCATTAAGCTTTTTAGAAAGCATTTTTTAACTTTTTTTCTTGTCAAATTGCTTCCTTAAGCCAACTTAAAAATTTGAAGAAAATACCAAATAGTTTCTAACGTGTTTTACGAAAAGCTGGTAAGTTTCAAAATGGGAATAATAGAATTCTGAGAAATTAAATACAATAGAATTTTTTATTTGCTGTTCTGCCAGAGCGTCACCCCCAAGCAATCAGCAGTATTACAATTGTTATACGGTCACTGAGTAAAACATAAAAATATCCCTTCACGTCCCCTTCTTATGACTTTCACTGATGATTAAATTCAAATTCAAAAGAATCAAACGGATTCAATTTAGTATTAAATGGGCAAAATAAACACAGAAATAATATGATGTGATTCAGTTAATTAAATTGAATTTTTTGTTTCACATTACCAAGAATATTCAATTTAAATTGCTTCAAAAGAAATGAAACTATGTCTTTCCTGTACGATGTTTTATTTTCATATAACTGTTTCATAGATCATGTATCTTTCTATAAGATGTTGAGGATTGAAAAAGTATGTAAAAAAGACTCCTCACATTAATATATCACTCAAGTAATTTCCTGAGTAAATTAATTGGTTCCTGACAGAGATGAAGGCTGGCTTTCATTGATTGATTGATTTTTTCGTTTCCGGGCGCAACTATTTTGGTCATTAGTCCCGTGTGGTGCATGTTTTTCTCGGGATATGGCGGTGATTTCCGCTGGATGGCGGCGACCTACCGTCGACTAGTGGGGTTTCCCCCTTACCAGGACTCTCCCACCCGCGGGGCACCGCCCCAGCCGGGACAAGCTCTAAGCTCCCGACCGGTCTCCCGAAACATGTGGTAGTGTAGTGCATATTAGTGTAAGTCTGCGTGTGTGTAAAGGAAGAGGAAGGAAAGATCGCGCGCGGTCCGTGGCCCGTTTATTAGGGTACTGCTCCGGCATTCGCCTGGTGTTGATCGGAGAAACCACGGAAAACTACCGATCAGAGCAGTCGGCCGCTAGAATTCTCCTCGATACAGCGACTGAATTCGATGCTAGCTGAATTCTGCTAGCTGATTTCGAACTAGCCTAGCTGAAAAGCTAGTGTCGAAAATCCTGCCACCATCAGGACTCGAACCTAGGACCTCCCGGTCAGAGGCGCTGCAGTGACATCAGTTGATGCACTGAGCTACCGCTCCCGGTCCTTTCATTCATAATGTATACCAATATTCATTGGTTCAAACGAGAATACTGGCGGAACAATCCGGTACAAACAAGTCCGGAGTACAAACAAGTCCGGAGCCTTCGGAATTTATCGTGTGCCTAGAGCAGTATCAAATTCAGCGAAACAATTAAGTTCGGTTTCACATTTTTATTCGGCGGTGGTGACGCGGAAGGTGTTAGGGTTAGAGAACGGCTTCCGCCGCCCCTTTAAAATAGCTGTATCTTAATTAACTTTTTCATAGACACGACTATTCTGGTGGAACAATCCGGTACAGACGAGGTACAAACAATTTAGTATGGTTTCAATTTTTTTACGATGCTGGTAGTGCCAGTGTGACGTTTGCACTACCACAATTGAAAGTGCTGAATCCTGTTTTGGTACTAACGAATGTTATTGCGGAACAAACGGGTACACGCGAGGTACAAACGAATGGTTATCGTTTCAGTGGCTTTCGCTGTGGTGGCGGTGCCAACGTCACGGACATCTCTGGTGGAGGCGAGAAACATCTCATTCGTACCACTGTGCTGAAAATTTCCGGGAAAAGCGTTTCCCCTTCGTAACTTGTAGCTTCACTATGCGCACGTTTCATTGAGCTCTCCTTTGGCTTGTAGTGGCAGGAGTAGAGCTAAAAGTGTTCCTGTATTGTTAGCAATACAGGAAAATCAAATCTGCAGTTCGTTTACCGTTGCAAATAGTTTTTCTATAAATCGAACGAAAATGTCTAGCTTTTCAAATGTTACTAATCTCGCGCTTTTTAAAATTTTATTATTATAACTATTATTATTATTATTATTATTATTATTATTATTAATTTTATTATTGTTTTAACTTTCATTCATCTTTCATCTATCGTTTAAATGTTGGGATGGGATTCTGGTACTCAATCAAATGTGCGCAGATAATCTTCTACTCTGTACACATTGACACAAAGATGGTTTTTCATGACAAAATTGAAACGTACATCTGGCGATAGAGTCTCGTAGTTCTGGCAGTGATGCACATGGTGACTGTTCGAACAAAATCCGCATTAGATATTTGATTTAGGAAGAGAAATCGCTTCAGATTTAATAGTTTTCATGTTCCTGTTTTCTGTCGGTGAGTAGTAACAGTTATCAGACTGGCTATATGATCGTGGGACTAACGAGGAATATTTTAAAATTGACCATGCACGTTGTTGATTTTCAAGAAAAGAATAGAAGGTTGTGGGACAGTACACGCAGAATAGAGCGCGTTTTCACCGCAAATGAGACATTTGCTGTGTTATTTATTTTTCCAGACACCATGCCGTCGAATCGCCCCCATACGGGTAATCGTGGGTCACATCGGGGCCTTCCATCCCGACACCACCATCGGGGATTAGTGTTGGTGTTCCAAATTTAGTAAGGCTAACCTTCACCCACCCATTCAACTTGACTTACCTTACTTTCCCTGCTTGCTACTCTCCTGCCTAATCTAAAACTGTTTGCTCCCTCTTTCCTACCCTCCGTTGTGGGAGTATCAGTGGGTTGCTTACAAATACAAACAAGAAATTAAACATACACAAATGGCATTACATCTACACACATAAACAGAAATCAATATATTCTGTTAAAATACATTTAAACAAGAACACAGCGCGAAAACACTACAAAGTTTACATTAAATCGTCAAGAGAAATCCACAAGAAAATGATAAAAGTAAAATGTTTTATCCAGATTCATGTCACAACGTGAGCACCAAACTTTCCCTTCTTTTCGATAATCTTGTCGTTTACATTTTTAAACACTCGCCTATCCTGAAGTATAGACTTCAAATATTTGTTTCTCAAGATCTTTCTTTCAAACTTTCCCGATTCAACATATCTGTCTGCTAGGGCAGACGTCGTTTCTTTAGGTACAGGCGCCATTCTGAATTATGCAAATTAATTACAATGAAAATCATACGATTCACAGAAAGACATTGCAGATTGCGATTTATTGACAATCAATGAGAGCGTGTTTTAAACACTGCAGAGCAACGTTGAAAAAATATGTAAGTTCTACTGTTTGAGTGAAATCTGGTTTTCGCGGAGGGGAAAGGGTCGGATGCAATGTTTACATGAGGTTGTGATGTCCGCGGAAAGCTCAAGGGGGAGGGTTGCGGCGCGGCGCGGAGCTACCGTGGGATGGGACCTTGCTCGACCGTGGGAACGGGAGCCGTGGCCCTGTGCCGCTAAGGCGAGGAGGGGTTGGTTACTATGGCGAATGGTCGTGGAGTGGGAAATTTAGCGATGCCATGTATAAATGCAAAAGCTGTGATAGCTAAATATCAATTTTGCATAACACACCTTCAGAGTATTTACACATGAAAATAAACACTGAATTTGACAATAAATATGTACTGATGAAAAAGAAACAATTTGTTACACTTGGATCTGACCTTGCGGTGGTAAACGGAATTTTCTTGAAATGCAAGTTTTATTTGATGCAATTATGGATGATAATTTATCTGACTCTACAGGGTGCTAATAACTACGGTGGTATCCGTCCAACGGTGTTCAAGCTTATTGCGGGTACGGGAGTAGACTGCCTCTGATAGCGAGGAACACCGCCAAATATAGGGGAAGAAACAAACGGAGGAGCACACCACAAGATCAGAGTGTTTAAATGTAAGATACATAAATATTTATTTATTTAAGTAATTTACAGGCAACTGTTTAATCTGATATAGCCCTAATTAGCGCTTATATAATTGTTATAATTATCATTATTTATTTAACATATCACAATATTTCATATTATATTCGTCATTTATCAATATCACAATCAATAACACTGATGAACCGCAGGAAAAGTAGGATAAAGAGTACGTCGATCACTGAGGTCAATAGCCTGCTTCTCCGAGGAGACGATCGTATGCTATTTCGAAAATTTGAAGATTAGGTACAGTCGCTGCGTTCGGAGATAGTACATTCCAGGTACTGACAACTCGGTTTCCCAGAAAATTCTTGTGTTGCACTAGATTATGCTTGGATTTCGTAAGTTTCATACTATGACCTCGTAATTGTGGATTTTCAGATTTCTTCCGCCTATTTCGATTGGGGTTGAATCTTCCGATATGCTTGACCATACATTTCCATTCATTCAAAGGTACACAGCATCCAAGATCTCGGCCATTCACAAACTCTATCCAAGCCTTGAAGTTGAAGAGATTTACCCGTGGTTTGGAATAGAATTTAGTATCGTCTACATACATCTAGAAGAGGGAATACATACTGCCAGTCAGGTCGCTAGTATACAAGATGAATAAAATCGGCCCTAATGCCGAGCCTTGGGGAACTCCTCTGGTAATTCTTTTCCGCGATGACTTGTTTCCTCCAATTCGCATAAAAAACGACGATCCTCGAGAAAGGACTGTATTGAACGCAAAATCATCCATCTTGAGCCAAAGTGGGCAATTTGTGGAACAACGTTCGATGTGGTACTTTGTTAAAAACATGGGAAAAGTCCAAGTATATAATATCTGTATGGTTCCCATTGTCTAGATCCGTTGTCCAGTTTTGGATTAAGGATATTAAATTTGTCATGGATATCATTATAGATCTTCCTGGTGCAAAACTGTGGAGTGGGGCATGCTTCCAGTTCTCAAAGCGAAGTCGAGTATATTGTAGCGGCACAGACCACCACGAGGTATTTCGGCAATAATCCCTTTCAGCCACAGGAAGTCAAACAAAGGGACGGAAATGCCCAACGGCTTGTCATACCCACGCCAAGGAAAAACCCCTGACGTCATGGGAAGGGCGCGTCTCAACTTGTGAAAGGGCGCGAAGGCCTACGTCAGAGGGCGGTTAATAGACTAGGCAGATGGCGCTACTTGACTGTTCTACGCCAAGATGAGACAAGTCACGTGACGCACAACCCGATGCGTGATTGGCGGAGAGCCACCGCGTCATCGTGACGGGAGAGGGAATGGCGCGTGCCATAAATAGGGAGATACGAGCTTCCTGAGCCTTCTTATTTGAAAATTCTTCGGTGAGCGATCTTCTGATCTTCCTAAGTGCGTCGGAACTTTATCGCTCCTGGGTTCGGCTCCTCTTGAGTATCGCGCCGCCGTATGGCTGCCGAGTGCCGAGATCAGTGTCTCGCGCTGAGGCGTTAGCCGCCGAACGTGAACTGGTACAAGCGTGGACGTTACCGCGTGTACGCACGCAAGTGTGTCCGTCCCACATGTGCGGGCACCACCCGAAGGAATGGAAGACGGAAGGCGCCTTCCCTGAGGCATCGATCTCGCCACGCCGCAACTTCAGCGAGTTGCGAGGGAGACCCGGCGTCGACTGGAGCTGATTGAGCCTCGCTGCCACCGGAAGTCAACGCCTACCAGCGCCGAGCACGGAGCATTCGGGTGAGATCGCCAAATGGGGCAACCGCCCACGAACATTTAAACCAAAAGGTGGAGAGAAAGACGGTTAAGAGAGAGAGAGGAATAGATAGAGCGCAGTAGGCGACAATTGTAATTTAGTACTGTTATGAT
Source organism: Teleogryllus occipitalis (assembly GCA_011170035.1). Classification (NCBI taxonomy): domain Eukaryota; kingdom Metazoa; phylum Arthropoda; class Insecta; order Orthoptera; family Gryllidae; genus Teleogryllus; species Teleogryllus occipitalis. The sequence goes on from BLKR01001049.1 coordinate 70,332, forward strand.
GTATGGGGCATAATTATCTTGGGTGGGTATTAGTATCAGTAAAGCAATATTTTTATATAATCAGCTCGTTCAATGATAGAAAACCAGAATCCAATCATGCATGTCTCCCGAATCCTCTGCCAGATTCTATAAGTGGCTACGCAGGTGAGTTCTCACTACCACTGGCAGCCAGGCAAGCAGCCAGCCCACGTTGGACGGGGCAGAAGCTCACAATATCTCGCGCGAGAATCCGTTCAAGGACCTTGCATATCGAGCTGGCCAAGCTAATGAGCCTATAGTTATTAGGATCCAATTTACTGCCTTTCTTAAAAACTGGTGTGATATCTGTTATTTTCTAGTCCGATGGAAGCTTTACAGAGTTGAGTCTCGGAAGATTTTACATAGAGCTGGAGTTAATTCTTCTGCCCACCCTTCAGTTTGGGTCAGTTGAAGTGGCGGGATACCATCTGGGCTATCAGATAAGTTAGGATCAAGCGATACGAGGATATTGTATACACCTTCAACATTTTGTATCAATGTCTTCCAGTTTCTTCAGAAAGAGGTGAGGATAATGGTAGGAGAGGATTTTTTCGTTGCAATGTTTAGGAGTTTTTGAAAATTTACTGCAAAGATCTCAGCGACATCTCTCGGATCCGAAGCGATTTCTCCATCTTCTTTCCGGAGAATATGTGGAATAGAGATTGTGAATGAAATTTGTTTGCGTATGTATGAGTACAGATGCTCACCTTTGACCTTGGCAATATTTTGTCCTTAATTCCTTCTGCGAACTCCAGTCTCATGAGTTATTTTGTTACGTTATTCTTTATATTTCCTATATTGTAATGGGTGATTGGTGGATTTAAATTTAGTCCATAGTCGTTTCATTTTCCTTATCAATCGTTGTATCTTCGTAGTTATCCATGGTTTGTTTTTATTCTGAACTTCTTTGTGGACAGGCGAGTGAGTATCTAAAGTATTGATAACTCTTGTTCTAAGTGTCAGCCAACTAATTTCCAATTCCTCGATGCTTGGATCTTCTGGAGTAAGTGCGGGCTGCCGGAAATCTCCCTTTACGCCATCTTTCTTTGCAACCATAGCGATTCCAGAGGATTATGTCGCATATCTATATGGGAGATAATTACCAGAATATTTCCATTGAATTCCCTCGCTACGTATATCAGATATCCTCCCCACGAACTCCTCCGGGTTCAATCAAGTCTCAGTCAGTGCTATAGTAGTCGGTTTGTACTTTTGAATGTCCAGTAGGAGCATATCAAACTTTGGTAAATTGCTGCCTATATCGGTATAGTAAATCGTAGGGTAACATTCTGTTGCCTTTGATTGTTTTTCTGCTGAGAATTTGTTGCGTCTACACCTTGACGCAACGCGTCTCCAAGCCCCTTAAGGGGCGTTGAGCGCTTTGCACTTCTCGGAGTAATCCTCCATTAACGTGCTTTTTACTTTTAATATTAGTCAAGTCTCGTCACGTCGCAGTCAGTCAGTGCCTTTTATCCCTTCGGCCAGGGGCTCGACGGCGTTAGATCCCGGGGTTCCTGGCCGGTCACCCAACCACGAACCCGCGATTCTGAAATGTGCTTAACCTTCGTGACTTCACGGAGCGTAGTAAACGCATTCGGCTAGCGCCGCCGGCTTGAGAAGCGTGCGCTTTGGCGTATACCACTCCGCGCACGCAGCACGAGCACCACCACCCTCCAAGTTCCAAACAGCCACTGCTCTACCTTTACTGGACTCAGACTTCAGCACGCGCTTTGGCGGCATTCTAAATTTAGCTATACAAACACGAGTCAAAAAAGTAAACCTCGACAAACAAATAAAGTTTGCGATTATTTTAATTAACTTAGTTCAGTAGTTTGAAATTGTATTAGACTTCTGAACCTGGCCAGGAAATTTTACAATACATTACTTGGAGAAGCAAAGTAATGCCGCTGGTCCAAGCGTGTGCAGATTCCAGCAGCGAGGGCCGTGGCGATCGAGTTGGCTCGCACACGTGCATTGAATCCGGAGGTGGATTGCTTGCAACTTGACGTCGCGCTGACGGGAACGGAACACGCCAGAACAGGCGAATTTCTTCTACTCATGTGATGGTTCGCGCTAGGGGTGAACGGAACACATGCTAAACCGATAGGTTTCTGTTGCTCAAGCAACGGTTTGCGCGGGGGCGAACAAAATACGTGCAAGCAGATGCTGGCTCGCGCTGAGGCACAGCCATACTTTAGTAAAGGCCATTACACTCGATTTGGCAACACTGCAAGTGTGCAGGGCAGGATTCCTACTCCAGTCACAAATTTTCAATGTTTTCTACGTTCTTGCCGTTCTAAGTACGGATTTTCCCACGCATATCGTCCTAAACGACGTAACCGATGATTTAATAATCAATTGTGAATCGTCAGCCATTAGATAGATGTTAGTTCCAGAAATTATTGTTTTGGAACTGCTTTTGTAGCTTGAAAATAAGGGTGGGAGATTAATAAATGGAAAAAGGCTAGAAATAACATCAAGAGAGATCTTTATTACAGATACAGATAATTACAATATTATTAGTATTAGGGCGATTCCTTTCTTAGCGTATGTGAATGATCTCCATGTCAAAATACAATCAAAGGTGCGTTTATTTGCAGACGATTTTGTAATATACCGAAAAATCAAAGGTAGCTCTGACGAACAAATATTACAGAATGATTTAGAACATTTACGTGATTGGGCTAAAAAAATTACATGAGAATTAACGGATCGAAAAGCAAAACAATAACGTTCGGGCGTGGACGAAATTATGAGGAACCAGACTATCGTTTAAGTGAGGCCATCATCCCAAGAGACTCATCATACAAGTATTTAGGCATTCATATAGATAGTAAATTAGAGTGGGAGAAGCATATAAATCAGGTAGTAAGAAAAACGTGGAAGTCTTTGCATTTTGTAATGCGAATTCTAAAGAAAAGTTCTGCAAACGCGAAAGAATTAGCATATCTTTCGCTGGTTCGCCCTCTCATGGAATACGGAGTGGCAAGTTGGGAACCATACTGAAAGTCGCACCGGAAAAAATCTAGATAGATTACAGAGGAAAGTGAATAAGTTTACCTAGAGAACTAAAGCAATAAAATGCATGGGAACCTCTAGAAACGAGAGGAACAAGGGCGAGGCTTTGCGCTCTTTATAAATCATACGTAGGTCAACCAGCTTGGAAGGAAATTCAGGTTAGACTAGAAAAAACAAATTATTTCGGCCGAAGCGATCACACCCACAAAATTCGAACAAGGAAACAAAATTCAGATCTTGGGAAATTTTCCTTTTGTTACAGAATAATTAGAGATTAGAACAGTTTACCCTCAGCAATTTTCAAAGCTTTTCCTCTAAGAGTCCGAATCTTTAGAAATAAGTTAGAACAAGATGGGAGTAATATATATATATATATATATATATATATATATATATATATATATATATATATATATATATATATATATATATATATATATATATATATATATATATATATATATATAAAATGAGTAAGTGCGGTGATGTGCTGCGAAAGTTTGGTCATTGTAATTCAAAGCAAAACAGTGTAGTGTAGTGCAGTACAGTGCAGTGCAGAGCAGTGCAGTGCAGTGCAGTGCAGTGCAGTGCAGTGCAGTATTATTATTATTATTATTATTGTTGTTGTTGTTGTTGTTAGCAGTAGCAGTAGTGGTAGTGTAGTAGTAGTGGTAGTAGTAGTAGTAGTAGTAGAGTAGTAGCGGTAGTTGCGGTAGTAGTGGTAGCGGTAGTAGCGGTAGTGGTGGTAGTGATAATGGTGGTAGTGGTAGTGGTGGTAGTGGTAATGGTGGTGGTGGTGGTAGTGGTGGTGGTGGTAGTGGTGGTAGTGGTAGTGGTAGTGGTAGTGGCAGTAGTAGTAGTAGTAATAGTAGTAGTAGTAGTAGTAGTAGTAGTAGTAGTAGTAGTAGTAGCAGTAGTAGTAGTAGGAGGAGGAGCAGCAGTAGGAGTAGCAGTAGTAGGAGTATTCGTACTAGTAGTAGTAGCAGCAGTACTAGCTGTAGTAGCGGTAGTATCGGTAGTGGGGGTAGTGGCGGTAGTAGCGGTAGTGGCGGTAATGGTAGTGGCAGTGGTAGTAGTAGCGGTAGTGGTAGTGGTAGTGGTCGCGGTAGTGGTAGTAGTATCAGCATAAAACACAGCAGCAGCACAGCAGCAGCAGCACTGTGGGAGCAGCAGCACAGCAGCAGCAGCAACACAGGAGCAGCAGCAGCACAGGAGCAGCAGCAGCACAGCAACAGCAGCACAGCAGCAGTAGCACAGCAGCAGCAGCAGCACAGCAGCAGCAACACAGCAGCAGCACATCGGCAGCAGCACAGCAGCAGCAGCGCAGCAGCAGCAGAAAAGTAGCAGCACAGCAGCAGCACAACAGCGGCAGCACAGCAGCAGCACAGCCGCAGGAACGCAGCAGCAGCAGCAGCAGAGCAGCAGCAGCAGAGCAGCAGCAGCAGCAACAGCACAGCAGCAGCAGCAACAGCAGCTGCAGCAGCAGCAACAGCACAGCAGCAGCAGCACAGCATCAGCAGTAGTAGTAGTATTGTTGTTGTAATTATTGGTATATAAATGTCACCGGGTCTTATTCAATTGCAGTTCAAATTAATTTATGTATATATACTACATTAGTATATGAACAATCTTTCTTTTCTTTCCATGATTTGAAGTGTTAAAATGTTTTACAAACTCACGACTATGCTGCGTTGAAGTTCAGTTCACTTGATGTTTATTTTTAATTTTCATCAATAAAAAAATAGATTATATGAAAAAATATATTGGTGTAGGCTACACAAATATATTCACAGTGTTAACTCTGTATTTTAATCCATACGTTGTGAAGACATCGTCGTACAATTCAGAAGTAATTGAGAAAAGGAAATTAAAAAAAAACTTACTTTCTCCTTGTAAAAACAAGTTAGTTGTAGGATTCTTGGGCGATCAGCCGACAAAACTATGTTACATTACGGTACATAATTTTCGCAGCAACGACCAGTGACCAATATATGGCAAGCTTTTTAACATTATTCATCATTCCTTTCACATTCAACCAAACGGATAATCGTAAACCTGTTCTCCAAAGGAAAAAAGCATTTTTTTCTAAAAGGACAGCAAAATATAAAATATATTTTATGGCACGATACCTCTTCACATGTACGTGTAAGCACAGCAGCTCACCTTAATACACCCGTGCGTAGATAGATTGTGGCCACGGCAAAAACACCTGGAACGTACTGTGAACCATAAACCCTTGTTTGCTCCCTTACCCTGTTATTAATTGAAGAGTCACGGCCTTAAGTATAGGATGGCCTTGCCTGGAGCAAACGGATCGGAGAGGAAATGAGGGAGGGGGGCATTCAATGGGTCTGCCCTTCGGACGCCTCGTGACCTATTCGTTGGTACCAATTGGAGAAGGGATGCCAGAGCCCAAGAAAACGTGCACAGATTGTACCTCTTCCCCATACGTTACATACAGTTTGTACTGTTCACTGGCAAAATAAATAAAATCGAATAAAATGAGATTTGTGTCACGGTGTATGATCGAGAAGCGACTAAGCGAGTCGACTAAGTATCACCGAGATGAGCAACTGAATTAGTTCAACGCAGCCACTGTTTCCACTGCAGTGACTAACCAAGAATTTCTAGGGTTCGAGTCCAGACGTTGCCAGATTTTCGACACTAGTTTATACCAAGTTTATTCAGAACAAAACTCACAATATAGTTAAATTGATTTATATTTTAGAAAATAAAAATTTTGTTTAAAAAAACGGATTTTAGTAATACACAAAAATACACAAAAAATACTAAGTAATTTTAGTAATACACAAAAAATATAATTATCTTTCAGAGAGAAAAATGGTTCCACATCTTTCAGAGAGAAAAATATGATATCCACAAAAAACATTTCTTAAAAAAGGACAATAGATATTGATTGATTTTTTCATGTTTTCGGGCGTGTCCACTGTAAGTAAGTGTAGTGCATGTTTTTTTCTCGGGAGATGGCGGTGATCTTCCCCCCCTGGATGGCGAGATCCGGGCCGACCTATCGTCGGCTAGTGGGGTTTCCCCCTAACCAGGACTCTCCCACCAACGGTGCACCGCCCCAGGCGGGACAAGCTCTAAGCTCCCAACTGATCTCCCGGAATATGTGGTAGTGTAGTGCATGTCAGTGTAATGTGTGTGTGTAAGGAGAGAGGATAGGACAAGGAAGACGAAGGAAAGATCGCGCGCGGTCCATGGCCCGTTTGTTAGGGTACTGCGCCGGCATTCGCCTGGTGTTGATCGGAGAAACCACGGAAAAGTACCGATCAGAGCAGCCGGCCTCTAGAATTCTCCTCCAAACAACGACTGAATTCGACCTAGCTGAAAAGTTAGTGTCGAAAATCTTGCTGCAGTGTCATCAATTGATCTACGAAAATCTTGCATCAGAGGTGCTGCAGTGTCATCAATTGATGCACTGAGCTACCGCTCCCGGTCACAATAGATATTAACGTGTAATGGTTTTCCTACATGTTAATGTGAAAACAGAGAAGTCAACAATAAACTCCTTTTTATCAACACGTGACAGCCTTTTCCAACAAAATTTCATCGTTTATGAAGAATGTAATTACAAATTATATGTTAAAATCAAAAAACATTCAGAAAATGTATTTACTGAATATAAAAACTTAAAATTTTTGGAGGCCAAAACATGCTCATCGATAGTGGTGAGAGTCAAGCAACACTAAGTGACATAACCGCAGAAATCAATGTGGGGCTTACGACGAACGTATCCGTTACGGCAGTGCGCCGAAAGGGTATAACCGAATAAGGCGATGAAATGTGCCCCCAAACCAAATTGATAATCGCAATGCTTATGTCAAAGAGAATACATAATAACGTATATTCACAAAAAATCAGTTACCTAGGACAATCTGTTACAGAGATACAACGAGAAACGTGTTTTGCATGTTTTTTTTTTCAGCATCTATGGCGTTTATCGGGCTGAAAAATATTGCAGAGGCGGAGAAAGAGTTAAAGTTGAAGATATTTTTGTTAATTAATTTTGACGCCAAATTCATTTAGAAAATTAATAAATTTTTGAAATTCATTTTCGACGTGATAACGTGGGAGTATTGTCTCAATTTTCTCCCCTAAAATGGGTATTATAACATTCTATAACACATATTTTTTCACATTTTTAAACAATGTGGACGGTAGAGGAAAAAATTAAAATCATTTTTTTCAGTTTAAACATCTGAAATTCGCACCTAAATGTAATTGAAAAAAAACTGTTTAACAGACATTTAAACACAGATTTAAACACACATATGAACTGGAAATGTGTTACATCGATTATATGTCAAACTCAATCGGAATATTCTTGGTGGAAATACATGGTGCAAAGAGATGGGTAGTCCCTTGCGCATCCGAATTCAGCCAATGAGCTTCAGACGCTAGTGTGCGTCATAATATTAGCGTGAATTTTAAATGTCAAAATTATCACATTTACAAGTCATTGAACCAGAAACAGATAAGCACTTTTTTAAATATTACATCTTTTATTGCAATTACCCTTTCATCGTGTTATTTTTGGTCGGTCACCGTTCAAAATTGTCCATTTAAAAAATGGCACTTAAAAAATGTTTCTCAACACTTCCTCCACTCCATGAAACATGGCGGCCGACATCTGGTCTCGCTTTTCAAACGAAGTGGTCACATGGTTCCTGACGGAAACTGGTGCTGTGCAGAACGAGCGAAAATCGGTGCACCGGAGTTGCCCACCCATCTCTTTCCACCATGGGAATATCGGGAGGGAAACGATATTGTCAACGTGCGAACGGAAGTGGCACCCTCGGATGCTGCTTCCACGTAGCTGCGATCATTTGAACACACATTTGGTACACGCTAGTTACTTAGCAAAAATTGTTAAACAGGTATTTTTAAATAGAAATGTTGACAAAAAACAGAAATTTTGAGTAGACTTTTTATAAACAAAAGCGTGATCCCAGTTATTTAAGGTGACAATGATTAATTGTCTATGATTGCCTAATTGTCAATGATTAATAAATCTACAACTAAGTAATTTGATTTATATTATAAACATAAGTGATTAATATACCTAAAACCGACTAATTTGATGTATATTAGAAACAATAGATAAATCTAAAAACAAAAGGGGTTTGACAATTTTATTTCGATAATATAAAAACTTACAACATAAAACAAACATTTGTCAGCAAAAAGTTCCAAATCATACTGGTGAGCAATACCTTTCAATAATTTTAATATAAACGGTTTAAACTTTGGGGATACAAGTTTTTCTAATCACTTTTCGGGGTGAATTTCTAATGTTTAAACTGAAGAAAATGGTTTTAATTTTTTTCACTACCGTCCACATTGTTTAAAAATCTGAAAAGAATATATGTTATAGAATGTTATAATACCCATTTTAGGGGGGGGATTGAGGCAGTACTCCAAAGTTATCACGTCGGAAATGAATTTCAAAAATTAATTTTTTTCTATACGAATTCGGCATCAAAATTCGTTGACAAAAATACCTTAAAATTGAACTATGTTTTCCCGTCTTTGCACTTTTTTCATCCTGATACCCGCAATAGATGCTGAGAAAAAATAAAACTTGCAAAACACGTTTCTCGTTGTATCTTTGCAACAGATTATCGTTGGGGGCTGATTTTTGTTAATCTCCGTTATTTTGTATTCTCTTTCATATGGGCACGGCGATTATCGATTTGGTTTGGGGGCACTTTTCACCGCCTTATTCGGCTATAACCTTTGGCTGTAATGGACTATATGCCAGCAGAAGACCGACTTGAGTGCCTTTGCTAACAGCACGGCATCGCCTGTAGCGCCTCTCCTGGATTCGTCATAACATCGATTGGACCGCAGATTACTGGGAAACCGTGTCTTATTCCGATGACTGTCGATTTCTCTTGGTAAGAGCTGATGGTAGGGTTCGAGCGTAGACCCCACGAAGCCATGGACCCAAATTATCAACAAGGCACTGTTCAAGTTGGTGGTGGCTCTATAATGACGTGGGCTGTTTTTTCATGGAATGGACTGAGTCCTCTGATCCAAGTGAACAATCGTTAACTATAAATGGTTTGTTCAGCTACTTGGAGACCATTTACTGCCAATCATAGTCATCGTGTTCCCAAACAACAATGTTTTTATGGATGGCAATGCGCCATGTAAACAGACCACAATTGTTCGCGATTGGTTTGAAGAATATTCTAGACAATTCGAACTAATGATCTGGCCACCCAGATCGCCCAACATGAATCCCATTAAAATTTATGGGACATTATGGAGAGGTCAGTTCGTGCACAAAATCCTGCACTGGCAATTCTTTCGCAATTATGGACGGCTCTAGAGGCAGCGTGGCTCAATATTTCTGCAGGGGACTTCCAATGACTTGTTGAGTCCATACCACGTCGAGTTGCTACACTTCCCCGGACAAAAGGAGGTCCAACACAATATTAATTTAGGCTATCCAATGCCTTTTTCACCTCAGTGTATTTGGTAGTTCTTTCGCATTGGACCTAGGACACAATAGATCAAGTGAACAATATACCATCGTATGTAGCTTATGGCGGATCCAGGGGCATGGGGGCCACGATATTTTGTTTGTGTCCTTCCTTTCTTAAAAAAAACGATTTAAATATTATGTTATAATTGTGTAATTATTTAAAAAAATTGTATATTATTTTATATTCACTACAAAATGAATATACAACTTTGTTGCAAAATCATTATAGGATGAAGCAATATTTGCAGCAACCCACCCTCTAAATTGGACTGCTCCATCCAAAGTTGCAGGAAAAACACCTATTGAACTGTATGTAAGGAAGGAAAGTCAGTTCACATATCTGAGGATTTGGGTAATGTTTGTTTTGCCTGGATTCACCCGCAAAAGCGCAAAATGTTCGATGCAAAGTCTAAAGGGGGTATGTAGTCGGCTAAGATGACTGTGATTATATGGGATATTTTCCTGAGAAGCATTCTGTAGTAGTGAGCGTTGATGCCACATTCAAGAGCGAAGTGTTGAAAAACCCTGTGAAGATGGACAGCACCGTAAAAGCTGACATTTTAACCAATGAAGAGTTTGAATGCAGTTACGAAGATGATCGTGCTCCACACTCTGTAACCAGTACCTCCCACAAGTCTGTGTGAAGGAAACAAATGCTGTTAGCGAGACGAGAGTGCTGAGAAACAGAGAAATCTTAAGGAAGACGGAAAGTTACAGAGACAATTCAATCGAAAGTCAACAACCGAAGGCGATGTTACTGAGTGATCCACCAACAGAATTCAATGATGATATAGTAGCTGAGGATACAGACCAATCGAAAGCTGCTTTGGATGAAGAAACTGAAGCCCGTCACAAAAATGGCACCTAGGGACCTAGGGACCTAGTCGACCCACCAGTCGAGTGCAAGACAATTGGCAACCGGTAGGTAAATACGACCAAGTTGAACAAGTGTAATGAAATAATGCACTACAAGGTTGTAAAGGGGTTCAGCCAACGCCCAGGCATAGATTACACAGATACCTTCAGTCCTGTGACCATGTTTGAGACCTTGAGAGCACTCCTGAGTGTTGCCGTTCAAAGGAAGTGGGATGTCACCCACTTTGATGTGAAGACAGTCTTTTTGAATGGTTCAATGGATAAAGTAATTTTTATGAAGCAGGCACGAGGTTATGAGGCAAAACAAATCGTGGGTGTGAATTAAACAGTAGCTTAAATGGACTGAAGCAGGCATCTAAATGTTGGTATAAGTGCCTTATTGCCTATCTCAAAAATTGTAACATGAACTAAAGCATGGCGGATCCCTATATGCTTTTAATGAAGAACTGGCTATTTTGTTTCACGTACACGTTTGGGGATAGGTCAAAGACAATCAATGAACAATTACATCAGACTGCTGCTGGCAAGGTTTTAAATTATAGTTAGTGACATAGGCTGCCACCTTGGATTTGAGGTACGGAAGGTTGACAATACAATCTGTCAAACAAAGTGCTTATATCGAAAGAGTGTTATCGAGGTATGCCATGGATGAATCAGTCCCAATCTCGATGACAATTGAGCAAGGATGGTCACCTAGAAAGTCATCACTGGCTGATGATGCACGATGCTACAGAGAGATCATCGTCATCCTTATGTACCTCGCAGTAGGCCCAGGGCTAGATGTAACATTTGCGGTGGTTGCCTCAAGAGGCCAAGACTCTCTAACTGAGGATCATTTAAAACTGATAAAGAGAATTCTGAGATATCTCAAAGGAACGATAAAATGTGAGATTCAATTTTGGGAAACCACGAACGTAGGCAGAGAAGCTTATAATGATGCTGACCATCTAGGGGACAATGAGATCAGGCGCCCCACAAGTGGAATCCTCGTGATGTTCTGTGGGAGGCTAGTAATGTGGGCGAGCAAACTTAAAAGATGTGTTGCTCTGCCATCAATGAAAGTTAAACTTGTTCCTCCAAGTAAAGCGGGAAAATCACTGGTGTGACTAGACAGCTTGCTGAAGGAAGTTGGGGCAGTCAAAGAGCAACCAGTCCCCATACTTTACATGGACAACCAAAGATAAAGTATATCAAGAAAACTGGTTTTCATGAGAGGTTGAAACACCTTGAAATCTCTTCCAGTATATAAGGCACCTAGTTAATGAAGGAAAACTGAGCATCGAGCCAGCAAACAAGGCACTGACATGTTGACGAAGGGGTTATCAGCCGTGGCGGCTGGTGGAGATGGGCTATGGGGCTGCAGCGCCCCCAGTCATCAGAATTATTTAATTTATATTTGATATTAGAATAAAATATGTGAAATAGCATTTCTTTCAATTATATGACCAATATCGCTCACTGCCAGTGCGTGTGTAACTTGCGAAAAGCGTCCGTTGTATTCTGCTGCGATTCCGCTACCGTCTCTAGGACCACTGGGCCAGTCCCAGTTGCATACAGTGAAGTATGGGCATAGTTGATTTCGCTTCCCCCGCTGTTCGTGTTTCTCAATATTGAGACTCTAGGGGCTTCAGAAAAGGCAATCCCTCAGTTTTGCGCGAAGTTTACATGATGTTTAAAGTTCTGGCGGACGTATGATACATTTGAGGTGCTGTATATTGTATTTTTGGTGTTTTTTTTTGTTTTTAGAATGTATACGAATAGTAGTTCTGTTCAAAGAACTAATGAAGGAGACGCAATTTACAGAAGAAATTAGAATATAAATGCATTTGCCAAATAGGGCAGCCTACGAGCCTACTGATCAAATCTTACGTGATAATAAGAACGCCATATGACCTTAATTCTTTACAACAGATGTCATGATAATGAAAGAATGGAAACAAGCAAACTAGAAACTTAGAAACTCCATGGATCGGTTGCCGTTCACGGTTTCTAGCACAAGGTCTACAGCACCAAGAGTTTCCACGAGACGAACGTAGACTCCGTGTGCGAACTGCGCAAAACCAACTGTGGCCGCTATAATGGTATAAACTGCAAGTATAACGCAATGTCCTTACCACATATGAGTTTAAATTAACAAATGCACATTTGTGCGCACCTTTATCTTATTATCAATTAAGTTCAGTATTTAAAAACTGTGAAATTTAGAAGATCAACTCTTCCAGAAGAGTGTGATATAAAAGCTCGTGGTAGGCCTACAACTATATTGAAGATATCTCAATCTGCTGCGAGTCGTCAGAAACGATATACGAGAACTTTCAATCCGGAAATAATTTTAAAAAACGCGAATGGTTGTGTGTTTGGGAGTCCCAAAATGCACTTTTCTGTTTTTCATGTCTTTTTTTGGAGCTTCAGGTGATGCATCAAGTGTGACGTGGACTGAAAAAGGTATGTAAGACTTGAAGAAACTTACTGAAAAGATACATAAACATGAGAAATCGGAAAAGCGTGTTAATAATTCTCTTGATTTGGCTATTCTGGATTCAGTAGATGTACGTCAGAGATTAAGTAAAGCATATAAGGAATCCATACGTCACAACAATCAATTGTGCAAAAATCAGGTACTAAATAGCTTAATAAACTGAATAAGTTCTGTGGACCAAACGAGCTAGCCCTAAGAGGACACGATGACAACAAGACTGAAAATCGGGGGATATTTATGAACTTAGTTGCATACACGTGTGAACTTGACTCTGTGTTTAACTCACATTTAGAGAGCACTTCTTCTTTTAAAGGTACATCACAAACTGTTCAAGCTGAACTGTTACAGTGAATGCTGAAGGTGTGTAGAGAGGCAATTTTAGAAGTAAATGCGGCAGACGTCTTAGCAGTTATGACTGATGAAATCACCGATGTATCGGATTGTTTTCACTTTGTTATTGTGTTACGATTTTGTGACTCAAAAGAAAATGTCAGGGATAGATTCTGGGGTTTCTTTAACCCTTATGGACAGAATGCAAAGGCTATTTCAGAATGTATTCTCGCACAATTGGACACAATATTAAAAGATAAAAAGGAGAAACTAGTTGGTCAGACATATGATGGTGCTCATGTGTTGAGTGGCACTGTCAGTGGCGTGCAGATAAGAGTCAAAAAATTGTATCCAAATGCTCATTTTATTCACTATTTCGCTCAACAATTAAATATTATGGAAAGATCAGCTAAACAGAACTCCAAAGTAACAATTTTCTTTGCGAATTTGTCATCAATTCAAGCATTCTTTTCCAGATCCCCGCAAAGAGTAAGTGCATTAGATATCGGTATAGAAAAGAGCATCTGCTGTACTGAAGACTCTTGAAGATAAAATTTAATTTTTGGCTACATTGTTTCCATCATATCATGTCACATGTTGACATTTTATATAACCAATTACAATGTCGTCAGATAGATGTGGTGGAGATTCGTTCTTGTATTGTTAACTTTGTTGAAGCAGTTAATGACTGCGCTGGATTTACCTACAATCAAAAGAAGCGATTTCTTCGGGGGCCCCATCCATGAGGGGCTCCACACCTCGGAAAAATGTGCTTAACATATTGTGTACCATAAAATATATAATACATTTTATGGTACACAATATGTTATGCACATTTTTACGAGTAAACAAATTTTCCACATAAACAAATTTTATATAAAAATATTAGTTTTCATTTGTATTTGTACAGAATGTACTTGTATTAAGATAAGATTTTTGTTTACTGAAGATGGATCTATTTTTTAGGGGGGACAACACAATTTTGTGCTTGGGCCCCGCAATACTTAAGTTCGGCCGGGGTTAAATTAAAAAACGAAGCACTAGAGAACGAAAAAAGCAGTGAACCTAACAGTGTCAAGTGGCGTCATGTTCTGGAAAGTAATATGCGAGTAGTGCCTGCCAAAGAAATTTGTGATCTCATTATAACCCAGGCTAATATGCGATATCAGTTCAGAAATCATCTTCAAATTTCAGCAATAGAAATGCCATCCAATACAGGCAAATTTAGCGAAACATTTCAAGAAGAGTTAAGAGAACATCAGGAGTTATATAACGGTTAGGAGAAATTGCATACGGAACTTTATGTTCTTTATTCAAGAGGAGAATTCAGAAATTTATCCGGCGCAAATCAACTTCATTTTATTATTTCAAACGATCTGAACTCATCATTTTCAGAAGTTGTAAAGCTTCTAGCTAAAGCGCTAACTATCCCAACAACGACTAGCGAGGCAGAGCGACATTTCTCAGCTGTGAAGGGAATACAAAATAACCTTAGAAGTACCATGGGAGAAGAAAGATTGACTGTGTTCGGTAAAAAGGCAGTTCTCAACAATATAGCAAATTTTAACGAAAGGGCCATAAATAAATTTGCAACGTACAAACCTCGTCATGTGGAGTGCATCTTCAAGTAATTAAGGTAATTCATTTTCAATTTTTGTATGCAGTCCTCCATTAATTAAAGGTATCAGACGCCACTGGTTACCAACAAACAAAATAGTGAAGAAAAAGAGCTACCCGCAAACAAAATAGTGAAGATAAAGGAATGGTGAATAGATTAGTCTTCCAGTAAATTATCTGTTTGTGTTCTTTTGTATATAAATATATAATGCTTAGTGTAATGACGATTATGTAAAGAGAAAGCTTACGGGGGAGCTTTTAAGTGTGTGTTATGTGTAACTAGATTATAAATATTGCGGGGGAGTGTTAAGGGAAGACAATATTCAGTTTTTAAGAGATCGCTTTAGCGGTTCCCCTTGGGACTGCTTCTGTGTACCTATATTGTGTACCTGACGCACAAAAAAATTATAGACAAGTATACCGCACCTCATGACCCAATAATTTTCGCAAATAATTTACATTGATTAATGAACTAATGCATAATTCCAAAATATGGTATAATTTATTCATATGTATACCAAGTTTCATTAGTACTGCATAGCTTTTTATAAATATCTAGAATTTAAAATTTGGCAAATGTTAGCCACACCTTGATACAGATAGTTTATCTAACAGACTAAATTACACTTCAGAGTGTTAGGTAATTCATTACATAAAACTCAATAGTGTCAAGTTTTATAACTCGGTATAATTTTGGATCAACGTAATTAAATTATATACATTCATATTCGCTCCACACGCTTCACATAACCCCGCAACTGAAACGGCGCCGTCCCGACCTGATTGCACGTGCCGATGACATCGGTGCGGGCGGAAGGGCACGTCGGAATGATTTGCAAAGTCGGAAGGTGTAGTTGGCCACGTCGCGACCGTGATGTCCTAGTGCGCGCACCCTTAAGGGAACCTATGTAATGAACTTTTAAAAAATACCGCCCGTCCTTTCGTCCCGTCTCAGCGCACGCTAGGCTTCAGTATTTACTTCACCACATTCACCCTTACGATCTATCAAATACTATAGGATCTCAAATACTATAGTCTCTATAGTATTTGGATCTATGCAACGTGGTGGGGACATTTCATTAACAAGTGAATGTTGCACTCCGTAGACAACCAGCAGGGGGCTAGAATACCCATTTACTGAAACTAAAGAAATTCATATAATAAAATAACATTTTTGCCGATATTTCCTTTAGTATACATCTGCTTTACACAGTAAGGAATGGAATTTGAGGCCCCTAATCATTAACCTACTTACATCCCTGCACCCCTACAAGTTTCGGAAAACCTGACTTTTGTATTACACCACCAGAAAAAATACCATCCGTAACTTTTTTGTAGTAAAAATTATCTAATTATCGGCAATAGTGTAAAAATATCTGTAACAATAATAAATAATGCGATTTATGTTTTTTTCATTTTTATATTTGATTGCTCTAGAGGAATTTGTTATCTACTCAACTTTATATTTGGTAATACTTATTTCAGATTTGAGAGGTGCATACTTCTATTTCTTTTGTAAATATAGGTTGTTGGAATTCCATATGTATTAAATTCCATATCTTGATTTTTTGTAGTGTAATAATTTCTCGTTTATATTTATTCTCCTTGAACTTGTGTTGTATTCAAAGCCATATTGGATTCGAGAATGACGTACCGTGCCGAGTCCAGTGAACATTCTGGAGTAAGTAAATACGGCAATCCTTGCTATTTTTGAATAGTTCAGAGATATCCAAAAATTAAATCATTGAGTTCTTAGCGCGAGTGTCATCCCCATACTTGGGCTTCTGAGAGGGCCAGTATTTGATATCTTAGAAAATATCCTTTTCCTTTATTTCAAAAACTGATTCTGTTTAACTTTGTTTTACATGCAAAACTTGACAGATTGGCTCAGCGATCGTTTGTGTATTTTTTTTAAGAAATTTAATTTGATAGTCTTAATAGTTTGTATGTCAGCCCTTGACATATGTATTTTGACACACATTCTGATCATCTGTTGAATGTAATTATATTTACTAATTATTTAGATTTTGTGACTTTTATTATGTTATCATATTTTTTGTTCTCTAAAGTAGTTTTCGTGTGTGAGTGAATTTGCAAGAACATTAAAACAACTTTGTGATTAATAATTTACTTTCATAATTTTCTGTTAATTGCTTTATAGTTTATACCTGGACCCTAGAATATCATTCAAAGAAAAAATCCACCTGTTTGTTGTAAATTTATTTTTGATTTTGGATGATGTTTTCTGTGTTGAAAATTCAAATTATTATTCAATGTTTTTTTTAATATAATTAAATGTCTTTTAATGGTCCCTGTATCTATCTTTGAACATTAAAGTTTAACTTATGGCTCTCAAAACAGTGAATTATGGGAATACATATACTAATGAGTCCCACGTTTTTTCAAGTTTGTGAGCAGTTACATGTGCTTTTATTTTTTCTGAAAGATACCAATAGTTGCACCAGCTGCTATCAGTTTCTTTGAGTCATTGCCTTTCAGAATGTTCTTAAAGTCTTTGGATATACATTATTTTTTTGAAGTGCTTGAGTGTTTGGTCCTGTCTGACTTGCATATTAGAAGAAGAAGAGCTGTTTTGATTCTTGTGCTCATTTCCTTTGTTTGTATTTTTATAAGAAGGGAAAATCTATAAAATGTCTCCATTTTTGACAATGCCCGATTCCAGATTATATTTCCAATGTATTTTTGATGTATATTATTTAGCATTTCTCAGTGCCTGACTTTGACTTATGTGGGCCTTAGGCTGTCAAATGTTGTAGCACCCTTTTAATTTGTTTTTTAAAAATATTTAAGCTATTTATTATATTTTGAATAAAAAAATATTGCACGATACTTGTAACCAACGCAAATATTGTGTACATGTAAATAATTGAGTGTACATATAAATAATTCTCACTGCGACATTGATTTAATACATATACAGTATGTTTGTATTCATTTTATCTGTATATATCAATGGATATGTATATTTGAATAATATTTCTATATTTGATTAATATTTCTATAAAAAACATTCAAAGTTTGCCCTTTAAATTTTTGAATCCGCTGAAATTAATTCGCCCCCAAAAATTGCGTGCTCTAGGCTGCAGCCTACTCGGCCTGTTTAGTAATCTGGCATGGGCATTTCTTAATCATTGTATAGGAGCTTGCAGTTCATCTTTTGTCAGAGAAGATGAATCTTAATATTCTCTGTGGTTAATCAAATGTTTAAATTAACCTTGTATTAGTGATTTGCTAAGAAATTATTGGTATAAATGCTTTTTTCTTTTTCTGTGAAAGTTGATTTTGAATATATCAAGTTTTCTTAGTCTTCCATTAGGTTCTTTTTAATTTCAATGTTGCTTTTACTGCCAGGCTGCTATGTTGCTGCATTGCTTTATGAAAGCTTACATTCTACTACAGATATTACTGTCAGATCACTGAATTTGGTGTCTTTTTCTTGGTATATGTTCTTAAAAATCTGTGATTTTGCATATGAAAATGGATGCAGCTGAGTATTATTATTATTATTATTATTATTATTATTATTATTATTATTATTATTATTATAATAGAATCATCTTTTTGTATTATTTATGTCACGAATGACATGTTCTACACTCTTATTTAATGTTTTCTATTCTATCTTGAATTCCTATGATGTAGAAAGGCCAATTCCTTTCCTTTCTTTAACTTTCAAAGAGCCTTATCTTGTCATTGCCTAAACTTATCTAACAAATATATCATCCATTGATTTGTTTATTTATTTTTTGGGGTTTTTAGTCTCTTCAACTGCTGAGGGTTTTGAGGCTTGTAAATGAGTAGATGATAATGATAGCAGTGAGGTGAATGACTGTGGAGCAATGGTGGAATGAGAGGCGGGGGAAATGAGAGAACCCAGAGAAAATCTGCCAAGAGCTTTGGGTGACACAAATTCCACATGAATTGACTGGGGATCAAGCCTGGGCCCTGGTGGTTGCGCTAGCCGTTTTGTCACAAGATCTATATATTTCGGCAATTAATTGTACCCGTTTTAATGGTTTGATTTTTTTCTTTTCACTTTTTACATTATTTTACTTGTGTGAATTTGCATCTCATTGTTCTGTCATAGAAAGGGAGATTTTTTTGTGATGTAATGCATACATAGTTATTTACACTTTTTTGTCTGATTAATTTCTTTTGTTTATTTAAAATGTATCAAAAAATGAGTGTTTTATTTAATTTAGATGCTTGTATTGTAATTAAACATTAGTTCTATTTGATAGTGAGTTTTATATTGGAAACATTTTTATTCTTGGAATGTCCACAAAGTCTAGTTAATAAATTATAGATTTTGTCCATTAATGTTTTGTATACTTTCGTATCCACTAGAACTAATGTTTTGTTACAATACAAGCATCTACATTAATGTGAAGGTACTTCAAAACAAACATGAAATGAATGGAGAAAATAAACACTCATTTTTTGATACATTTTAAATTAACAACAGAAATTAGATAATCAATCCCTGCACCTCACATCAGAACCTTCATTAATAATGAGGATTTGACCTTTACAACAGCTTTCATGAAATTTTTCTGGCACACAATTTCTGTGTACATTGCTATAGTTTGTGAACAAAATAAATTCATTTTATTTAATATTTGCAGACAAACTTTGTTCTTCTAATTCTGGTCTTTTTTGATTCGTTTGGTTGCTGCAATCCATTTTTATGGTTTTTAAATTTTTTTGCTTTTATAATTTTTTATTTCATCGTGTCTATTTATAGTAAGGCTATTTTAATGAATTCTAACAAAATATTTGAAATGTGTTTAAGAAACATTGTTATTATTTTCAGTAAAATGAACATATTTTTTTTATTGTTACTGACGACTTCTGTGATGCATTTGCTGCTAATTCATGTACTTCATTTTTTTCCTCTTTTGAAGTCTATCTGTTATTATCTTCTCATGTAATTCATTGGATTCTATGTCTTGCCTTATGCTCTCAATTTCAATTAGTAATTTCTTTTAAAACATCTAGTATTGTTTATATAGATGAGTTATGAATTCTCTCTACAGGTGATGGCAATATTTGAGCAATGTGTATTTGTATTCTGAATGTTTGTAATTTTTCTTTTTCTTGCCTCTGTTATTGTCCATTTGCATTCCAGCTGAACTAATGAATTATGTTTCTGCAATTCTTTAATTTTTTCTTACCTTAAAATACTAATCAGGGTACAATGTAGTTGGTAAATCAATTTTCTTTTTAATTTCTATAAAGTTTCCTTATTTTTTCTTTGAAATATTATTTCTTGTGTGGTTGAATGGTTCACTGGTTCTTTCTCTTCTTTTATCTCCACTAGTCATAGAAAATAGAAAGGTAAAATTTCTGAAAGGATGCCTTTGATCTTATAAAGGGGGCTATCTCCTTTCAAGAGTTCTACTTTTGTACAAATTTTTTTTTTCATGATATAAAGGCCTTTTCTCACCCTGAAACTATCTTTTTTTATCCATCTCTAGTTACATTTCTGTACTTTCTTTAGCATTTTGCTGTAATGCCAGTATGATTTTTTGTAGAGTGCTTTACTTGAAAGTTGGCCATTATTATTTCTTTTGTTTTTAGTTGAAGTTTATGGTCTGTATATCATTTACACAAGATTTTTCCAGTTGTCTTCTTGAAATGTTCAACTGTTTTCTTCCTGAAATGTTTTGCTTTTCAACAGAATTATCTATAGTAATTTCTATTGTATTCGCTTAATGTTTAAACTGAGTGTGTGAAAAATTCTGTAGCATACTGTTGGTATAAAATTTAACAGTTCTGCCATGTAAACCATTAATGATGTTTTTGTACTAATCAAGATATTTTTTGTCTTTATTAGTCATAATGATATTTGTTTTTATCATTTGTCTTGAATATAGTCACTTTTGCAAGTAGCAAGTAGCATCTTTTTATTTGCTAAAAGGCAGTGCATCTTCTCTTGTAAGCCAGATGCATGGCCTTTTTTGGCTAAAATAATCTGCCTTAGATAATTGCTATTAATTTCCCGCAAAGTCATATGATTTGTCAAACTTATACAAGCAGTACATTTTGTTTGTATTGTGTGCTTATATATATATATATATATATATATATATATATATATATATATATATATATATATATATATATATATAAGGAATAGACAAATATTTTTCCCGATACCCTTTCCGGTAGGCGTCTAGCACCTCCGTGGATGTGATAGGCCGAGAAACATCCCTTCGATGGCTTCGTTTCGATACCGAGGTCAATGAACTCTCACCATGTGCCGTGTGCAAGATGCAAGGTTTCGGCCAACGGTGATGCGACGCTGACTGTTGCATCTCGGGCTTCTCATTGGCGCTTCTGTATCCCCCCTCCCAAAGCTTCGCCGTCGCCTCCTTTGAGTACCTCCTCATCTTTCAGTAAAAGGGATGGAAATCCCAGTGGTCACGTGCTAACGACTGTGGATTCCATAGCGGGATGGGGGTGGGGGCGTCTTGACCACACTACACACGCATGCGTACGTATGTTCGCCAACAGTCTTGATCCAGATCGTGATTTACGAGACGTGGGTTAGCAGTACTGACAAAATAATTCTTACTACATGCGACTGGTAATAGTTTTTTGACAGATTTTTTTCACCTTTACTGTGTGTTTTGAAAGTGCAGTTTTTCTTGGAACTGCGTTGTAGAGTATAGCATGTACTTCCACAAAGAAAAAACATGGTTTCGAAACTAAAGCGATAATTAGAATGCAACAATTTTCACGCGAAAAGTAGCGACTGGCACGCACGTGGTTTGTAGAAGTGGACGAGTTACATGGGGCAGGAAAGAGTGAGAACTTGCAATGTCGTATGAGAGATTTAAAAAACTATTTAGTTCTGGAGTAAAGTAGAAGATAACGGCAAATCGACCTCTAATTAAACAATTAGGTGTGTTCATGTTTCAATGTAGTATTTTGTTATTGTAAGAGCAAGAAATGCAAAATTACAAATCTCGAAGAATGTATAGTAGGTATGTATGTACATCGTATTATGGAATACATAAATACATAGTACGATGTCGATTTTAATTGGTCTACCTTGTTTAATCTGTAAAACGCTGATCACATCCAAATACTCTCTGAGCAGGAGGCGCCACTGGTATAATAAGAATCGCTTTGTAAAGGAAGGCACGTCACATTTTGCCGGAATGGAGTTAACATTGGATATGTTTTTCTGTGTTAATTACATTTTATTAGAAAAACGCCTGTGTAAATCTTCATTCACAGTGTGTTAATGTCCTACAAATTTAAATATACCTACTTACTACAAGCATTTTT
>BLKR01001049.1:95000-247500 GCA_011170035.1 Teleogryllus occipitalis
TCTCGTGCGGATTCTATAATCTTCACGTACGGCAATGTCCCCAACCCTTTGCGGTGTTTTAAGTGCCAGAGGTTCGGTCATACACAGCAGCGGTGCATGGCAGATAACCCGGTGTGCGGTAAGTGCGGGAGAACGATTGAGGAACCTGAACCCTGCGCAACTACACCGCATTGTGTTAATTGCGAAGGTGACCACCCGGCCAATTACAAGCAATGCCATACTTTCTTGAGGGAACGCGCCATACAGAAGATTCGAGCAGTTGACAAAGTATCCTTTCCTGAGGCCAAACGTCAGTACCAGGCGAGGAACCCTGTGGATCTCTCTCGCTCCTTCTCCGATGCCGTGAAAGTAAAAACACCGAGGGTAGAAGCGGGCTGCCAAACGGAACGAGCTACTTCCCAAGTGGTAAGTTTCGCATGTCAGGTGTCTCCAGTGGACCTCCCAATGGATGCCTCTCCCCTCCAAGGTGGGAGAGTGATCATTCCTACGAAATATAAGATGGACAGAAAAACTCAGCCGTCGCAGTCGATTAAACAGATATCCAACCCTCCTTCAACAGAAAATGTTAGACGCAAATCTGTCTCAGACACGACCACGAAAAGCTCATAAAAGTCACGTGTCACTCCTTCCGAGCCTCGCACTGAGCGAGCATCCAGCCCCCCTGGCAGTGCCCGGGGGTCTCGGCTTCGGAGGAGGCTCCCGTTGGGGAGGAGTTCCCGCATCCGGATCCCAACGTCGGAGGAAAAAGAAAATGGAATACACCGTGGCTCTCATATGGAACATGAATAGTCTCTCCTCGCGACGGGACGATCTTAAACTTGTTATCCCTTCACAATCCTTTAATAATCTGCCTCCAAGAGACTCACCTCATTCCACCTCGACCCTTGTCTCTTCGTGGTTTCTCTCCTTACAGGTTTGATGGGGATGATGGTGTCCGTGCTCATGGCGGAGTTGCTTCACTGGTACATGATTCGCTGCTGTCCACAGAGGTGCCTGTTCAGACTGACTTTCAAGCAGTGTGTGTGCAGGTGCACCTCCCATTCCTCACACTCACTGTGTGCAATATTTAGATCCCTCCAGGACTGACTGTATCTGCTCATGAACTTCTGGACTTGATAAACCAACTGCCCTCCGTTCGTGGTTGTCGGGGATGTAAATGCCCATAATCGACTCTGGGGCTCTTCCCGCACTTGTCCGAGAAGCATTGTATTAGAATCAGTAATAGACGCGGCAAACTTGGTTATTCTGAATTCCGGTGAGCCAACTCATTTTGCCGTCGCCACAAATTCGAGCACGTGTATCGATCTAGTACTCCGCAGCCCTTCTCTTGCAACCGTCCTGCAATGGTCCATCCTAGACCTGTGCGGAAGCGACCATTACCCCGTTATCGTCCACATTGATGAACTTGCTCGTGGGTTGGCGCGCCCTCCTCAATGGTGTGTTCGATGTGCTGACTGGCTGACATTCCAAGCGAACGTTAGTCTATCGGAGGGCGAGTTTGTCAGTGAGGAAGAAATGGCAGCACATTTTAACAGTGCTGTACCACAAGCTGCGGACATTGCAATTCCCAAGTCGACCGGCAAATCGCGACACCCTTTCGTTCCGTGGTGGAACTTGGATTGCTCAAGGGCTGTTGGTGCTCCTAAAAAGCGTTGGCGCGTCTAAAACATTATCCAACTGCGGATAACCTCATTGACTATAAGAGGTGCAGAGCAAAGGCGAGAAGAATCGTTTTAGAAAGTAAAAAAGCATCATGGAGAGCATACGTTTCGTCTCTGAATTGCCATACGCCACCACGTCTGGTATGGAGGAAGGTGCGTCAAATAAAAGGATACCCTTCCCCAAACTTAGTAGCAGGTCTTCTTAAAAATGGTCAAATGATCACAGCTCGAGACGCTATTGTAGAGGAATTTGCCTCTCACTATGAAAGTATGTGGAGTTCGGCAAACTATGTTCCCAACTTCCTCTTGCTTAAAGAAAGATTGGAAAACCGCACTATGGATATTTCGAACCAAGCGCATGAGGATTACAATACTCTTTCTCAGTGTATGAAATGCGCTCTGCTCCAATGCTTGCGAAAAGTATCACACCAGGTCCAGACGAAATTCACAAATTAATGCTGCAACATCTTCCCGAAACAGTCACGCAATTTCTTCTCCGGCTCTTTAACTGGATCTGGGAAGAGCACACCATCCCTACCTTTTGGCGAGAAGCCATCATCGTCCCAGTTCCCAAAGATGGGAAAGATCGATCACTGCCATCAAGTTATCGACCTATTTCCCTCACAAACTGTGTATGAAAAGTACTGGAACGCATGGTGAATCAGCGGCTGGTCTGGACCTTGGAGTACAAACATTTGTTGACGCCAATCGAAAGCGGATTTAGAAGAAATCGGTCAACCTTGGACCACCTCATTTCGCTGGCAACATTCCTACGCCTGCAACGAAAGTTGAAGACACAACGCAACAATGACAGGGAGGATGATGTGTAGCGAGCTCGAAGTCAGGCGTGGGAAACAACGCTCCGAAAAAAGATAAAATTTTAGTATGCAATTGTGCGAGAAACACGGTGAACATGAATGGATATAGTGAGTTTAGGCAATGGTGTTCGTAATAACCATGCGTAACGCGGAAATATTTTATGTGTCGTAGTATATTCAATAATAAGACATTTTGGAGGAAATATAGCACGCGATAGAGAGATAATCGCGTTACTAGTCGCGTAATGGAA
Source organism: Teleogryllus occipitalis (assembly GCA_011170035.1). Taxonomy (NCBI): domain Eukaryota; kingdom Metazoa; phylum Arthropoda; class Insecta; order Orthoptera; family Gryllidae; genus Teleogryllus; species Teleogryllus occipitalis. The sequence continues at coordinate 97,731 of BLKR01001049.1, forward strand.
ATAGGATGATAGGGGAATGAAAGGACATGCTAAGAAGATATTAGCGAGTTCAAGAAATTTTTGGTAATGTGTGGGGTGATGGAGAAATGCTGCGGGTGGATGGATTTGGAGGATGCTGCGTAATATACAGCGAGGACGGCGCCCAACAATGGTTTGCTGCGGATTACAGCGTTTTCGGCAAAAGGGAAGTTCATGAAACTTTGTTTTTTTGTTATGAAATTCACATTTTGAAGGAGAAGAAAGATTAAAATTAGCTTCTGTACAAGATCAAGTTCTGTTTTAACGTAAAATAGATTCAATAGATATACAGGCAGAATGCGCATTCGGGTGTGAATGAGTTTATTTATAATTGTCAGTATGAATGGAAATAATTTGGATTTTGTGTCATGTAATTTAAGTGTATTATATTGTTGATGTGTTTATTCAGATATACAAAATTTCTCTACATTAATTTCTGGCAAAGATCTTAGCGTCCGGCTTGCTGGGTCGATGGGTCACGATATATTATAATCCTTATTACCTTTATAATGGATTATAGGATCCGCAGACTATACAGCGCTGCTGGGAATCTGAAATAGAATGATTCTATTCCTAGTTCATTACTGTTTGGATTGACTAAATGAAAGATCACTTTCTTTTCTGAAGAACAAAATTTAACAAAGTTTATTGTTACCTATTTAGCAAACAATTTAGTGAATTTAACAAAATGATTTTATGTTGTGCCTTGGATCAAGATATCTTTGAATTTACAGTTTTATACCGCGGTTAACTTATCTATTCTTCGTTGATGTCCCTCGTAGACTTCTCAGTCGAAATATCTTGCGAGCTTGCCATAGTCCAAAGTCCCAAGAAATCCTCTTTTGCCCCTATCCAAACTGGTCTCAAACTGTCAAAATTATCAGTCCCGATGACGTTCTATGACATAGTCCCGAAATCTATTACTCGATTACCACTCCCGACAAAGTCCATGCATCAATATTACTTCCACATGCAATATCTGCAATATCATTTACTGTCCTTAAAATGTCACGATCTGATAACCCGATTCTGACGATCTGTATTATACTCGTCCCCTCTCACGAACCTACGATCATTTCAGAAACGCGATGCCGGTCAGAATGAAATCTTCCTGCATGATTCACCCCTCGAAGACTTCGTATTAAACTACCTTCCTTTTTTTATAACATTTGACCGTCCTTCTCTCACCCAGCCAATCCATACGTTCGTTATATTTTGGGGTAGCTGACCTTTCGATCGTCTAAACTTCTTCGCCCAATCCCAAATTTTCTACTTTCGGCATCCAGCCACCTCTTAATGCATTTTCCACCATATAGTCTACAAATAAATGTTAGTTTATTTTCATGTGACATATCGGTATGTCACATTATGTGTTTATTTTGTTTTGTCGTTAAGTGTTTTATGTGAGTCATGGGAGAGCAACGACCCCAGTTTATATATATTTCAACTGAAATGACGAACTAGCACAGGAATTAAAGAAAATAAATAACGGCGAACATCACTTGGTTCGACATTAAATTAAACGAACGTAGTTTAATTGTTGCATGTAGCTAGTTAATGACCTACGCCCACGTGCCCGAATAGTTGTTAGATCCTGTACAGGTCAGCCACAACCTCACACCCAGATTTTATGTGTAAGTAAGAAAATATCGGAGGTTCTGGTGGAGCAGCTAGTCGACGGGCAACCTGGGAGGTGGAAGCTGAGTATAACCAGGGCAATTGATAAGAGCGGGTTTTGGTTATTATATTGGCGTTGTATCGCCGGGCGATTATAAAGATTATAGTTGATCTAGAGCAGGTAGTGGTTCATTACATATTTTGGTGCGCCTAACGAGGGGCGATTATAGTTGTTTTATAAGAGGAGGACGGTTCATTACAATACTAATATTGACATTCCTTTTGTACCATCGTGTGATGTTCAAGCTTCTTTTAAACGATCCATCTTTAGAGCATGGCAAACAGAGTGGCACAATACCACCTATAAACTAAGTGCAATAAAAGATTCTGTTAATTCCTGGCGTTTCTCATCCTGACCTTCCAGGCGCAAGGAGGTTATTTTAACCCGTTTTCGGATCGGACACTCCACTTCTCTCACAGTCTCCTCATTCGAGGTGAATCTCCTCCTACCTGTGATTCATGCAGGGCGGTTCTTTCTGTGGAACACGTCCTCCTGCATTGTTTGAAATTTGTTGGGAGGCGACAAAGACACGGTCTGGGCAACTCCCTACGAGAGGTGCTCGGAGATGACGAGCGCGCGCTCTCAAAACTTTGTTTCTTGAGAGAATGCGGAACATATAATTTGATCTGACATATAGGGGCAATAAAGTGTTTGTTTTCCTGACCTCAGATTTACGTTTGTGAACTTTTTTATATACTTGTATCTTTTATGCGTGATTGTAGCTCTCCTTTTTAGGGTATGTATGTGCTTTTAAATTAGCTAGTAAATTACATCAGCAACACTTTCACTAGAACTTCAATTTATTTATTTTAGAAATACTTTAACATGGGCGCCAATGACCTGAGTAGTTGAAGCGCCCTTTAAACCTAATCAATCAATTAATCAACCGTCCGTCTGTCTGTCCTTCTGTCAGTCCGTTCGTCCGTCCGTCCGTCCGTCTGTCCGCCTGTCCGTCCGTCTGTCTGTCCGTCTGTCCGTACATCTGTCTGTCCGTCTGTCTGTCCGTCCGTCTGTCCGTCCGTCTCTGTCCGTCCGTCTGTCTGTCCGTCGGTCTGTCTGTCCGTCCGTCTGTCTGTCCGTCCGTTCGTTTGTCCGTCCGTCTGTCTGTCCGTCCGTCTGTCCGTCCGTCCGTCTGTCCGTCCGTCTGTCCGTCCGTCTGTCCGTCCGTCTGTCCGTCCGTCTGTCCGTCCGTCTGTCCGTCCGTCCGTCTGTCCGTCCGTTTGTCCGTCTGTCCGTCCGTTCGTCCGTCCATCCGTCTGCCTGTCAGTCTTTTCGTAAGTAACAGTAACACGCCATTTTCTTAAAAGCGACTCCAAATGTTTCAATGGAAATTGCCACTTACGAGGTTTTACCCTTTCTTATATTCTTACCCTTATCTTCATGTTCTTTAAGCTTGGAAACCGAAAATGGAGAAAATGTAAAAAACTACTTTGGGCGGCAATAGATGTCATCTGGCTGGAGGTTGGGCAAGACCGTAAAGCCAGTCCATGCCAAGGAAATTAGAAAACTTCATTACGAGAAAGTCTGTGCCATTCTGTAGCGCCACTAGTTTTAAATGTGTTTACTTCACAATTACTAAGCAAAATTTTACCAGTACATAATTGAAAATGTGGTTATCACTAGCTCCAAGCCATAAAAAGTATACTTTTTTTGTGTTCCCGTGCGATTGCACACAAGCCGAAGTGGTTCAAGGGAGAGATACAGGTAGGGCTCCGTCTCATAGGGATTCGTCGCTGACGGCATAAGGTTGAGATTTTGTGGCGAGCACAACTCCACTTTCCAGTAACACTCTAGTAAAAACTCCATTTCACAGTACAGTTTTTCCGTTCGACCTAGACTATTATAAGTAATAGAATTCATACAAGAAAAAACGGGCTAGGATTTCAATATGGGGGATCTTACACCAGCACTTGCTGCTACTGTTGATGTTCAGGTGGGAAGATTATTTAATTTCCAAATTTTTCCTAGTCTAGTATCATTTGCAATAATGAAAGATCTGTAATTATTCAGGAATGTATGCTGTCATAATGTGAAATTACCATATTCGTCAGGATTTCAATATGGGGGATCTTACACCAGCACTTGCTGCTACTGTTGATGTTCAGGTGGGAAGATTATTTAATTTCCAAATTTTTCCTAGTCTAGTATCATTTGCAATAATGAAAGATCTGTAATTATTCAGGAATGTATGCTGTCATAATGTGAAATTACCATATTCGTCAGGATTTCAATATGGGGGATCTTATTTGCTGCTACTGTTGATGTTCAGGTGGGAAGATTATTTAATTTCCACATTTTTCCTAGTCTAGTATCATTTGCAATAATGAAAAATCTGTAATTATTCAGGAATGTATGCTGTCATACTGTGAAATTACCATATTCGTAACTTCTTTAAGCGATATCCAATAACTAATATTTCACAATCCGGAGTACCTTCTTCGGACATCAGATCATGCGTCGGCTCCAATTCACAAGCAGCAGCGACATCCACGCCCACAACCACAACACAAAACTTATCACAAGCAATTGTTGCACGAAATCGTGCACACAATAGAATGCAAGCGCATGCATGGTAGAAATACATGAGTCGGTTCCTCCGGTGCAGCGATTTTAGCTGGTTCTGCGCATCACGTCTGCGTCACGAACCACGTGACCACCGCACGGGTACTTCGTTTCAAAAGCGAGACTAGTCGCTGGCCGCCCTGTTGCATGGAAAGCGAGTAGTTTTGAGAAACATTTTGAAAGTGGTACAATTTTCAACCATAACCAATTAAACCAACACGAAGGTTTACAAGATGCAATATTTAAAAGAAATGCTCTGTTTTAATGTCTTGTAACGAGGTAATAATTTTGGTCTCTGGCTGTTTAAAATTCCCGCTAATATTGTGACGCAAACTGGTGTCTGAAGCTCACCGGCTGAAGTCTGATACGATGCGCAAGAGCACCTCCTGAGCGCATGCAAGTAACGGCATGAAATGACTGCCGAACTCTCCGTGAGAAAGCATTGCCCGCGCGCGCGCCCACACACACACACGCACACGCACACGCACACACACACACTCACTCACTCACTCACTCACTCACTCACTCACTCACTCACACACTCACTCACACACACTCTCACACACTCTCACACACACTCACACTCACAGTTTGTGCCGGTGCGACGAAATTCGCGATATTTCCGGGTTTCAGTGCGGTACTTTTTGAATCGAGTGTTTAATAGATTCAGAATTTGACAGTGATCTTGTGTATATGTTAGGAACGTTTTCTAGATAGAGACAATTTTTATAGTGTTTACGCCGCACCCAGTGCGTCGCTTCAGGAGTTCAAGGCATTACTTGATAGATTATTGGATGATGCGAAAGAAAGAAGGCCTCTTATTATTGCTGGGGACTTTAATGCATGGGCCACTGAGTGGGGCAGCAGGGTAACAAACCAGCGTGGGATGGCTCTCCTGGACAGCCTTGCCCGTTTAGACGTCTACCTCTGTAACACCGGTAACAGTCCAACCTTTGCCATGAATGGCCGCAGCTCCATCGTTGACTTGACATTCGCATGTGATAGCCTTGCTAGACGGATTACGGCATGGGAAGTTAGCGATCATTATACACATAGCGACCACCAAGCTATTGTATATGAAGTCAGGGAGATGTGTAGTTTAAGTTCTGCAAGGGTTAGGAGGAGAGCAACTTGGAACCATAGGACATTTGATCGCGATTCTTTCGCTGCCATGATGAAGGGCAACGTTATGTTGGTCGGAAACTCGGAGGATATGGTCAGGACTGTAATGAAACGGGTCATTGACGCTTGTGATGCATCAATGACAAAAAGCCTCAGGAAGGAACGCCGTCCTCCAGTGTACTGGTGGACTGACGAGATCGCGGAACTTCGCAGAGAATGCCACCGCACACGTAGGTTGGCGCAACGAGGGTGGGGTCGCCTAAATTATAACACTCTCAAGGAAAATCATAAAGCCGCCAGAGCAGCTTTAACAAAAGCTATTAGGATCAGCAAGGATCGCTGCTGGAAAGAGCTAAGCAACGAGGTGGATGCTGACCCCTGGGGTCGTCCTTACAAGGTGGTAACAGCCAGGCTCAAGGCTCTGTCCAGGCCACCCCCGACTTGCCCAGTCTTCTTGGAGAAGATAGTGACTACCCTATTTCCTCAACAGAGAGATGAGTTGCCGCCTATTGATACGCTTGAAGATGTAAATGAGGCTCCGGCGGTTTCATTAGACGAACTCTCAAAGGCATACGATAAGGTTCAAGATTGCAAAGCCCCTGGCATGGATGGGGTGCCGAATGTCGCGCTTAAGACCGCTATTAAGACCAGGCCAGATCTATTCCTAGAGGCATACAATGCGTGCGTGCGAGAGGGGAATTTCCCCCGTCGTTGGAAGCAACAACGGCTGGTCCTCATTCCGAAGGGCGATAAGCCACCTAGCGACCCGTCAGCATATCGGCCTGTGTGTTTGCTGGATACTGCTGGTAAAGTGTTGGAACGTATCATCTGCAGACGGATTGAAGCCTACACGGAGGGACCACAGGGACTGTCTGATGATCAGTATGGCTTCAGGAAGGCGAGATCCACAGTGGATGCAATTAGGGTCGTCATCGATATCGCACGCAAGGCCATTGAGGGCAAACGATGGCGAAGAGGCGCAAAGAAGTATTGCGCTATTGTTACCCTCGACGCCAGGAACGCATTCAATACGGCAAGGTGGAGTGCCATACTTGCTGCCTTAAAAAACCTGGGAGTTCCGACTTACATCATGAAGATAGTTCGAAGCTACTTTGAGGAAAGGACTTTATTTTACGAAACTGAGACCGGAATAAAGACCTATGGGATCTCGGGTGGTGTTCCGCAAGGCTCAGTACTTGGCCCGCTGTTGTGGAATACTATGTATGACTCCGTTTTGAAGCTCCAGCTGCCAGAAGGTGCTAGAGCTATTGGTTTTGCTGATGATGTGGCGGTGGTAGTCGTCGGCAAATATACTGAAGAGGTCATGCAGGTTGCCAACGAGGCTGTGGCGACGATCCGGCGGTGGCTATGGTCGGTGGGGCTCCAGATGGCCGAGCATAAAACGGAGGCAGTACTGGTGACAAGCAGGAAAGTGAGAGAGGGCATTACTCTTAATGTTGGGGGTAGTAAAATAGCCTCCCAGCAGTCTCTGAGATACTTAGGGGTCCAGATTGACGCGAGACTGCATTTCGATGAGCACTTACGTATAGTGTCCGAGAAAGCGTCTCGCATGGCCTCTGCCTTGGCACGAATTATGCCTAACGTCGGGGGACCAAGGCAAAGTAGCCGGAGACTGCTGTCTAGCGTAGTGAACTCTATGCTGCTCTACGCAGCCCCCATTTGGGCTGATGCCTTTGGGGTCCGGACGTACGCCCGCGGTGCGAAGTCAGTTTACAGAAGGTCCGCCTTGAGGGTGGCCCGGGCGTTTCGCACGGTCTCGTATGACGCTGTGTGTGTGATAGCAGGCATGCCCCCTATAGATCTTATGGCACAAGAAAGGGCCAGGCTGTACAAGCGAGAGGGAGCTACAAATAGCGTCACCAGGAAGGAAGAGAGGGAGGTGACAATGGCTCAGTGGCAAGAACGATGGACCCTATCATCCACTGGCAGATGGACATTTCGCCTTATCCCAGACGTATTGAAGTGGTCCCAAAGAAAACACGGTGATGTTGATTATTTGACCCAGTTGTTAACAGGGCACGGGTGCTATCGAGCATATCAATTCCGTTTCCGGTTGGACGATGACTCCTTATGTCCAACCTGTGATTCAGTGGTTGAAGATGTAGAGCACGTGTTCTTTGATTGTCCACGCTTCGCTGAAGAGAGGGAAGAACTCCACCGATTCCTCCTGCAGGTAGTGACTCCTGATACCATCGTCACTAGGATGCTGGTGTCCCAGGAGAATTGGAGAGCGGTAACTACCTACGCTGCAAAAATTTTAAAGAAGCTTCGGATAGAAGAAAAATTTCGAAGGAGTATCCCGTGAAATTAGTTAGCCTAGAGCGTGAAGCCGATCTTCCCCTCCCGTGATGCAATGCCTGACGGCGGTCCCGCGGGTAGGGAATAGGAAGTATGGGAGTGTTTTTTAGTGGGTAGGCACAGAATAGCTGTGAATCCTACACGCTGCGGAGTGCGGGTTCCGCAGTGTCTTTTGAAGATTTTTCACTTCCTACGCAAAAACACACACACACACACACACTGTGAGGCTGTGCCGAGGCCACTGTCTTCGGAGGACGACGACGGGACTTGCGTGTCGAGGTGGGGTTTACGGAGGAACTCGGGGATACTAGGTACCATTACCTTACATTTCAGAGAGAAGAGGGAGTACAGGATTAATATGAAGCCGCAAAATGAAAATAGAGATTTAAAAGTGCAGAAACCAATGGGGGCCCCAGCCCAAACCAAAGAGAGGAATGAAGAGAAGGTGAACGGACTCCATGTCCAAGAAGCAGCCGTAGAAGAAATAGGAACCAACGCTATCGACGTCCTTGGAAAATTGATCGGCGAACTTAATGAGATGATCCAATCCAAGAGAAACATTGGCAAGCTAATCCAGGAGCAATCAGCCAGAGTTGGGAATGCCTACAATCGACTGAAGCGTCTCAGGTTTGTGCAGAGTAGACGCTCTGTTATTGTGATTCCTAGTGCTGTGACTCCAAGGGCACCAACAATTTCTCCGTCGGTCACAGAAACAGACGCTGATGATGAATCAGAGGACGTCTCAGATGCGGGACGTAACACCCGGAACCCAAAACGGAGACTAAAGAATGACAAAAACCGGGCAGAGAGGAAGGAGGCAGAATCTACCTCTGAAGATGACACCCAACTCGCAGAGGCGAAGAAAGGTGGGTGGCAGAAGGTCAAATCCCGTAAGGAAAAGAGGGAAGAAAAGAGGAAAGCGGGAACGGAGCTGCCTTTGAAACAGCCCGAAAAGCAAAAGAAGAGGACACGACAGAATAGACGTAAGAAACGGGCCAAGTGGCCAAATGCGATCATTGTTCGCCCGAAAGAGAAAGAGAGGTATGCGGATATCCTCAGTCGGGTTAAAGAAGGAGTTCCCGACGAGCAGGTCCGGACCTCAGTGGATAAGATCCGCAAAACAGTCTCTGGAGACCTGTTAATAATCCTCTCAAAGGATAATACAGACAATGGGGCAGGTCTTCAGAAAACAATGACTGATCTGCTAGGAAGCGACGCAGAAATCGTCAGTAAGAGTCCACAAGAACATGTTGAGATACTGGATCTTGATGAGATTACTACTAAAGAGGATATTCTGGCAGCCCTGCAGAAAGCGGCTGGAGAAGAAAATGCACTGACACTAGGTGCGATTAGATCCTTGCGCAATGCTTACGGGGGTACACGGATTGCCTCTGTGACACTGCCATCACCCATAATGGAAAAGATCCTGGGCGAACACGGCAAGATAAGGATTGGTTGGGTCAACTGCCGGATCAGAAGAATTGAGAAACCGACCAAGTGTTTTAAGTGCTGGCACTACGGTCATATCTCAACGAAGTGTAAGAGTGATGTGGACCGAACCAGACTCTGTAACAGATGCGGAGAAGGAGGTCACATAGCAGCTGACTGCAAGAAAGAGGCACGATGCGCTTTATGCCTCGAGAAAGGTCATCGAGAGAATTGTGCTCACCCAGCTGGCGGCAATAGGTGCCCAGTATTTAAGGAAGCACTTCAGAGAATGAAAGCTCGACGATCATGAAAGTGATACAAATCAATTTAAATCACTGTGAAGCTGCGCACGATCTGCTCATGCAGACAGTACGGGAAGAAAGAGTGGATCTGGCAATGATTTCGGAACCATACAAACATCTCGCCACAACACCGTGGGTAACGGATACGACAAATACAGCTGTCATCTGGTCATGTGGCAAATGCCCGTTCCAGAGTGTGAAGAGTTCCGAAGCTGGATACGTGATGGCGCAGATCGAGGGAGTCTTCTTCTATAGTTGCTACGCTCCACCCAGCCTTTCAAGTGATGAGTTCAAGGATTTCCTTGATAGACTTACTGCGGATGCGGAGCAGCACTACCCGGTGACTATAGCCGGAGACTTCAATGCCTGGGCCGTCGACTGGGGTAGTAAGAAAACGAACGGACGAGGGAGAGCATTGCTGGAGGCCATGTCTACTCTAGACGTCGTCTTGCTCAACAGTGGTGATCATCCAACGTTCATCAAGGGAGATGCTACCTCTATTGTGGATCTGACCTTTGTCAGTAGCAGCGTTGCAAGAACCTGCTCCTGGGAAGTGGCGGATTTATTCACTGCCAGCGACCATTGTGTGATTCTGTGGGAGTTATCCATCGGGCACATCGCTAAAAGAGGACAAAGAAATACCAAGGCAGTTAGCTGGAAGGCATCCGCTTTTGACCCAAAGACCTTTGCAGTGGCTTTTGACTACCGAACAATACACTGTGAAAATGCGGAAAGTAAGACAGCTAATCTGATGAAGAGAGTCACGGAAGCGTGTGACGCTACCATGCCTCGAAAACGCGGCACGCATCGTTTGCCATCTGTGCACTGGTGGAATGATGACATTGCCGCCCTCCGGAAAGATTGTCTGAGGAAAAGAAGAGCATCACAGCGTGGCAGGAAGAAGCCCAATTCTCAGGAATTGGTGACATTATTCAAAATTGCGCGCCGAAGGCTTAAGTTGGCTATCAGGGAAAGCAAGCAGCAATGCTGGCTGGAACTGCTCTCGGAAGTAGAGAGCGACCCCTGGGGTAGACCATATAAGGTAGTCATGACCCATCTAAAAAGTCAGCCAATGCTACAACTGACGTGTCCGGAACTTCTGAGGAAAATTGTCTTTGAACTGTTTCCCCAACAATTGGAATTCACCCAGTTCATAGACGCCGCAGAGTTCAACTCAATTGAGGATATTCCACCTATCACAGAAAATCAACTAAAGGAAGCGTGTGATAGAGTGGGGAATAACAAAGCTCCTGGCCCAGATGGAATCCCGAACATCGCATTAAAAATGGCCGTCAAGATGGCACCCTCACTGTTTCTGGATGTGTTCAATACTTGCCTTCAAGAGGGTATTTTCCCACGAAAATGGAAGCTCCAAAGACTGGTGCTCCTTCCCAAAGGAAACAAGAACCCGGACGAACCAACATCATACCGTCCACTCTGCATGCTGGATACAGCCGGGAAGATACTTGAGCGCATAGTACACCGAAGAATAGAGGCAGCCGTCGAGCCGCAACTGGCCAGTAACCAATATGGTTTCCGGAAAGGTCGCTCCACCCTCGACGCGATTGACCTGGTGGTGAGTACGGCCAAAGACGCCATTTCAGGAACAAGGTGGAAAGGAGGAACGATGAGGTACTGCCTGGTGGCGACACTGGACATCAAGAACGCCTTTAATTCCGCCAAGTGGGACTGCATCATGAAAGCACTCGCCGAAATGACAGTACCCAAATACTTGCAAAGGATAGTGTCAAACTATTTTACTGACCGAACATTAACGTACGACACGAAGACCGGTGTTAAAGAGTACAGAGTGACTGGAGGTGTTCCACAAGGTTCAGTTCTGGGACCTTTGCTGTGGAACATAATGTATGACGGCCTTCTGAAACAAGAAGTACCAAGGGGGACTAAACTGGTGGCATATGCTGATGATCTGGCCGTGGTAATCGTCGCAAAACATCTTGATGATATAAAGTTTCTTCACGACAACACCTTCGAGAAGATCAGCCAGTGGATGGAATCAGTAGGGCTGAAGTTGGCGGAACATAAAACTGAGGCAGTCCTCATTACCGGTCGGAAACAGCTGGAGGGCATTACACTTCAGGTTGGAGGGCATGAAATCACTTCTCAACCCTTCATTAGATATCTGGGAGTCATGATAGATGCGCGGCTTAAATTTAAGCAGCAAGCTGAACACGTGAGTGCCAAGGCGTCAGTGGTCAGAACGACCTTATCACGACTAATGCCCAACATAGGAGGACCAAAGCAAAAGAGAAGAGCTCTACTCTCATCAGTAGTAACATCAATACTGATGTATGGAGTTCCCATATGGGCTAATACACTGCAGATCCAAGCTTCTCGCAGGAAAATCGCCCCTGTTTATAGACTAAGCGCCCTGAGAGTCTCCAGTGCTTTCCGCACCGTGTCTGAAGACGCAGTGTGCGTCATTGCCGGGATGCTGCCTGTTGGAGTACTCTCCGAAGAGCGAAAAGCCCTTTACCGGCAGAAAAGAATCACGTCTATGAGTCCAGAACAACTCAGACTACAGGAACGGCGTAAAAGCCTAAGAGTATGGCAAACGATGTGGGATTCCTCAACGAAAGGCAGGTGGACGTACCGCCTTATCCCGCAATTAGATGTTTGGATCAACAGAAAACATGGCGAGGTCAACTACTACCTCACACAGCTTCTATCGGGACATGGATGCTTTCGAGCATATCTGCATCGCTTCAAGCACGACGACTCTCCAGAATGCCCGGACTGCCCTGGAGTCAGTGAAGATGTAGAACACACGTTCTTCATGTGCCCCAGATTCATTAGTGCACGCAGTGCCTGGGAATCAACAGTTCGTTTGGAACTTCGGCCTGAGTCCCTAGTTAATGCAATGCTCTCCTCAAAAGAAGCTTGGGAGGCGACGAACGGATTCGCGAAGGAAGTCCTACTGGAGCTTCGTCGTCTTGAAAGAATACGAGCTGAAATGAATGCCCAACGTGTAGATGGTATGTAGCGTAACCACAACCCCCTGAAGGAAGAACAACAGCTAGTTTCTCCCCCGTGAAGTAATACCAAGCGGTAGTTCCACGGGGGTAAGAGATGTGAGAGGTGGTTTTTAGTCGGTAGGGGATATGCTTATCCGAGCCCGACATATCCAGGAGGAGCTACTATTCCTGGAATACGTAAAGAGTATTTTCCACCTCAACGAAAAAAAACAAAAAAAAAAACACACACACAGGACAATACAGAAGAAGAAGGATTTTCTTTCAAGGTGGTCAATCTTTTGCATAAAAAACAAAACAAAAAAACTTGACTCAAATTTACATTTTTAAACAAATGTAATATCAAATGGAAATCAATTAGCCACACATCCTAAATGTTGCATTCAATACTGTCAATAATTAACTGAACTTCTTTCAATAACGCGCGAATTCATAAAATTAAGATGTGCTTATCCAATGAGATTCAGAGGAAGACAGAAAATTGGTATTCCCTTCCGTGACCTTGAAGGCCGTCGGCGAGGTCCCCCCACCAGAGGGCGATTGCTCTGCATTGTAAGCCTACGTCGCTTTCTGTGAATCGTTGCGGGTCTTAAACGCACGAGGAATGAATGAATGCCTTATTTGGGATTATTGAAGGAATCGAATGATAGAGACCGGATTTTATGTAATTACATTTTTTTGTCTTTCAACTTACTATTCTCAAAATTGTAATCTTAGCGAATCTTCGCCGTACTAACACACTCCAATTTTTTCGTTACATAATGTTACATATTTAGTACTATATTACATATTTTGCTATTTTCACAAAATATTTTTTATTTTATCAATTTTCTTCAATGTTATTACATATTTTTTAAAATGAAAATAAGTATTATTTATAAAATCAGACCGGGAGAGGTGGCTAACCAGCAACGCCCGCTCCCGTCTTTTGACTTCTTTTTTCTTCCGGAACGCCTGTCCACTCCCCTCTTCTTTTTTCTCGTCCATTCATTATGTTTAACGCCTGAGACCGTAAAGTTCCTTGCCCTTTGCAAATAATTTGTCGCTTTTAAACTGATCTGGCGTTGCCTCTGACACTCGTACGCTTCGCAACTGCTCTCACCATTCCGAAGTCTCTCTCGCACTTTTCAAATATTCAAATTCTTGCGTTTAATGTGCTGGCCACTTAAGCAGCTCCGAAATGCTGTTCGAATTTACACTGATTCAATTACTCTCTCAGTAGTTTCTACTCAATCACAGTTCTCTACTAAATTGCTGCCTTACACAGTTTCTATGCTCATAGCAAATGCAAATTACGATGCCTCGTACTATTCTCGCTTCGTTTCGTAACGATCAACTGCTCACACGGCGACTCGCACAAGGAAAACTATTCATATAGTGGCTTGTACAAGATGGGCTTCTTTTCTGTTGTTCGCAGTATGTATGTGGCAGTTTTTTCACGTTAGGGGAGATGTAACGTAATGCTCCTCCTAGGACTGACCCGGTATGCCTATCTGCCCCTGGAAACTACTCATGCTGTTGTGGTCAGTGGATACCAGATCGCGCTTCTGCTGACCACCGTGGCATGCGTACTTTAAATTCCACATTCTGGCGACGCCAGAGTTGCGTGGGCGTCTGGGACGCTTGGTGGACATTACCGAACGTCACATTGCCCTTCTCCCTCTTTTTAAGATATTTCTTCGGAAAAATCTTACGCTGGCCTCAAGTTGTGGAAGTTATAATTCCTGATGTGTTCACCGTCCGGACTACTTAAGTGGGCGATATTTGGTGCTACAATCCGTTGTATTTCATGTGGACCCTCGAATAGTCTATAGAATTTGGCAAACATTCTGTGGCGAGGATGAGATACGAGGTGTTCTTAACAGCACTTGTTGGTTCTTGTGGTACTGGTGCGTTTTTTTCTTTACCTTGTTTTTATTTAAGGATAATTTTTGGCCCAAGGAAAAAAATGACTCCCGCATTTATATTCCAAAAATTCCTCGTATGTATCAAAGGACGATAAAATATTGGTGCTGGTTGCATTCTTGCGCAGCGCACGACGAAGCACACGGTGAGTAAAATCGATGGATGTATTTCGAGTCTCGGTGCTCCGGAAAATGTTTGCTTCTTGGAAACACTTTTGCAGGATTATGTAGTATAATATTGCGGAGCCGTTGTAAATAATGCAAAAAAAAGCAAGCGTGAGCTGTCGAAACAGTTCTAGTCATTCGTTACAAGGGGGGCCTGCAGTGTTGTTCTGTCGAAAATTATTTTTTCTCCAGCGCACGATTACAATACTTTCGGTTCTTACGAAGTAAGTTCGAGGAAGTAAAACTTAGCTTACGGACTTTCAAAGGCTATATAGTGTTCTCGTAAGTCTACTAATTTCCGAACCCATCTACAGAAATAAGTTCAATGCTGTCTTGAGAACTGAAGAAAGGACTCGGACACAGCAGCACCAGGCGGCTCAAATGTTTGTTGGTGACAGTGATGGCACCGACTGCGTGCGACTAAATCATTAGCCGATTGCAGTTAAAATGTTAAGAATCACGATCCTTGAAGTAGATATTTCAAGCTTTAATTCTGTTCTTAAATGTTTTTAGTCCCTTTTTTAAATTTAGGAAACCACAAAAAATACTTCGAAATTTTTTTATATCATAATTTTATTTTATGAAATCCGAATTTGGTGGCCAATCTTTTTATTGAAGCTATTCAACCTCTACCTAACATAATTATTCCGTTGGTAAAAACACTGACCATGGCATTACAACAACAGTGAAAATGAAGATACAATGTCAACATTAACACGTTCGCTGCCAACTACGAGTATATTCGTAGTTGGCAAACTGAATTTTTTTGCCAGCTACGAGATAACTCGTTAATGATTGTCGTACCTAAATCCCCGAATACCAGTATTGCCGTAGAAAATGCGCGCAAAGTTTGGATATTTGGCGTACAGGAAAGGACTTAATAATACTCTTGGCGTACTGAAATTTATTAAAATTAAGTGTGATAATTTTAAAACAGTTTTCCACGCAAAGTGCGGGATTTTCATCACATACCGGACAAAAATAACGCGTTTCGCGCCTTTTCTTCTGTCCAGTACAAACCTTACATGGGTTTTTGGTCGCATCTTTTTCTCTGTAGGTAGAAGTATTTCTTGTGAGGCATATAAATTAGTTTGACCAAAAAAATCAAAAACTCTTCCGAAAAGACAGGTTGACTAACCTTTCAATACTGATGATATCAATTTTCAAACGTGGGTTCTGGCTGAATTCAAAATAAGGCGGGTCATCTTCTATATCGGTCCAGTCATCATTGTTCTGCACTGTCCCTTCTTCATGATCGTTATTGTCACTATGGCTTGCTTCTTCCACAGTATTATCAGACTCACTAGTCTCCTCACTGGATGGAATAAAATCATCTGACTCTCCAACGGAACAATCACTCCAATCTGAATCACTGACATTTGTATAATATTCTACTTATTTTTCAGTGAGAAGTGTTCTTATCGCCATTTTCACAGTTCATACACTGGATATGTTATCAACGGTCTGCCCAAATACTTGTTCAGCGACTCTTTAACACTAACGGAAATAAAGTCCCAGCTGTTTTATGAGCATGCTCAAAACGAACGAGTATGTCTTGCTTAACGGTTTACGAGTAATCTCGTAGTTGGCATGGGAAGCAAAAAAATTATTCCTTACGCCAACTACGAGTACACTCATGTGAGTTTATTTATTGCTAAAAGGAATCTGTTTTATATATCTATATATCTATCTATCTATCTATATATATATATATATGTATATATTTATATATATATATACACATATATATATATATATATATATATATATATATATATATATATATATATATATTGACGCATGTGAACGGACGCATCATAGGAGCTTTGGCAGCGAACGTTAAAAGTACAATTATTAAAAAAGAGAAACTTTAAAAAATGTTCAAGATAAGAATACCTAATCATGACATGATAGATACAGTATATTTTAAATTATTTTGAAATTGTTTCTCCTTTATTTGTAAATCTTCAGAATTATTTAAGTACACCTCTTGTTTTTAGGCAGACTAGGATTTTAAATAAATAATTTATTTAATTTAAAGTCATTCATAATCATAATTTTTTTATTATCATAAAATATTTTTATGCAGATTCAGTTTATTGAGTTGAATGTAATGATTGTGAATTGAATTATGTTGGCCAAAGAAAAGAATTAAACAGAGAATAATGGAACATAGAAAATATCAAAGAAGTTACAAATAGGCAGAATTCAATAACCCAACATAGAATTAACCTAAATCATACAATAAATTTTTGATCAGTTTCAGATTTTGGCAGTAGAACCTAACAGAAATAAGAGACCAATAATAGAAACATTGAATATAAAACTCAGAATCTATGAATACAGTAATAGAATACAATCAGTTTACGAAGACAACATACAAAATATTTTCGTCAATAACATATCACTCCTTTTAACATTAAGGTCTATCATGTGAAAATTACATTCCTTCAACTCTCCCTGAATTGTTACTCTTTCATCTTTGCAATGACTTTATTTAAATGTTAATGGTCAGGGGGCTAGACTGCACTCCACCCCTACTAAACTTAATCAGATATGATTTTGTATATTTTAGAGCATGTTTTTATATATACTTCATTTGCTTTTCAAGTATATAATAACAGGTGAGCTTTCATTGAATTGGGTATAGATTTTAGATATTTTGTAGTTTTTTGTATTTTTTATGTTTTTCCTTCCTTTAATGAATATTGTGAAAATCATTTTCTTCATCATTCTGAATCTGATTTTTATAAATTTCAGTTGTATTCCTTATTAGAGAGACAGAATAGTCTCCAAAATGTCGTCGGATTTTATAAAAATAAAATTGATATTAAAAGAATTTGAAGTTTTTCTTGTGGTTGTGCTAAATTTAGAAAGGACTGAAAACATTTAAAACAATTATAATAGTGACAACCAAATTAAAAACTTAAATCTTTAATCTTTGTTCCAACTAAAAATAATTTGAATAAAATTCATGGAGCTATGGTCATTTCAAAATTACTATTTTTATTATTTAATATACCTGCTAAATATCTATATATTTAAAAAAATAAGGTATTCTGCCATGGCTTCGTTTAGAGCTTCTACTGAACCGATTGTAGTATTTTTTCCTTTAAATGAAAGAATGTGATCCCTAGATGTGTCATCAGATATTGTTTGTGTTGATTCACCAACATGTACGATGTAAATTAATTAATTAAATAATTCTTTAATAGTACGCTTATCAGTAGTCAATTGTTTTCTTCCAAAGGGTGGCTGTTTCAAAATCGATTATATGAAACGCTGGATGTGAGTCCACGTTGCTTGATTGTTGAGATTTGTTTACAATTCGTCACGGTTCTGTTTCAGTGTAATAATTGCATTGTGGTGTTGACAGTTTGCATGTATTAGCTTTTGTGATGTATTTTGTAGAGAACATTCGGACAGTGGGTTTTGCTCGGTGGTACTGAAGTAGTGAAGTTGTTCACAGGTTATGTTGAATTCCGAATCGTTGCCCACGCGCCCCAAAAGACGCAAACCTACATTAACTGGACGCAGAGAATGAGAAAGTCAGCGCAGAAAATGTCAGTTTTGTTCTGCTTTGTACTTCCCATGCGAGAGAAATTCTGCAAACGTGTTTACTTTGTGTTGCTTAAATGGGAAAATAAGTTTACCTTCGAGCAATATGCCAGAAGTAATCAAATTTGTTTATAGATGATACATCAAAAAACTTTAGAAATAATATCCGTCAGTATAATAGTGTTCTTTCTTTTGTGTCATTTCGTGTATTATTGGAATATGTGGGCCATTTTTCATTGCCACCTGGTCATGGACCATACGTGTTCAAAATTTTAGGAACTTCACATCACAGAATATCTTCGTTATAACCTGAAGATCCAACAATGCAACATATTCTGAACATTAGTGTGGGCACAGTATTTTACATTTATCTCAGATCTCACCGTCAAATTTTGACGGGTTCTCACTAGTTTCTGTATTAAAAATAAAAGCATTGTTTAAAATTATTGCAAATTTCGCATACATTCACAAGAAAACTGCTCGTAACACTTTACCATTCCACACACATATTAGTCTGTGTCAAAAAGATAGATTTCAACAGCTAAGCGAAATAAATTTGTTTCCAATATAAGAACATCTGCACCAAAAATTATTTTAAATGGATTTAAGAGTGCTTTAAACTCCAAAAACAGTCCGTTTTGGCCTTCTTTGCTACCTTTTTTTCGAAGTAAAGAGTAAACGTTACTTAATGGTAGCCTTTCAATGGATTTTTAGCTGAGATAGTGTCCACCACATTCCACACCAATTTCCTGCTCATAAAACATTACTTATTTGTCTCAGTGTGCCACATTATGGCTAATTTACTTTATTTTTCAGATATCTGTGAGAGACTGCCTGTTCAGTTGGAATTCTAAGGCAATGGATCGAATTTTTCTCCTATGAGAAGGATGTCTGTGGGACTGTGCTTGGGAGGGGTGACAGAGGCAGGAACTATGATTTGTAACCTTCCACTACTGTTTGCTGATGGATATCCCACATGTCTAGAAAAAATTACTACTGTGAGTAAAAAATCTTTTAATTTACTGAAATCATTACTTTCAATATTTATTTGTTATAATCTAGATTTTATAATTATTATCCTCTGCAATAGAAGTAATTAACAGGCAATTTTCATTCACATTTTTTTTAAACAAATGTGTAAGTTAACAAGGTATTCCAGTGCAGATCTGGTTACGCGCTCTAGATTATTCACGTGTTTAAACTAGTTGTGCTACAAAAGCACATACTTTCTTGCATCATTTATAACTCTTCGCTATTTTATGCTACTACATAAACTTGCAAAAGTGTTTTCAACCAACACCGATTTATTTCCGCTGCGAGACCCAAACTCAGATCCTCAGAGTTAACTTCCCGGCAATGATACCACTACATCACAAAGCGGCGTATGGCAAAAACCTTCATAAGAGCGAAAAGTAATGATATTCGGAACAGTTAGGGATACGACGGTTAAAGAAAAACTAAGTTAGTCATTAGTTTACTTAAATCCGTTCATACAGATGCACAGAAAGAACACACTGGATTTGACGTGACATATGTTTTAGAAATCGAATAAGAGAGTTGAACAAATGTTTAAAAGTTCCAAATTGGAAAAGCACATAAAGATACGTCCGGTTTATGTTTCTGTGTTGATTGTAGTTGTGAATAGAAGTACTTCAAATGATTTTCAGTGAAGTTTCTCCAATCCTCAATAGTTTTCGGCAACAACAAATTAATCAAATTAAAATTCCTACACAGACAGCTAAAAAGTTTCATCCATGATAGCTAAAATTATCTCTCATTATTATTATTATTATTATTATTATTATTATTATTATTATTATGATCATCATCATCATTATCATTATTATTATTATCATTATTATCATCATTATTATCATCATCATTATTATTATTACCATCAATATCATTATTATTATCATCATTATTATTATTATTATTAAAATTATTAAAATAATTTCATGTCTATGAATGTTTCAGGATCAACTGGAAAAATTTGTACCATTTATGATTCGTTGTTCCTCTGGCAGTGATGTTTCTCAAGAGTTAACAACCCCTGCATGGTGGCCTAGTGATCTCGAGTTTTCAATTCCACTTGTGAAGCCTCAAGTAGTTGAAGCGGTAAGATATTTAATTACAATTTCCTTTCACACTTCGTCACTTAATGCCGTTACACTTTTGTGTTTATTTTACATTTTATTCACCGAAGATTCGAGCCTCGTCGCCCAGGGAGTCGAGGGCTCGCTCGCCCAGCGCAGCGCTGACTCAACTCCCGTGCTGACATACGGGAACTATCGCAGTGCTTAATTTACCTTAAAGAAGATGCTGAAAGTGGTGTCCTTCGGCTTGAATGCGTTCTTGGCATCTCTGGAAGATATTCTGTTTAACCCTTTGAAGTCTCGAAGAATTGCTGTGATTTCTCTTCAATAGAGTGCCAGAGCTCTTCCTCCCAATGCGGGTTTTCTGCATATACATTTTTTGCGGTGCTTGAAAGCTATTTAAGTACCCAGAAAGGAAAAGGTCACAAGGAGTCAGATCAGGTGATCTAGGAGGTCGTAATGTCGATCGTCACTATAAACATTATTTAAAAATTTCGTGGATCGAACAGCAGTATGAGCAGTTGCCGAATCCTTTTGAAAAAATAACCAAAGACTCTTTCTTCTTGTGTCAATTGTTTGAAGAATAATGTCAATATATGATTAATGTAATCAGCAGCAGCAATGGTGGTGTTGAAGAAGTTGGTTCTATAATACTTGTCAAACTCAACGCTCACCACACTCTGATCTTTACGTCGTGAATTGGTTCTACCTGAAGCAGGTGAGGGTTTTCTGCACTTCAGTAGCAGTTTTGGCTGTTGACATATCCACTCTGATGAAATCACGCCTCATCAGGAAAAATAATTAGAATATGTTCCGGAGGTGCCAAGAATGTATTTGAGTCGACACTACTTTCAGCATTTTCTTTAATGTAGATTAAGCGCAGTAATAGTTCCGTATGTCAGCACGGGTGTTGAGTCAGCCCTTCACTGGGCGAGCGAGCCTTCGACAGCCCGGGTGCTGCGCCCCGAATTTTCGGCGAACGATAAAATGTACACGTATATTGAGACATGCCTCCGTTGTTGGCTAGCCCAGGCCAGCAATAATACTTGAACACTAACAAGTAAAGCCAGTAAGATGGGTAGATGCTATGGGCGGATTTGAACAGCCCGCGTGTCCTGTGCTTGTTAGGGGAAAACGGGATGTTTCCATGCCTCCACGTCTCGTGCGACAACACAGAATGCGAACTGTTATCAGCTGCCATGCCAGGAGTACTGGTCAGGGTGGCCAGCGAACCTGGAATCCTTGAAAACCGGGAAAAAACCTGGAATTTGAAACAGCCTGGAAAAAACGAAAAAAAAAAAAACAAACGGGAATTTGATTTGAAAACCGGGATTTTTTCTTTATTTTCAGATTTTTTCCTAACATTTAGCACAAATTCACATACGGCATCATATTCAGTAAAGTGCAGGATTCAACTCAGTACATGATAACGGCGAGTGTGAAGTCTGTATGAGAAGTATCACGTGTTTGCTTGAGGATCGCGAAGTTCTTGACTCATGCATAACACCACTTCAAACACTGCCCCTTGTGTAGGTGCAACATGGGTAGAGGTTGCCTGTGAGTTACAAGTGCATGGACGAGAAATGTGCGGAATAAACGTCTCACTCGCTGAATTTCGGTTATTGTCGCGCCTCCTTTTTGATGGTATGGGCGGCACCACATTGCTATTTTTCTGATCGAAACGACCATGTTATCACGTCCATGATATTCGAAAGGAATTTTAACTTCTTTTGTAGGAGAGCGCAGTCAAAGCTATCTTTGCTTATAGTCTATGTGGAGATTAAGAGTGACAGTGCGCGAATTGACAGGGAGCACGAAGAAAATGAACGTGCAGTGATCTTCACGGGGTTGCGCGCCAGGAAATACGAGTAGAACCTATTTCCTTCGCTGCATTGTTCTTCAAGGCAGCGCAAGTAGTAATATGAAATTAAAGTTAAAATGTTGGTACAATTTATGGAACTCAATTTTTTCAATTTTTCTTTCATGTAAAGTATTAGAAATAATGCTAATATAATCCAAACCCAACCAAACGATGCGCCTGTGATGCATGTTTTTTTTTATATCCGTTTATTTTCATAGCCAGGAACAGTAGTCATTTCAAACTTTTACAAATGAAACATACCATAATTAGTGATCAAAATTTCTGGAAGTAAAGAAGTAATTTGTTATTTCGAATATTTTCGTTAATTTTATGACCTTCCATCCATCTACTTTCTTTTATAAGAATAGCAATAGCTTCCAAAAACCACTCATTTTGTTTACGAAGCCCAGGAAATTCGAAACGCGCGACTATGTTTGATGTCAAATTGCACAAAAAGCACTCATATTTTCGAAAAATTTATCATGAACTTATTTGAAGATCTGTTTTTGATGAACACATTTCGTTAAGAAAAAAATTGTATCTTTACAATTAGTTATAAGAAGACCCAGAAAAAATTTAATTTTTTTCATTTTTCCAAAAAGCGAGCATATCAACCAACATGAGACCTGCACCATTCTCTTAAGCGTCCTTTACGCAATTTAAGATCAAAATGTAATCAGAAATAATTTTGCTGTTTTTTAAAAAAAATGTTTAAAAAATGTCAATGTTTGACACAATGTTTCGCAAAAAATACTCAAATTTTCGAAAAATAGATCATGACATTATATTTTAAGATGTTTCTGATGAACACATTTCGCCAAGAAAAGGAGTGGTGCTAAAACAGCACGTACTACCTCGCCATTAGATATGGAAATTAAGTAGTTTCAATGGCAGCTCATCTATTCGTTTTCACATTTAACACAAAGGACGCAATTTGAAATGGAATAACATAAATGTGATATAAATAATAATAAAATGAAATATGAAATAATATACAAATTGTAACTTACGTATCACACAATTGCGTCAATTAGGAACGGGCGACTGAAGGCTAGCAATCATTACTTCATATTTATTTCGAATATGTTGTAAATAATTTCTAAAAGGTTACTTTGTAAACGTATAACAAAAGCTCCCTTGTAAAACACGAACAAAAATATAAAATAATATACACATTCTAAGTTACGTAGCATCCAACTGTCTCAACACATTTCTAAAATATCACGAGACGCAGGATTTTCAGAGCGGCCGATTAAGTTTGACACCCATTTACTCAAAAAATACTCATATTTTCGAAAAATTCAACATGGCTTTATTTAAAGATCTGTTTTTGATGAACACATTCCATTAAGAAAAAATTGTATCTTCATAATTGTAGTTGTAGGAAGACGCCGAAAACGTTTTGAAATTTTTCAATTTTCGAAAAATCAGAGTTTTCAACCAGCATGAAACCTATTATTTCATGCTAAATATCAGTTATAATTACTAAATTACTCTGATATTGTCAGTGACAAAAGTCTCCGTACCTGGAAGTGCCAGAACACTCCTTGCTCTTGGGAGTGGTCGTACGAAAAAGAGACCGAATTGGTAAAAGGCAGCGACGTTGCAGTAAAAGCGGCCACATTACGTAGTTGTTTGGGCCTATCTTTGGAGTGCAAAGTAAGATAGTTTCCAAAAATGGCATTCATGTGGTCATTTGAGAAACTTCTCAATCCATGTTACGTTAGCTGGGGTAGTGGCGCTGTTGCTTATCAACCGATTTTACTGCTGTCGCTCTGTGGGACCGCCTGCGATGTCGCCGGTATGCTGCAGAATCGGCTGGATGTAATCAGCCGTTACGTCATCAACAATTTTCAGCAGCAAAGGGGGTGTCTAGCAATATGGGGAGCTTGCAAAAAAGGGGGCCGAGCTCCCATGCCGTGTTGCCAAATAAGTTGAAGATTTTACTACTTTATGCCTTAGCGCTTAGGAATGCCTTGGTGAGTGGTATTAATGAGGTTGCTCTTCGAAATAATGTGCTAACGTACTTGAACATAGCGACAAAATAACTTTGTTGCAGACCTCTAGGATACACTACGGATGATTGGCCGACTACGTTTCTTCAGGCGTTTCACTAGTGTCGCAGTTTAGTCCAGCGGAGGACTTTTGTGTATGCTAGCCAATTTCTGAAAAACACGGGGAAATCGAAATACAGAAATTATATAGGGAAAGTATTGGAAAACGGTTTTGTCTCATGGAAAATGTGACAAAACTAACTCGTCTCAACACTGATATATTGATGTAAACCACATGATAGGCGGCGAAAAGTAGTCAGAGAAACAGCGATTGTCCTTTTAAAATCTAAGAATGTTCATGTAACGAATAATAATGAAAGATGTCTCTTCAAACATTTTTCTCCTATGTATACGGGACCGTTGTATACTTCCGTTAGTACACGTGTTCCAATGCCCACAACAATCACAGGTAGATCAGTTGTCCGTGTAATATGTATACACGATGCATAGATGCTAACTATTAATGATTGCCTGTAATGCTAACGCGATTCGTTTGCTATAGCGTGGTCAAAGCTAGAACAATTATGGTGTGTTCTTTTAATTTTAATTTGTATCTATTAACTTTCTCAAGCCTTCCTCGGGTACCACTGACCGCCAAAGTGAAAGAAAAATTTAACCGGTTACGATGGCACGACGTACGTAATATTACTTGTTTTACTTTCTCCAACCCTGAATTTGGAATATAAAGGTCGGAAGAAGTTTTTCCTAGAGCCTTTAATTTTATGTGCATTTTCATTATCTTCTAATAAGGCAAAGTTGTATTTTCTGTACTTTACACTAAAGCTAGCAGCGTCCACGATTTCGGGAATCCACAAGAACCTAAAATTCGGGGTTAATCACACTTAATTAGCTCAAAATATTTGCCTTAAATTGGGATATTGTTTGGTTGGTTTGGTTTTGGGGTGCAACTAGGTCTAGATTGCTCAAGGCTGTTATGTACATCGGTATAACCAAGTCCATCTAAAGACTTTCTTAGCAACTACGACTTGCAGAGAGCAAGAATATCAACGTATCTACTATTTACGCTGACTAACACTTGAGAATTAAAATAATATAGAATTTTTTCTCGCTTTCGAATGTAAAACCAACTGCAAGTCATGGATCATTCTGTAAATTAGCGACCGTTCCAAGAACAGAGTAGTGGTCATAAAAGTTCACGGAAATGATGACCGCATTTTTTGTCCATAAAAAAGGTATTCAATATGTACGTTTTATCACATTAGAGTTGTAATTATAACATTTGTCGTTGTGATATAAAAAGTACTATACAAATAAATTTACTATACAAAATATTCGCAACGTATGCACGAATATGCCAGAAGATTTTTCCACTACCGTAATTGCAGCAGAGTCTCAGACGATAATTTTCTTTACCAAGATCATTTTTAGATTGTCAATTTGAAAATGGTATCATTACTTATGATTTTAATGCAAATATTCACCTCTAATTAAATAAAGAGTTTCATTTTCATCAGGAAGAATTTTAGTTCCTAAAACATTTATTGAAGCTCCTTGCCATTTTTACTTTCTCGCTACGGAGTAGAGATAAAAAATGTATTCAGTGGTGAACAAAAAGGATTGAAAACGAATTAATCGAGTGCATTTCTGACTACATCAATGATTTTGTACAATTGGCTTCTGCTATTTTTTTCTATTTAAGTAGATGATACTGTGGGCATTACCCAGGTGTATCCTGTACAGTATTCTGTGATACTGAAGTTAGCTAATTCTGACAGTGGATTGTATTTTAGGTTTTTAAGATAAAAATGCTGATAGTTCATCACATACTTTGTTTTAACGGACAAACTCTTGGGAAAATTTGACTATGAGCCAAAATTAGTTGATCACTGTTATGGTGGTTCAAGTTCGATGTCTGGCCATTTAAACGGACTCCCAAAATATTAAGGGGAAAGCCCCCGTTGAAGTGTTTATACAATGTTTGGCACACCGCCTAAATTTGGTGCTACAACAGAGCTACAAAGCAATAGGAAAATCATTTTTTCATCCATTGCCGTAATTCCTACCTTGTTCCATAGGGTGGGATTTAAGAGCCTGTAGGCTAAAGTCCATTTGCCGCCCCCTCTATTGTTCATAGTTGCTTAATTCATTTGTTTTATACAACAGATGGTAGAGATCAATCTTGTTTTCATCTTTTTTAAACATTAATGCACCATAGCTTTCATTTCGTTGAGATAAAATTACAATTTTAATGGTTTACACAATAAATTACACAATAAGAGTAGTTCATCTACTTGTTTTCTTACTAACGTCTTTCAAGATTCGTTGAAAAAATAAAATGGGTTTCGAACTTAATTAATTTGTTCTTTGAGATTAGTGATAACGTTTTTCAACATATTTTTGTACTTTAATGCTAATGACTGTTTTGCATAATTGAAGATCTGGGTTCAATTTGAATTGAGTTATTTTACATAGTGAACCAAAATGTATACTGATTTTTTTTTTTGAAAAATATACAGACTATTCTAATACAGAGATTAACATCTATACAATATACTGTTTGTTAGTAAGTAGAAATTACATTTTATATTTTCGCTTATGATCAAATTCACATAACCTTCTTACGAGATTTCTTAATGGAAAACTCGTTAATAATGTCCTCATATGAAAGTATTTTTGTTATATTTGCCTCAATACAAAGTGAAGAAAGAGAGTTTAACCGTAATTCAGAAATACTAGTTCGTAGATAGTTCTTCGACGGCAGGAAAAACTACGTTCTCCTGTGCAGTTTGTAGCAGGTATGCACAAACTTATCCTTAAAGCAATGTTCAAATTGGGATAAACATCTTGTAAGTAATTATATCCCTGAAATTTCGAACTTCCAACAATTTATCAGATGGGTGTTTAATCCTCACAGCACAGTTGCTTTTGAAGGTGGGTGCACTCTTCAGTGACATCCGAATCCAAAACATTTGCGTATAGTGGTAAAGATTAGTGGGCTTTTTCCTCAATTCCTCTTCCATATCTGTCTTATCACAGAGTTAAGAAGTAGATTGGGGCTTGAAACTCGTCGTAGGCCATTTTTATTTTATTGAATTCACAAACAAGAGTCTATAATTAGTAAAAACGTGTTTATTTTAAGGTTATCACTCCCAGGAAAGTTTACTTCTCCACTTCGGTCTTCGTCAGCCCAAACCTTTTTTTTGCTGTCTTTTATTGTCTTTTTCATAAGATGTGATTTTGATTATATTCATGGCCTATTCCTCAAAGTAATCAAAATGGCTTCTCTGTTCCGTGAAATATTTTCAAGAGAGTCATTCAAATCTCTGACCAACAAAACATCCACAGTTCAATTTTGGATGACTTTGCTAACTTTATGGATTCTGTGATGTATGGTGCTCCAGAAACATACCATAAAAGCAGTTTAAAACTGTTTTAATCTTCGAAGGATTTCTTCGCGATTCACATCTAGTCATTGCTTTTTCTGTTGCGTCAATTGAAATTTTTGTCAAAGCAATGTGCAGTTCTTCCCATGACTCTCGTAAACTTTGGCACGCGTCATCTCTTGATGACCATGGAGTAGGCGCACTTTTTTAATGGTCTTCTTATTCTAATAAAATGTTTCCATAACTCATGCTAGGCATTCCCATCGCTTTGTAGAGCCTGTAAGAAATACATATATTTCTAGAAGCAACATGCAAAATGTCCACGCTTTATCAAATGATTACGCAGCAGACGATCCAACGAGATTAAGGGATTATGCCGCACACGGGATGAATGAAGCTAAAGGAGTTTTTTCCTTTATTTTTGCTTGCAGACCATTGTAAACGCTGATCATATTTGAAGCATTATCGTGAGATTAGCCTCTGCAGTCATCAATGTTTATTTGCATAATTGTTAGCTCATTCATAATACTTAAAAACTATGACCAGCTGATGGAATGAAGGTAAGAAATCTTTCACAGAGCACATCGTCACTTGAAACATATCTAATAGCAAGGACCAACTGTCCTGTAACATGTCTGGGGTCGAGTCTATGACGAGAGAAAAGTAATTAGATTGTTTCAACTCTTCACTAATTACTTGCCTAACATTTTGAACCATTAACTCAATTGCCTCAGCATATCTTTGAAGAGAGAAAATTTGTATTGCCACTAACACAATTACCACATTTTTCAATGTGTGTCGCTAAGAATGGATCGAACTCGGATATCAGCTCTGCCTCAAGAATCGGAACTGTCGGCTATTCTTGCCAATATCGGCAGTAAAGGTCGCCGCCGGTTGCTCGCCCTTACCTTACTGGAAGAACATCTGGGGCGGTGAGAAATCAGTGTCGGAAGTCGGGGTTATTGATTTACCCCCTTAGATCAGAGTGATGTTTGCATTACGAATCTGAGCCCAGTGGTCATTCATGACCCACCGGTCATCTACGGCCCATAATTTTCTTTTCTTTGCGTGAAGAATTGAGAATAAATCGAGCTTTTGATATCTAACGATACAGAACGTCAAATTCAAAAACAAATGACATCATCGGTCTAGAACTAGTCAAACATAGAGGTTCGATGCCGAACGACTGAAATTAGAAGTGAAAATGATTTAAACATTAATTTTGAATGAAGATTATAAGAAAGTAGAAATTAATTGAAGAAAAAAGGCGTAGAAAGTTACATATGCCTTAAAATACATTGACGTGAAAAAAGGTAAAGTAAATGTACGTCAGAATTGTCAATTTTTCATTATTTTTCATACACGTTTTGACAAACGCCTAAGGATACCTACAAAACTGCAGATAACGCTAGGTTGCTTGCACATTGGTCAACGTACAAATCTGGCAAATCGCAAAAGGGAGAAGTTTCGGTATTGTTAGTTCTCAATAATGGCAGTGCCGGAACTAGCGATGATAGAATCCCTGCGCTTGCGCCATGCGCCATGCAGTGTTGTCAAACCAAATTAGATTACGCTACAAGAAAGCTATATTACAAGATTACGTGCTGTGAATTTGTATTATTTTATAGTTTTAGAAAGTATGTAGAAAGACTAAAACTTGTTTTCAAGTAATATTTATTTTTAAATTGGTACGGAAAATATTATTAACGTCCGAAATATTTATTTTCAACTTTTGAAAAAATTGCCGCCCCTAAAACTTTGCCGCTCTAGGCTGCAGCCTACTCAGCCTATTTAAAAATCTGGTCTTGTTGTTCCATCAATTAGGGAATAGAATATACGCAATTACTTCTATATCGAGACCACGCATTCCTTAACACGTACCCGCTAGAGGTATAACGCGAACTCGAAATTATTGGGATTAATTTTGGACTGGGAAAATCCAAAAGAGGTTTTCGAACCCCAGTTTTCTCTGAACAGTCTGAACGGACAATATTTTTGTACTATCTTTGAAACTTTGCCGCTCTAGGCTGCAGCTTACTCAGCCTATTTAAAAATCTGGTCTTGTTGTTCCATCAATTAGGGAATAGAATATACGCAATTACTTCTATATCGAGACCACGCATTCCTTAACACGTACCCGCTAGAGGTATAACGCGAACTCGAAATTATTGGGATTAATTTTGGACTGGGAAAATCCAAAAGAGGTTTTCGAACCCCAGTTTTCTCTGGACAGTCTGAACGGACAATATTTTTGTACTATCTTTGAAAAGGCCAACAAAATGACCGATATGTGTCTCACATGCGTGTAAAACTCCCTTTCTGCGGATAAATTTGTTCAGATTTATCTTCACAGTGGATGCCTCTCCCCTCCAAGGTTGGAGAGTGATCATCCCTACGAAACATAAGAGGGACAGAAAAACTCAGCCGTCGCAGTCGATTAAACAGATATCCAACCATCCTTCAACAGAAAATGATGTTAGATGCAAATCTGCCTCAGACACGCCCACGAAAGGCTCATAAAAGACACGTGTCACTCCTTCCGAACCTCGCACTGAGCGAGCATCCAGCCCCCCTGGCAGTGCCCGGGGGTCTCGGCTTCGGAGGAGGCTCCCGTTGGGGAGGAGTTCCCGCATCCGGATCCCAACGTCGGAGGAAAAAGAAAATGGAATACACCGTGGCTCTCATATGGAACATGAATAGTCTCTCCTCGCGACGGGACGATCTTAAACTTGTTATCCCTTCACAATCCTTTAATAATCTGCCTCCAAGAGACTCACCTCATTCCACCTCGACCCTTGTTTCTTCGTGGTTTCTCTCCTTACAGGTTTGATGGGGATGATGGTCTCCGTGCTCATGGCGGAGTTGCTTCACTGGTATATGATTCGCGGCTGTCTACAGAGGTGCCTGTTTAGACTGACTTTCAAGCAGTGTGTGTGCAGGTGCACCTCCCATCCCTCACTGTGTGCAATATTTAGATCCCTCCAGGACTGACTGTATCTGCTCATGAACTTCTGGACTTGATAAACCAACTGCCCTCCGTTCGTTGTTGTCGGGGATGTAAATGCCCATAATCGACTCTGGGGCTCTTCCCGCACTTGTCCGAGAAGCATTGTATTAGAATCAGTAATAGACGCGGCAAACTTGGTTATTCTGAATTCCGGTGAGCCAACTCATTTTGCCGTCGCCACAAATTCGAGCACGTATATCGATCTAGTACTCCGCAGCTCTTCTCTTGCAACATTCCTGCAATGGTCCATCCTAGACCTGTGCGGAAGCGACCATTACCCCGTTATCGTCCACATTGATGGACTTGCTCGTGGGTTGGCGCGCCCTCCTCAATGGTGTGTTCGATGTGCTGACTGGCTGACATTCCAAGCGAACGTTAGTCTATCGGAGGGCGAGTTTGTCAGTGAGGAAGAAATGGCAGCACATTTTAACAGTGCTGTACCACAAGCTGCGGACATTGCAATTCCCAAGTCGACCGGCAAATCGCGACACCCTTTCGTTCCGTGGTGGAACTTGGATTGCTCAAGAGCTGTTGGTGCTCCTAAAAAGCGTTGGCGCGTCTAAAACATTATCCAACTGCGGATAACCTCATTGACTATAAGAGGTGCAGAGCAAAGGCGAGAAGAATCGTTTTAGAAAGTAAAAATGCATCATGGAGAGCGTACATCTCCTCTCTGAATTGCCATACGCCACCACGTCTGGTATGGAGGAAGGTGCGTCAAATAAAATGATACCCTTCCCCAAACTTAGTATCAGGTCTTCTTAAAAATGGTCAAATGATCACAGCTCGAGACGCTATTGTAGAGGAACTTGCCACTCACTATGTAATTATGTCGAGTTCGGCAAACTATGTTCCCAACTTCCTCTTGCTTAAAGAAAGAATGGAAAACCGCTCTTTGGATTTTTCGAACCGAGCAAATGAGGATTACAATACTCCTTTCTCAATGTATGAAATGCGCTCTGCTCCAATGCTTGCGAAAAGTACCACACCAGGTCCAGACGAAATTCACAAATTAATGCTGCAACATCGTCCCGAAACAGCCACGCATTTTCTTCTCCGGCTCTATGACTGGATCTGGGAAGAGCACACCATCCCTACCTTTTGGCGAGAAGCCATCATCGTCCCAGTTCCCTTGGAAGGAAAAGATCGATCACTGCCATCAAGTTATCGATCTATTTCCCTCATAAGCTGTATATGCAAAGTACTGGAACGCATGGTGAATCAGCGGCTGGTCTGGACCTTGGAGTACAAACATTTGTTGACGCCAATCGAAAGCGGATTTAGAAGAAATCGGTCAACCTTGCACCACCTCATTTTGCTCGCAACAACTGTTTGTATATCGTTTGTCTTGATACATCTTGTGGCCATATTATTCAATATAGAAAAGGCCTACGATACCACTTGGAGCCACGGCATTCTGCAAACCCTGCACTCTTGGAGATTTAGGGGGAAGCTCCCTCTATTTCTCCAAAACTTTCTTTCAAACAGATCCTTCTGTGTTTGTGTGGGGACAGGCTTGCCCGTAGTCACCCTCTTGAAAATGGTATTCCCGAAGGATCAGTCCTGAGTGTCACTCTGTTTGCCATCGCCATCAATGGTATATCGTCGACTGTGCGTGGTCCTCTAAAGGCATCGTTGTTTACGGATGATTTTGCTATCTTCTGTTCATCCAGCAGCATCAGTGTGATCCAGAGGCAACTCCAAATGGTGCTGAACAAGCGCCATGAAGTGAGCACGTCAACAGGCTTTAATTTTTCTGCCACTAAATGTATCGGTTTGCATTTCTGTCGAATATATCATTTGAACAGCAATCCAGTCCTTTACCTGGGAGGAAATCTGCTTCCATTCGCGGAGTCTGCGAGATTCGTGGGGCTCACGTTTGACAAGTCACTCACGTGGCGTGCTCATATCCGTGGACTACAAACCACTGTGTCCCCCCCCTTAATCTTTTTCGAATGCTGAATGGCACATCATGGGGTGCAGACCGCACTACCCTATTGCGGTTATACAGATCACTCATCCGCTCAGTTTTGGATTACGGTACCGAAGTGTATGGCTCGGCAGCTCCCTCCACTCTGCGACCCATCAATAGTATACACCACGCTGGTATCCGTCTATCAACAGGTGCGTACCGCACCAGCAGAATTGAGTGCCTTCTAGTCGAGGCTGGTGAGTCTTCCTTAAAAAGATGGCGGGATATGTATTAGCATCAGGACTCTCTAATCATCCTTGTCGCCAAATAATTATCCAGCCTGAATATGAAACATCATATATTCTGCGAACATCGCTGTCTCAGCCTCCAAGTATTCGATTGCGAAATCTTTTGCGGGACCTTAATGTTGACCTTCCCACCCCTTTGAAACCCCCAAGTCTCCCCATTTCCTCTTGGAAACTCCTTTGACCGAATATTGACCTCAGACTATCTAATCTTCCCAAAAAAACGACTAGTCCTCTTGTTTACCAGATGCATTTTCAGGAAATGAGGGTAGCCTAACCAGATCATGTATTCCTATACACAGATAGTTCATCGTGCAACGACACAGTGGCATGTAGTTTTTATTGTATCAGTGACCAAATCATATCGGCTACATTCTCAGTGTAGTACCTTCACTGCTGAAATGTATGCAATTCTTGAAGCCCTAAAATATATCGATTCAGCGACTTTGCACCGAGCAGTTCTCTGTTCTGATTCTCTCAGCTCACTACAAGCTATCTCCTGTTCTTCCTCAGACTATCTGACGGAATCAATTCAAAACCTCATTCATCGCCTTGTGCTTCGCCAGTATGATCTGGTACTGAGTTGGGTCACAGGCCATATTGGAATCATGGGGAACGAACTGGCTGACCGGGCGGCGAAATCGGCGACGGAGAATACTCATGTTGACATTCCTTTTGTACCATCGTGCGATGTTCAAGCTTTTTTAAAACGATCCATCTTTAGAGCGTGGCAAACAGAGTGGCACAATACCACCTATAAACTAAGTGCAATAAAAGATTCTGTTAATTCCTGGAGTTCCTCATCCCGAACTTCCAGGCGTGAGGAGGTTATCTTAATCCGTCTTCGTATCGGACACGGCCACTTCTCTCACAGTTTTCTGATTCGAGGTGAACCTCCTCCTACCTGTGATTGATGCAGAGCCGTTCTTTCTGTGGAACACGTCCTCCTGCATTGTTTGAAATTTGTTGGCAGTCGATGATGACTGGTCTGGGCAACTCTACGTGAGGTGCTCGGAGATGAGCCCGCTGTCTCAAAACGTTTTTGTTTCTTGAAAGAATGCGGAATATATAATTTTATCTGACTTATAGGGGCAATAAAGTTTTTGTTTTCCTGGCCTTAGATTTACGTTTTTGAACTGTTTTTATCTACTTGTATCTTTTATGTGTAATTGTAGCTCACCTTTTTAGGGTATGCATGTGCTTTAAATTAGCTGGTAAACTGCATCAGCAACACTTTTATTAGAACTTCAATTTATTTATTTTAGAAATACTTTGACCTGGGCGCCAATGACCTTAGCAATTGAAGCGCCCTTTAAACTCAATCAATCTACTGACTGCGACTTAACTCGACATACCCAAACTATGTGAGGGCGGTTAAGCCCTGAGAAAGGCTTGCGGTGCTGAAACTCCATCCGAAGAATGAAAACCTTTTCGGATATAAACGTTAACGACTTCGAACGAAAATAGCCCTGTATGAAAACAAATCTTTTTGGAGAGGCTTCATATCTTTTCTTACTACCACATCCCATCGATTGCTGTTTGAGTGAAGATAGGCAAAAGTAAAGGATCCCTTGCTTCTTCTGCAGTGCCGAGTCTTTTAGTAAATGTACATCTGCAAATATCGCCCGATATTAAACAGGGGTTTTTCTCAAGTAACTATGGAAGAGACATCTGTCCAGCTCATCTTGCTACTCTCCCATCCTTCCTTTACGTCCAACCAAAAGTGGGCAACTATTCTCGGGTTGTCTGAAAAAAGGTTACAATGTCGCGTTCTGCGTGGGAGTGCTCTCTTCCGCCATAGGTTATAGAAAACTCCAGCCCTGGAAGAGTCACGTAGTCTTATTTTGAAACCTTTTCTATCAGATCTCGTACAAGAGATCTAGTACCATTCTGACAATATGGAGAGAAGGCAACATAATTCCAATCCCTCAACAGGAATGGACCGATCACTGCAATCAAGTTATAGTCATATGTCTTTATCTCTGTTTGAATCGTTTTCAGCACATGGTAAACCAATATCTTATCCGGTCCCTAGAATCGAAGAGTTTGCTAACCCCAATCTAAATGTGGATCCAGAAAACAACGATCAATAATGAAACACTAAGTGACTTAGCAACGCAGAGGCTCCCCTCATTTGGCCAGAGACATCTTGTAGCCATCTTGAACAATGAGGAAGCGTTTGATACCATCTGGAGACATTGCACTTACGTTACATTAAGGAATTTTTTTGGGGGGTGGGGGTGGATGTTTCTTCAGCATCTCATCAACGTTTTGTCTAGCAGATCACTTCATGTACGTCAGGGTGTCAAACTACCCGCAGTCACTCCCTGGAAAGTGGGTTTCTTTGTGCTCAATGATGTCATTGTATTTTCCAACGCCATAAATTGCATTGCGTCTATCTGACCCGATGAAAGCACCGCTCTTTGTGAAGAACTTTGCCTACTTTTGTTCCTTCTCCAGCATGAACTTAATTCACAAGCAAATCAACTTGTCCATAACAAATTGAATGAAATGAGCAATTTCATTGGCAGTGAATTTTTCGTATTGAAAAACGTATTTCATGCACTTCTGTGGGATATACCAACAATAACAACCCAGAGCTTTTCCTAAGGGGCCAGTGCCCCTGGATTCACAGATTATAAGGACTCCTTTTAACTGTTATATTACGTGACAAAATCCCCTCGATTAGCGGCAGGCCAGATGCATCCCTCCATTAAACCTCTTCTGTAGCTTTAATGGTATCTCTCCGCTCAATAGAACCGTGACATCACGGTCTATGGAGCAGCGTTTCCTTCCTCCATTTGCTAATTCCATCCATATTGCTGACATCTGGATCTCGACCGGCACTTACCGTACCGGCCGTATTGAATGTCTTTTAGAAGAAGCTGCGGAACCGTTCATGAAGAAATGATATATCTTGCTTTAACTACGTACTACCCTACCCAGGAAAATTCTTGCAACAACCATCGATGCATCACGTCCCCAAGCAGACGACTTACATACTAGAATGTGAAAAGCGTTTCCACGAATTCCGGGCAAGCCACTCTGAACACATATTCATCTGTCTCGGGGCTACAAACAGGACACATGGACGCTCGGAGCACGCTTGCACTCAACAGGCTATGCCTGTAGCGAGTAAAAGTAAACGCTCTAATCTTACAGTGCTGCACTGTAGATAGTTATATCACGGTACACAAGAAAACATACAATAAGTTTCAGACCAAGTCCTTGAAAATTAAGTTAAACAGTTTTGAAAATATCCGATTTTCGAAAAATATTTTTTGAAATGTGCATTTTCAAACAATTTGTCAACAAATATAAAGGATTTTAATCTCTAAAAATGTGAAGAAATACGTTAAACTAGCGGAGCTACAAGATTACATACTTTCTCGCATTAATTGTAACGGCTCCGAAATGTACTATTACATGAATATGCAAAAGTGTTTTTCACGAAGCACAAATTTTCCCACGCCGAGACCTGAACTTAGGCTCATTGAGTTAGCTCGGCATGCACTTTACCGCTACACCACACAGACGCTCTGATGTACTCACTTGGGCCGACTCTAAAAATCTAATTGCATTTCCAACATGCAATTTTCGAAAATTCAGAGAGCTCAACAAAAATGAGACCTGTGCCCTTCTTTTAAGAGGCTTCTGTTTCAATCCAAAGAAAAATATTAAAGAAAAACCAGCGGTGCTACTAAAGCACATACTTTCTCGCATTGTTGCTAAATGATACGCAATATTATACTGCGAAGTAAACTAGTAAAAGTGTTTTCAACCATTTGATATTTTGATTGTTGGAGGTTCTTTTACCAGGAAAATCATTCTGTCCAACATGTTCTGAAATGCATTCACGATCTTTGAATCTAAGGAATACCGTGCAACTGTCCTTATCTCTGAAAAAAGTTCAGAAATAATGAGAGTGGCAAATTTAAACGCGAAAAAAGTAGATAAAACACTGAATTTATTTGTTATCCTTTATAAACTAATTTTATATTTTCCGGTTCAGCTTTTAACATCAAATTGACCATATTTTCAATTACAAACGTAGATGTCAAGATGTAAGTTTGTTTTAAAGTAAAGTACGATTCAAAACGTATTCGGCAACATTTATGTTTATTAATAATAAAGTATAATTCATTATTTTAAATAAAAATAGATTTTAATTTTAAAATAGCCTCAAAATAATATGATTATCACATGTCCCAACGTAACGTCCATGTGGAAATGTCTTCTTTTTTTTTTTTTTTGCAAAAGTTTACAATAAAATAAATACTTTGAGTTGAATCTAAAGGTTGAAATATTTACTGAAGTTTGGTGCCTAAGCGCTCTAGTATGTGTGCAATTTTCAGATTTTTATCTGGTCCCCCAACAGATATATTACAATTGAATATTTGAAAAAAATCCAAAATTCCAATTTTTAAGGGGGTGTAATTTGCAAGGGGTACGTTACTTACCAATAACATTTTACAAAACGTAACTACTGTTATGTGTAAAAGCAGAGAAAAAATTAAGGCATAGATTCTATTCCTTCTGTGAGAAATTACTCTTTGAAAATCGAACTTGGTTTATTCGCATTCCATAGATTTGGTTCAAAAATTTCTCAAATTACAACACAGAAGGTAGGTAAATAATATTTCGATTTGTAGGCCAGAGTTTACTGAATCCAATGCTTTTTATTCTAGAATGATATAACCCAGAACTGAATAATTTAGAAACGGGTAAAGGTCTACAAACGCGAAAATTCGCGCACGGCGTAAAACAAAAATGGCCGCCATTTGTAAACCAGATACAATAAAAATAAATTAAAGATGTTTTTGAACAGCCAAAACATAGGGAAATTTATGTACAAAATAAGAATTGTTTTGGACCGAGAAGACCATAAGAATGGATTGACTCCGAGGGAAAAATTAAAGGAAAAAAAGTCATTTTTGAGAAGGTCGTATGCACGTTTTTTTCGTGATTTTTCTCAAATAACTGGATCGGCCCCTGCTGGAAATTGGATCTGCCCTTTCCTATAGGCTTACCTTAGTCTGTTCAAGGAAGATATTTCACGAGAAACTCGTGGTGTTACCAAATCGCCCATACTTTCTCGTAGTAATGCTTTCAAATTTCCTTGGTGTGGACTGGCTGGACTTGTTCCATCATCTTGTCAGCTGCCATCTATTGTCACCCAAAGTAATTTTTTTTGCCATTTTCTCTACTTTCTGGTTTCCTAATAATAGAACTGAAATATTACTTGAAGAAGATTAAAACCTCATTATAAATGGTTATTTTTATCGAAGAATTGGGAGGCTTTTATTAGAAAATAAGGTTTTTTGCATTGACGAAACCTTGCTCACAAACCTCTCCTCTTTTTAAGGTTACAGAAAACTTTCAGAGAAGAGCTCTGAGCTTTTTATTTTATATGTGGCCCCTACATTATGAGGTTTTTCAATTTTAACTCTTGCATGTATTTTATGTTCAGTGTGAATTTTGATAAGTTTTTTATAATTTTATTATGTGTAGAGCATTTTCCTATTTATCTCATTTACAAAATGTTTTTAAAAATAATTTACCATTGTTGCAAGTGACGGTGAAAATTGACATGCTCTTAAAAACTTTTCCTGAATTGTAAATATCAGTCACATTATTGTTTTAATTTTTAATTTCAGAAATGGTTGACAATTTTGAAGAGTTTGGTTTGCCGCTGTTACGCTTACCATGGTTGTGAGTTCATGTTGCAGTTCTGTACAAATCTCTGTCAATGCCCTCCTCAAAATTTATCATTCACTACTTTTTGGGCTGACACTACATCAATTTATAATAATGCTACAGGAATGCTGCTTGTCACCTTCAGAAATGAAAATATGGTTAGTATATTTTATGGAACATAACTCTTCCAATTTCATTTTTGTTTTATTATCTAATGAAGTTTATATTATTCTTATATAGTGTTATGACAGAAGAAAAGGGAGCCCCATGCAAAAACTTTTACCTAACAGTGATAACAATGGTGATGGTGGTGATGATGACCTTAATGGCAATGATGATGATAATGATGGAGAATCAGTATCCTCACAGATTGTAGCATTTGATATATACCTCTGTGATGAATGCGATGGGGAGTTCAATTCTTTAGAAGAAGTACAAGTAAGTCTTGGTTGAATGTTTAATATTACCAATGACAATTTCAGATAATTTGTTTTTTTATTACTTATTAATATTGTATCTGTGTTTGATTTCTGTTGTTGGAATTAATTTTTTTTTACATTTTTGTTTCTTTTTACTTTACAACTTGTTTAATAAATTATTATTTATATTCTTGACAAATGTCATATGATAAATATTATAATGGTGGGTTGCATTATGTGAACATTAAATAAATAAATAAATGGTGTTTAAGCAATTTTTTAATTGGTTTCTGTGACAAGGTGAATATGATTAAATAAATAATCAAACAAAGGAAAAAAGAGTACAATAAAGGTGATGCTTCGTTTTTATACAGCTTGGTAGAAATTTGAACATTTTGTATAACTTCGGTCTCTCATCGGTAGTCAGCTTGAAATGGGAAATTTATATAATGATCTCTGACTATGTAAAGTTGCATAACAATTGTCTTGCATGGAGACTATACCTTGAATGTGCACCTGCACTGTGGGGGATCGCAGCCAGGGTCGGATTTCAGGCAAGTGGGCGGCAGCTCAGAGACGCCTATCAGATGCAAAACGTGGTGACAAGTGGGTTTTAACAGGTCATACGATTTAAATCAAATTCTTTCATTTCTTTTTGTCATTTGAATACCAGATTTTTATTCATGCATTATAATTGCATGTGTTATATTACAAAATTATGATAT
Source organism: Teleogryllus occipitalis (assembly GCA_011170035.1). NCBI lineage: Eukaryota > Metazoa > Arthropoda > Insecta > Orthoptera > Gryllidae > Teleogryllus > Teleogryllus occipitalis. The sequence goes on from BLKR01001049.1 coordinate 137,200, forward strand.
ATTTTTTACTTTTATTTTATTTTAAATTTATATTTACCTTATTTCAATTTAGCTTCTAAGAGCATATATTTTGTATGACATCGACTTGCCACACTACATAGTATCAGTATTATTTATTTGCTGTATTTTATTTAGAATTAAATGCATACAGATTTTTTATAAAGATTCAGTATATAATTAAATTATTTTCAAAACAACGTGTGTCACACGTTGAGCTGTCACCATTTCAAAGATTTTACATTGAAAATTACCTCCCTGTCATTGATCAGTCCATCACATCGTTGGATCAACAGATTTCACCCTATGAATTTGTCTCTAAATGTTTTGATTTCTTGGCTAGGCTGGAGCATTTGAAAAAAAAAGACAAAAAAAAAGACAAAACAGTATCTCAAATTTACATAAACGATGTCGACAAAAATCTTGGGATTGAACTTATTCAATACGAGGAATTTTACAAACGATTTGCAGCAGAAAATGCAAATTTCAGCCGAGAGCATTATACGTACAAGTACAGTTTAATAATACAAAAGCAAGTTCAGAATACTTTCCTAATGTGGAAATCATTTTAAAAATTTATCTTATTTTTGTTACAACTAATTGCACTGCTGATAGATCATTTTTAAAATTAAAGTAGTTAAAAAAACTTTGCGACTATGTTGACTCAACATCTCAATGATCTCGCCATTTTAAGCAGCAATAATGATGTATTTGGAGAGAAATAAGTTTTGAGGATGTAATTGACGATTTTGCGGCAAGGAAAATGAGAAGAGTGCCTTTTTAACGTAGGGAGATTGGACAAAAGAATATTTATTCTTGATACAAAATATTTATTTATTTATTAGCAAGGTGTTGGGCCACCATTTGCTTGTAGTACTACTGCAATTAATCGCAAAATAGATTTGTAGAGTGTCTGAATAGTTTCCAGCAGAACGTTCTCCCATTCGTGTATAAAAATCTTGCTTCAGCAATGCAAAAAATTGCATTCATTTCAAAAAATTGCTTCAACAATGTTGGAGCTGGCTCCCCACTCTCCACTCTAAAACCCCTCCTAAGGTTCAATTACGTTGATGTCTCTGGATTGTGCTGACCAGGGAAGATGTTTGATGATGTTCTGATGCTCTGCAAACCATGCCTGAACCATTTTTGTTGTGTGTATGGACATATTATCATCTTGGAAGACTGCAGTGTTTAGCAACAATATGCTAGACATTGTAAGGTGTTCATTGTTGAGGATGTCGAATATTCATTCGCAGTAATCAGACCTGTGAGGATAATGACGGGAGCAGCTGAATACTATGATATATACCACACAAATCATAATGGAACTTCCCCCACGCTTGACTGTAGGAAGCAGGATTGTAGGCTTGTTTTGAGTTCTCCACTCAGAAACCCAACTGTCTGAAGGAAAGAATGTAAACAGTGATTAATCGCACCGTACCACATTCTTTTTTATTTTTTATTTATTTATTTATTTATTTAACGTAAAAAATAGTTAAAAACTGTGACGTGCTTAGGGGAGAAGTGAATTCTCTGCATGTTTTCAAAATTCTGTGACCCTACCCTAAGCCATGTACTACTTGAATTTTGAATACAGAAAAAAATGAGCGTTTTTGCAGGGATTGTTTACAAAAGTATTCGCACCGATGTAATAGAATCTATTTTTAAGGGTAAATCAGCAGTAAATTCGGGCTCTTATCCCTCATCATGTCCTATGTCAAGGAATAATACTTCCTGCCTCGACAACGTGGAGAACGATAATTTGAATAACTATATTTCCTACTGAATTCTAGAAGACATGTACAGAGAATGAAGTTACATTTCCAGAAGCAAAACAAGGGGCCAACTCAGCATTTGCTCAAAGGGTCAGGGAAACTGGACGCAAAACCTGATTGAGATGGTCATTGACCCAGAGGCTGTGGTCAATACTTGTTACAGGTTATTTAGAATTATATAGTTCAAATCGTAAATAATACATTAATATCACTGTTAAAATCAATGTTACGTTCCTTGTGATGCTCAGTATACTCTCCAATTGTATAGAAACAGTTATGCAGCAGAATCGATTTCTCTTGAGATTTAAACTTTTCTATCGAATTTAATCGTTTAATGTCATCTGGCAGTGTTGTAAAATAATGTACATGTATTGTTTCTGAATTTTTTGTAATGAGCTGCTGATACTGTTACCTGATGAATATGATAACTACGTTGAGTGTTGTAGTTATAAACATCAGCGGTTTCTGAAAATATATTCGTGCCTTCAAGCAAGTCATTTTTGACAAAAACCTCTAATTTGTAAATTAACAGACAAGGTAATGGTAAATTTCCTAGATTAATAAAGAGAGGCTTACAAGAATCATGTGGTTGGAATTTGGTTATTATTCGTGCAATTCTTTTTTGTAATCTAAAAGTCTGGGAGAAATAAGATGTGTTTCCCCAGAATATTATGCCATATCTCTGGCGGGAATGAACCTTTGTGAAATATACACAATGAACAGTATGAAGGCTGACTGGATTTGAAAGAATTCAGAACGCGTAGCATAATGAACTTAATTTTCTGTTCAATTCATTTAAATGGACGTTCCGTTTGAGGTTTGACTGAATTAAGTAAAGGCAACATTTTGTTGCCTTAACATCAATCAATGATACACTGTTCATTTTCAATGGAGCATAGAATTGTTTACTTGAAATGGAAAACTGCATTAAAACAGTTTTCTTTTCATTTACTATGAAGTTATTAAGTTATTACGGAACCAATTTGTAACATCTGATATTGTACTATTTAGAGTTTATTTATTGCAAATAATGTTTTATCATCCGCACAGAGAACTATTCTCCCTTTCCGAATCGTAGAGGGCATATCATTTACGTATAGTAGGAAGAGATCGATCCCTGAGGTACTCCACGTGCAATTGGCAAAGAGTTGTAAAGGGGTGTACATAATGTTCCATAATTCCAGTAAGGTTTTTCTACTCTCTGAGATTGTTTAAGTTACGAACGTAACCAATCTAGGGCAATACCATGGATTCCATATGAAGGTAATTTTGAAAGTAAAATGTCATGATCAATGATCAAATCTTTTGAAAGATCTAAAAATAATCCAATAGGTGCTTCATTTTGATCCAATGATGAGGTGACATCATTAAGAAAACAAAATATGGGTGTTTCTGTAGATTTTGATTTTCTAAATTCATGTTGGCAATCTGAAAGCTTGTTGAGTATACTGAGAAAGGTTTCCATTTGTCCGTAAAAAAGTCTCACTTATATTTTTGAAAAATCTGGCAGAAGAGAAATGGGCCGATTATTTTGAATTTAATTTTTGTTGCCTTTTTTCAAGAGTGGCTTAATCTTAGCTGTTTTGAAAAATCTCGAAAAGTTTCGGTGCATAAGGATGCATTAAGTATGTTAGTTAACGCGTGTATAATGGCAGGCGCACAGGTCTTTAGCAAACAATCCGGAAATTCATCTAATCCAGGCGAATAGTTTTTTTAATTTACTGGTTATTTTGAGAATTTCATAGGACGGAGTTTTGGAAACGAACATCGTGTCTAAAATTTTTGTGGAAATGTCTGATATGGAATTTTGTGACTGAAGACCCTTAGTGATATCAGTAACAATTCTCGAAAAGTATTGGTTAAAGAGACTAGCCACTATTGCCCTATTGTTCACATTTCTATCGTTATAATTTAAAACAACACTCTTTACAAGGTTTCTAATTGATTTGGTTGTGTTTTTTTATTATATTCCACGTTGCTTTTATTTTGTTATTTGAGTTCAAAATATCCTGATTGAGTTTCATGTTTTAGTCTTCCTTATGACTTTTCTAAACCATGATTTGTATTTTTGAAAGTAAAGGAGGAAATCTTGATCTACATTATGATGTTTAGAAACAAAAGAAAGAATTCGCTTGTTTTCCATGATGTCCTAAAACCTTGTTTTATCCAAAAATTGCTTTTCCATGAAATATTTAATTTTCTTTTTTGAAGAGGAAAGCGAGCGTTCAAATGAAATGAAAGCAGGCTGGAAATTTTTCCTGTAATGAAGTGTCCAGGTTTTATGATCCTGGCACCATTTCTTTCGCACCTTTGCGTTGGCTTCGTTTTTAAGGGTTTTGCAATTGTAGACCTTCCATGAATGTTAGCTTTGTGAAGCTTCCGTTGTACTATTTTTTTGAAACAATTACTCAAGAGAGTGTTGAGTTCTACAGACACTATTGTCGCAATAGTTTCACTACGTCTACCCACAATCCTTTTTAATGTTCATCAGCCTCTGTCAGTTATTTTAACTTCGGCTTTCTCCCACCATTCCTCGCTGATGATGCTTGACCATGTTTTGTCATAGCCGTGGACACATTCGTTTGTGAAACGTTATACAGTTCCTCTGTTTTTGTAGAAAATCAATGTAGCGTCCTGACACGGTCGCCAATTATGTTGTATTTCAAAGGAAAAAGACGAATTTGGCCATCAATTAAATACTAATATAGTTATAAAATTTTGATAGAATTAATTAATAAATTAAATATAATATATATAATATTATATAAACCGAGGTCCTAATGGGACGAATCCAACATTAACTTCTTATCGAAACAATAGAAGGAAAAGGGGAAAACGCATGAAAAGGTGACTCCTGTAAGGCGCTTTAGATAACGTTATACATATGATAACTCCAAACAAATCCAGGGATAATAACAAAATTTATTAAATATGAAAACAAAGGGTGAAAACCGTTTTACACAGAATTATTGAATTATCACAAATTTGTCAGGCACGAGGCTTCTTGACAAAAATAAACAACTTAGAAAAATTACACAGAACTACATTGAAAGAGAGAAGTCAAGCAGCATTTCCATTATAGAAAGCTGAAAAGGAACAGACATGTCGTTTCTAGTAATACACAAGATTGCTGGAGTTCTTAGCCTAAGAAACTCAAAAAATGGAATATTGAATTAACATCGGTTTTCAATGGTTCATAATAATTATTTAATATTTTAAATGTAAATAGCTCCAAAATCATGGATTGCACTCATATACCAGAAAAATTACTGGGCAATGCCAGTTTTAATATCATGAAATCTACTTGTTCGCCTTGCTATAAATAAATGTGTTGAGGCCCTATAGAAATAAATAATTCAGCTCTTGTTAAATGCTGAGGTGTCACAACCCCGCTCCTTTAATATGACGGCCACATGCCATAAATGCAGCAAGATCTAGCAGTCTTGACAATCATAGGCCTGCTACGGGACCAAAGACGTGTTTTCAGAACTTCTGAAAAAAAACACCATGGGCTCCCATGTCGTTTTCCACGCCAAATTCAGCCAATGCAATCCATTTAGCGTGGAATCAAATGCCAGAAAAAACTGGAAAAATGAATATTCTGCAACAATTTCAAAAACGTGTACGGACGGATTTAAATTTTTTGTAATTTAATAATTAAAAACGTGTAGTTAAATGTGAGGCAGAGCTGCAATTTATGGCAGATGCCAAATAATGTGCCGTGAAATAATAACAATGGTTAGAGCTGAGAAATCAAAAAATAATTAGCCAGGTGAACATCGAATAATTGTTAAATTGCATAATGAATGAATAAATAATGAGTGAATCCATGTTTATACCCGTTCTGACTTGCGAAGCGTTAAAACTTGCATCAATATTTGAGCTATTTGCATATTAACAAAGACAATTAAGTATATTTTTGTAAATTGACCAAAACTGTCCAAAATCAGCAAAAGAAAAAAATTTAACGAGTATGTCCACAAAAAATAATTTTACATATGGAGCAGTGGAAGAAACGCAATAAAAATGTTATATCTAATACAGCAAAGAATGCCGGGCAGCGCTCTTGGTTATTCTGTCAGTTGGAAATTTTGAATAGAAGTAAACTAGAGACGGTCAAACTAGCGTTTATTCTCTCTCGTTTCTCACCCGAGCTGTGAGTCATTCTCACTGGCCCAAGAGGGGGAAAGGGCCGTGGAAGGGGAGCCGCTCAGCCAAGGCCGAGAAAGTACACTGTCGACAGAGATTCTCCTTCTCTTCGGGACGCCATGAGAGTCACCGATCACAAGATTCTCGTATCTTGTAGGGACAGACAATTCTCTTAAGCAGTCCAAGCCAGTTGCAGATCAAAAGATACTCGTGGATGTTTGGCGAAAAATCGCTTAGTTTTATAGAAAGTTTGGATTTTTTCAAGCATTTATACTGGGAAAATGTCTATAACAAAGGATATTGTTATTAATAAATTAATAGAAGGAGTATATGTTCTTCGGGAAAGACCAGCCTCAGTCGAGGTAGCAGATGTTGGGAGAATGTCAAGATAAACATAATAATGTTTTAGTTCTTGCTTGATAGTACATGTATTATTATGCCAATTACTAAGAGTCCTAAGTTTTATGTTGTTATAAAAAATAGATTTTTGTCTATGTATGTGCATTTGGAGTTCAGAAAATATCAAAAATAAAGTTACAAATATCAAAATCATCTTCCTACTATAAATAAATTTCATTAACATAAGTAAACAATTACACTCCTAGCGCAATACTCAAATGTTTCCTGGTATACTCTTAACATTTGCAATATCGCCGATGCACAAGAAAAGGGAAGGAAAAACTGCGGAGATGGCTCAGGGTAACAACTTCTGACATAGCACCATATTTAAAGACCAACATCGATGTTTTAGGCATTAATTTGTTTAACATTAATTTGTTTTGTGCTCGATGTTGTTTTTTGTGTTCGAACGAAGCAAACTGTTTATACTTTCTCTCGCCGAAGTGGTGACCCTGATGCCCTATTCACTGCCTACGGTTTGCCTCGGGGAGAGGTGGTGAACACGCCAGAGTGTTCTTCTTCTCATAACCTTCTTTGGTGAAATGAGGTAGCTCTGACCCCTTGAGATGATTCTGAGTGCTCAGGCTTTTGGGATCAGATTTGTTAATAGTTCAAATGGTACATTTTACTTTTTTTCCATTAAATCTTAATTAAATTTAATAAACGCAGCCACTGCTACATTAACTTCTCCTCCGTGCTTACATTAATGTTAGAGGTATACTACTTTTAAAAACACTTTCAGAAACATTAATGTTAAAAACATCGATTGTTTTGAGGCGGGACATTATTTATATCAATGTTTTAGTATAAAACATTGTCATTTTGTTGTCATTGTCGTATCATTACCCAGTAAGGAAAATTCAAGCCGCCAGCGGCCGTGACCGGTAATTTTTCGGGTTTTTCTCCGAGCAATAACAGGCGAATACTTGTCCAGAACCTCAATGGGCATCGGACGGCGAACTTTTCTACCTCATCCTTGTCTACTCTATCCTTACACGCACACGTACAGGCACTATACAACCACACATGTATGGGGACCGGTTGGAAGCTTAGAGCTTGCCCCAGATTTCTCGAGATCCCCACCATCTCTCGAGATATATAGTGCACCACACATACGGGACTCTTAGCTTTAGCAGTTCTCTCTCTCCCGAAAACAATAATCAATTATATATATATAAAAAAAAAAAATCTCCTTTTCCAAAATAATGGTTTTAATTTGAACGGAGTCAGTTAGCAACAATCGTGAATTAATTTCTATTGCAATGGCATTTTTCAACTCCTGAAGATATTACTTTAACAATGCCTTTCTCTTTCTCGCTCTCGCTCCCTCTCCGTCCATCTGCTGTACTAATGCACGAATTTGAAACATAATAAAACAACAAATACAATATTCAGTTAATTAGATAAATTTAACTCGTGAGTAATTGCATTACAAAAATAAGTGCAAATAAATATCTTAGAAGTAAAAGCTATCATACAGTACCCTCACAGAATATTTGTAAATAATATACATGAATATAATCTGTAATATATTAATTACCATAAGGGCTATTTCCAGATTGTAATTGAAAAGGAGACAAATGCCCCTGTTCGCTATGCCCAATGTCGAAGAGAGGGTTGCCAAGCCTTAGTCGTGTACAAGGGTAGCACCACAGGCTTGATAAGGCACAAGTGCAGGGAAATAAGGCGACCCTCATCAAGCACGTCAGTTTCAAGTGTAGATGAAGCAGCGATTAGAGACAAATGTGTGTTAATGTGTGCAACTGATCTCCGCCCCTTTAGTATTGTCAATGGCGAGGGATTCATAAGTTTGACTCAAGAACTAATTAACACAGGAGCCAAATACGGACAAATCAATGCAGAGTATGTTTTACCTTCACCAAGGACAGTGTCTCGTCACATCAAAGATATGGCTGATCAGGTTAGAGGTGAGATCATTCCTAAAGTGAAGGATGCCATAGGTAAGTCGCAATGTGCAATGACATGCGACCTATGGACTGACAACTATAGGAAAACTCATTACCTGACTGTCACGTCCTCTCATGTTGAAGAATTTGAGAATAAATGGGAGATACAGAACAATGTACTCTTGACGACGATGTTCCCAGAAGTTATAAAAACTGGTGAACACATTCTTAGTGAAATTCAGGAACAAATGTCAGAACTCCATATCACTCCTTCTGAGCTTAAGGAAGTTACTTTTGTGACTGATCAAGGACCAAACATAAAGAAAGCTCTAGAAAACCACAAAAGATTCCCATGCGTAATGCACTGAATCAATACAGCATTAAGGCACTCACTAAATGAAACATTTCTGAGTGAAGAGGTTCCAAATATATTTAACTCTAACCAGACCGCCCGCAAAGTTGTGGGATTTATGAAGAGGTCTGGATTAGTAACAAGACTAGAGAAAACACTACTTCCGGACATCGAAACTAGATGGAATAGTTTATACAATATGCTAAATTCATTCCATTTTCAGAAATATAATATAGAGAAGATATTGAAGGAAGCAAACAAGCAGGAAAAAATGACTTTTATGATAATGAAATAATGGAAAGTGTGATTATTTTTTTGAACATTTTCAAAGAAGCTACAAATGATTTAGAAGGTGAAAAAGAGCCAACCCTGCCACTTGTAGTGCCATGGGTCTTCAAACTTTTAGATGCGTGCCAAACTGATAATGACAGTGTAGTACTGAGGAAGCTGAAGGAAAGAGCAAAGCAGATTGTAAAAGAAAAAGTTTTGAATAAACTCATTATGTGGCCACTTTTCTTCATCCCTTTCAAGGAACTATTAGTTTTGAGTGAGGAAAAAAGGGAAAAAATCCATGGAACTATTCGTCAGATGCTAAATAGCGTCACAATAGAGGAAGCGACAGATGACTTCTCGCCTTCCCCAGCAAAGTTCAGCCATTGGCGTTCACCTGCCTCAAAACGCAAGGATGAGCTAGAAAAATACAAAAACATGGAGGGTCCACCAGACTGTAACTACCTCTTGACTTGGTGGAAGGCAAATGCAGATGCTTTTTCTAAACTCACCAAAGTAGGAAAAGAAATATTTTGCATTCCAGCCAGCAGTGCAGCTAGCGAGAGAAATTTCAGCATGGCAGGTTTGATAGTTATGGAGAAACAAAATCGCATTGATCCTGATGGGGCGATTGACATCTTGGTCATTCACAAGCAAGCACTAAACAAAACACAGACATTTATCTAAAAATAATTAATTTTTTTTTCTATTTTGTGATATTTGTTTAAAATCTTTTTTATTTATTTAAATTAATAGTTGTCAATTTTGAAAAAAATGTAGTAAAAAAAATGTGCGAATAAATTAAATATGTTTCAATTATCAATTTTGAAGTAGGTTACACTTCTGATTTCTCCCATAAGGATATCTGATAAGTATATTGATCATTGTTCAATGTCAATTTTTGATACAATTTTAATTATCAAAAGAGGCAATGTTTTATTGCGTTAACAATATGAATGACAAAAATACAAAAGCGATTATGCAATATTCCAATAAAACTGCTGAAAGCTAAAATTATACCATTATTTTTCATTTCGTTTTATAACATAACATTTACTAATAAATATTGAAATGAAGCGAGCTTATAAAATTTCTTAAATATTTTAAATATTGCCATAAAACTCGGGTAAAGTACAATGCGCCCGAAAATGCTTGCTTCTAAAATGTTAAAGAAACAAAACGTATCTTCTTTTTAATCACTTCTGAAAGACAATGAATGTCTAACAGCAATAAATAAATTATGACATCAGTGTGTGTCACACTTGATAATGTCTGTGTATTTATTTACATTTTATGAGTAAATACTGTTATGAATTCTAATGTGGTCTGTCAATAATCAAGTGGCCAAATATATTGTATAATTTAATAGAAAGAAAGAAATGTTTCAATAATAAAAATTACGTTAGCGATAGGGCATAATTTAAGCTACAAGATTTCATTTTGTAATAAACCATGGCAGGCGGTATGCTTAGGAACACTCTTTAGTCGTTTCCTTATCACTATTAGTAAGAGGCTGAAGAGATTCGCTGAATCTGCCATGATGTATCGCATGTCACCAACCTCCGCGCCTGGACGTTAGGTCTAAGACAAGACCTTGAACGACCTCGTGTCGATGTCTGCGAAGAGCGTTGGGACGCCCCTCCGTCTGCCGGCCAGGGCTACGAGAGTATCGAGTCGCCTCGTTCTCGAGAGTGCATTCTCGTTGCACGAGATTCTCGTTGGCCCCATTCTCGTTCAGCCTTTCTCACTTACGAGAACGAGAGAGAATATTCAGCAAATGACTGCCTTTAAAGTAAACAGTACTAAAGATAGAAAAAAATAGATGCAAGATCCTAAACACTATTTACAAAACAGTGGCCTAAGGGGTCAGAATAACCAAGAGCGACTAGCAAAGAATGCTAGAGCTCACGTATCTTATATAGTTTTACACAGTAAATATCCCTATGCGGAATTATTTATCAGCGTTGAGCGTCGAACAGTAAGAAAATAAATTACAATTACAAAAAGCGCCGCTAATAACGAATTACGGTATTAAAAAGTGTAACATTGTTTTATGAACATTGTTTTATGAACTAGGCAAAGATTCAGATTCTATCTTGTAACAACATATCATCCCTTATTATACCAAGTTACAATGAGTTTGCAATGTTTTATTTACATACAAGTTTTTAGGTGTTTTTTATCAATAAATGATGTATACAGAATACAAAACAGCATGAATGGAAGGTTACAAATATATTTTACCTTATAAAAGAAGACGAATATCATTAATTTAATTAATAATTAAACAAACAGATGAATTAATGAGAATGAATTATGAATTAAATGGAAATAAAATTAATGATACTCAATTCTTCATTTAATTAATACCTTGTTATGGCCATAATATAGAACTTATATTGGAGATATAAGAGTTTTCATCACAGGTGCTTCCGCTAACCGCGCACCAACGATTTGCTCTCTTTCTATGTCTGAGAGATCACAATTAACAGATCACTTGTGCTCACCGTAGCTGACAAAATCCTATACTTGGGTTTTTCTAACGTGGCATCTGAGGGTATTATCTGCACACGTTTTCTTGAACCCAAGCTTGGTTAATTGCATGAGGTGTGGGGAGTTTGGTTAATTTACCGAAAGGCATTTCATTTCAAATTTGTAGTTCGTTTTTAATGCAATATAGTTTCTATTACACGAGAGCGAACATTTCTGGTGATCAGATTTTGTGTACAATGCTCGTTGCTATCATATATTCTTAATTTAACGAATTTTGGCAAAGGAGTTCGGTAGGTATTCCGGGGCTCAAGAAAACGTGCGCGTATAATAGTATCTCCACGATAGAATAAGTCACGACTTTTTGTGTCTTTCTCGGTCCTGCCGCAAGATGTCGTATGATCGCGGCCGTATCTAGCAGTACTCCAGATCAAGCAACTCTAGCGGCAAGACGGGAGAAGCCGTGTCATATTCCATCTTGGAGATACTACTCTCATATGCCTCAGAAAAAACACAAGTATATATTACACTGCAATATTACCTTCAAAGCATGGGATGTCAACTGTCCAATGCAGCAGTGTCACACGTCCACAGTGGCATCAACATGCAAAAAGATTTACTATATTGCATGGTGTTCTTATTATTTTGTCCAACCCTTGTAGTTAAATGCACCTATTATATGGTTACCAAAAATTAATAAATATAAATAGTTTTAAAGCGATTTTGATCTTTTTCCTGAGATTCCCCTACCAATTTTTTGCCCAGGGGCTCCCACCACAGCAAATCATTAGTAGTCATCTTGTGGTGCAGAGCGAAGTCGCTCGCCTTTCACCAAGGAGACCCGGGTTCGATTCCTGACGAATCTCGTGTGAAATTTGTTCCAACAAAAACGAGTTTGGCTGCTTCAGAAGGGTAGTCCAACCCCTGTGAAGTGTCCTAAACCCTACCCCTACCCCTATCCTTATTCCTTCCCAATTCTGGCCGTTGTGTAGTGACTGAGGAGCGCGTGGTGGGAGGCAAGGGAGACGTTACCTGGTGGTCCTCTTGACAACAGACTGAGACGTGACGTACACATACAGTAATGGAGGATTACTCCAAGATTGTAGGTATAAAGTAACGGAAGATTACTCCAAAAGCACCCCACACCCAAATATGGGTTAGGAGACGGGTTGCTTCGTGACTTGACGCAACAAATAAATCTGGCCCTGGCATTGGCAACCCAGAAAATTTTATAAGGGGTCCCTTAACCCTATCTAATAAAACATTAATTTTGTAAATATGATCACTTCCTTATTTTCCTCTTTTTAAGCTGACAGATTATGTAATTGATTTGTGACATTTGAGGAAGAGGCTCTCCAAACCATCCGGAACATGTAAATAGTTCAACATAAAATCAATTATATTAATCAATTGTACAATTAAATTTATAATTCCATTCTCCTTGTAATATGTTCAATTGTTTCCTAGTAAAATATGTCATATGTAAATAAAACATCAATACAAAATGAGGTCCAGAAATGTAGTTGCCCCCTCCCCCTCCTTGTTTTTAGTCTGTGCCCACCTATGATTATGTATATCACCAAATAAAGAAAGCTATGAAGAAACTTCTTCCATGATTTTAAACTGTATATTGTTTAAATCATCAATAAGGTTAAATTTATGAGATACTGATGGTTCTTTATTGTGGGATTATATCGGTACTTTGAAAGGACAAGTAGCATATTCAAGGAGCTCATGCGATTCAGTGATGCGTTTGTATTTGGGTGTTGCTGATATGAAGAACACCTATGGTGATTTTTTTTTCTCTTCCACTTACGCTTATTAATAGTAGTAACAATTATTTCTCCAAATTTTCTATTCTAGAATCATAAAGGAATATTATCAGAAACATATATTCTCTTTACCAAACAACAGTATGCAATTGCAACTTCCAAGAAGTACTGCTGTCTTGCCTTGTATCAGTATGAAAACGTGCTGACATGCATCATAATGAAAACTTGAAAAATTTAGTTTAATCCAGTAATAGTAGTAAAGGCCAGAGGCATCTAGTGGGGATTAAAAAATGTTCATTCTTATAAGAAGAAAGTTGTGTTACCTGGCTCATAATTAGTACATTTACCTTACATGCTATTTTGGACTAATCAAAAATGATCATGCCGGCTGTTGATCTGTTTCCTATTCATTAATAGTTGCGTTGAGATTCTTCAGACCTTATTAATTTTTTTGGTGTGGTACAAAACTGTTGTAATGTTTTATCTTTTAACTTTTTTTTTTTTTTTTTGTCTATGAATGTCTGAAAATTGTGTTTTTACTGACATTCAATGGTTGATAAACATAATAGTTTTCTGGTGTCTTGTGTGTACTGCAAGTGACATCATCTGTTCATAGTTTTGATAATTTTCCCTTTGGAAGCGTGTGTGCTTCCTTTGTTATGACATTTTATATATATTGTATTTGTTTCGGAGATGCTTTGATAGTTTTTGAAATGATTTGACTGTTATTACAGATTATTTTAATCAGGTTATAAAATAAATGCTACAATAAATAAAATCACTAAATAATGTAGTAGAGCACATTACCTTCCAAGAGTAATTAAATTACGTTTTAAAAATGTGTGTAGTCTAGTTGGTGGTGGAGATTCTGCGAGTTAATTCTTGTATGGGTAAGAAGAATGATAATACAAAGAATAATAATAATAATAATAAAATTGTCTTTATTTGTGGCAAATGATGTTTTGTTTATGAAAAAAGATTGAAATAAATCTTTCACATATAATTTATAGTTGTCACTGTTATGTGCATTTGATTAAATCCAAATAAAAGTTTATACCTTATGTTGTACATCATGTTGTACATGTATAATTGTACCTTATGTTGATTCATCAATATTTCTAGATTAATACATTAATATGAGTTTTGATGTTAACCATTGTTGACAGGACCATGAAAAAATCTGCCATGGTCAGCAATCTGATCCTATACCTTGTCCTATTGGCACAGCTGACTTGAATTCTGAACAGGTTTGAGATTTATAGTACATTAATTATTAAATTTTTAAGTAGTATGTTACTAATTTTTTCTTTATTTTCAGGCAAATTTTCTGGATTATTTCCATCTAGTTAGCACCCGAAGTGAAAATGAACCAGTGATTGAAGAAAAGGTTGATCCTCCAAGATATAAAAGATTTCTTGGAAATTCTCTGCGTTACTCTAGCATTCCACTCTCATCACCTTTGGGAGTTCTTGTAAATAAGAAATCTCGAGGTTTTAATTTTGGTTCTGGAGTGCACCTCGATCGAGTTGAACGGTACTGTTCTACAAAACCTCCAGAAAATAATGCGAGAGTCAGGGAACCTAGATCTTCAACATGGCCTATTACTTGGAAGCCACGTAAGAAAGGTGAAGATGAACCACAAGATGATTGGATTCATGTGTTCAAGCATCCGAAGAGGCAGTGGCAAAGAAGAGCCCCATACATGCAGGATGGTATGCTATTTGTTCTGATATTTTTCTGAAATTCTTAACACTGTTTTCTCTGTGATGATGGATGAACTAGGGAAAGGTAAGACATAATTTTGAAAGAAAACTTGTGGAAGCAGGAATTAAAGATCACAAACATTGAGATTCCGTAACTAAGGATGTGTAGTGTAAATTAGCCTGAGACTTGTGAATCTGCTGAAGTCTGGGAGTTAATTATTTATATAATATCTACTTTAATATGAAATTGAATTAGTGAAGAAAAGAAATTTTAGTTATCTTATTTTTTTCTTAGGATGATTTTGTGGATAAGAGTTAGTATGTGTTCTAAAAATTTGTGCTTTTTGTTATTTTTGTGCACAGAGCATTTCTTTGTTTTCTATATTTTATTTAATCATGCTGAATTTTGATACATGATAAATTTTGTTTCATGTTTAACATAATTTTTATATCTTCTAAAAATTCATATCAGGAGCTCCTGTACTAAATGACTTTTGACTTCGTTATTGGTTTGCTGTTGCAGAAGCAAGTTTAAAAGCAATTGAACTGATGAAGCAGTGCCAACAAGTGGAACTTCGTTTACAAAAATTAACAGATGATGAAATAAAATATTATACTACTCCATGTGCTTTGAGAATTACTACTAATAACACCAAAAAGAGTTCATCGAAAAGCACTTTATATGAGGAACCAACTGTTGAAAAGGAAGGGATAATTGAATCGCAAGTGAGTGATAATTTCACTTCTATGTCAGTGAAAACGGAACCTGATTATTTTGAAGATATGTACAGTGATTCAGAATATTTGGGTAAGGAAGGAACTAGTGTAATAGAATCAGTGACGATGCCATTTGAGAAACAACTGCCTCCAAATACGTTATATGTATACGATAAAACATCACCGACCATAGAAAGAAGTCAACTGGAAAATGTTTCTTGTGACAACTCTTGTGCCCCAGTTGTAGATTTAATTTCAAATGATGAAGAACTACATGTTTTCTCTCAAAGGCAGGTTGGAGAACATTTTATTACTTTGCCACAATATTATAATGGAAGATTATCAGATTGTGAAGCATTCTTGTCTGATGGAACAGAACTTGATATTGAAGAATGTGGAAGTTCAACTAACACGACCTATGAAAATGAAGTATCAAATTATTGTTCTGACTATGGAAGAGATCTACCAGAGTTAATTAAATTTATAACATCATCAGCTTATCAGCAAGGTGTCGAAGCAGATATGTTTATGACGATTGATGATAGGGATAATCCAACATTACATTCAGAAAAATCATTTGCAAGACCAGTCAGTGATAAGTCAGTTCAGTGCACATATGATGATTTTGATCAGGCTGATTATGATTTTGATGAGGATGATTGCTGCCTCGTTAAGGAAGAGACATGTTCCCAGTCGGTGAGTATTTTTAATATAATGTTTTGCTTGGATTAATGTCCTGGTAATGGGCAGGTAAGATTATTGAACTTTGTAATTGCTATACAGAGGCAGTTGTTGCTTTTTCTCATTGCAGATAGTGATTTTGCTGCAAAAAATAATTATGATAACCCTCATTCCACAAATCCAAATTAAGATATAATTTACTTCCAGAATAGATATTACGTTCCAAAATCTACATAAATGTATCCATAACTACTATATGTGTATATAATGCAGTTGAATATGTATATGTTACAACTAAAGTCCTAAATATGGCTAATGTTAGGAATATCCAGTTAATTCACTTATTCGCATTTTTTGTAATCAATGAGATCTTGATTATACCTATCAACCACCTGTTCATATTTGGCTATAGGGACCCCCAATCGACCCCTTGATTATTTAGCCCCTTCAAAATTTATCGACCCCTTGGGGGTCAATACTGACTTCGTTCGGAACCCCTAAACCAGGGGTTCCGAACGGAGTCGGTATTGACAGAAACCTACTGAAGGAATCCGGATTTCTGGGCCAAAGGTTTGTGAAAAAGCAAAATGGTTTCATGAAAATTTGAAAATTGAGGAAACTATAATGCTTGACAGGTCTGGTTATTCATGCTTAAAACTCGACACAGTTGAAAATGGCTCCAAATCAAATCTTTTGAGTGGAGACTTGATTGCTGCAACGCTGTTCAATGAAGAATTAAATTATTGCTTTCAGTGTTAAACCTGTCCCCGGACCAAGTATTCAACGCAGATGAGTCAGGTCGTTTCTGGAAAACGATACCCTCGAAATCACTCGCTGCACGATCTGAAAAATCAGTTCTCAAACACAAATCTAGCAAAGACTATCATGTTGTGTTCGAATGTGACCAGGACATGCAAGATCAAATTGGGAAAGCTAAGAAACCAAGATCATGTAAAGGAACAGAAATGTTATGTTTTCCTGATGACTATTACAACCAAAAAGCTTGGATGAATTAAATTATTTTTCGTGAATGTTTTTTCAAAATTTTTATACTATTTGTAATGAAATTTCAGGATGAAAAAGGGAGACCTGAAAGATAACATCTGCTTGATAATGCCCCTTCACACCCCTTAGAATCTACCCTGAAAACAGAATGGTCAAATTTTTATCTACCACCCAACATGACTTCCTTGATGTTGCCAATGGAACAAGGTGTGATTCCTATTTGAAACAAAGCTACAAAAATATTTTTGTCCTGTTGCTTTCACAAGAAAGATGTTTTGATTCAGTGGAATAATTTCTGAAAATGTGGACCACAAAAGAAGTCATTTTCGCAGTATGTGATGCTTGGAAAAAAACGTACCTGCAACTACATTAATACTTTTTTGAGCGAAAATCTTAAATGAAGGTTATGATGACGAAGAAAATATAGAAGACAGAGATGTAAAAGCTTGTATTGAGCCGCCACATCAATTCCATATATCTCTAATGTTGATAAAGAAAATATTGTTGATTGGTTATAAAACAATGTTCATGAAGAGGCAGCAGTGACATCAAACAGTGACAGCAGCTCGTTTGGCAGCTCAAGTTGTTCTACTTCATAACAGGATGATTTAGAGAACAGTGAGAGTGACAGTGATGACAGTTTTGGTGTTAAAGAAGAAAATATCAGATAAGTGAAGCAATGTAATCAGTTGATATCCTCTTGAAATGCTGTGAACAGGGAAACTTAGACTTTCATGACGTCATGAATTTGAATAAAATTAGAACTGAAGTAAGGAAAATCATTTCAAACCGCAAAAACCAAAGACTAATTACTTCCTATTTCAAGCCTGATACCGTAATAACGTCACATTGTAGACACATTTCCAGTTTGTTAAATAATAGTGTCATGATTTACCGTGGGTTTCATTTATCTCTGCGTCCCCCATTACCCCGGATAATCAACGCTCTACTCTACATCAATTTTCCGACTGTTATTTTATTTAGATATGTACCTCCTTAACATATATACTACGAAATATCATCTACAAGTGGGCGTACATTTCGTTTCCTGTTTACTATATTATTTAGATTATTTCCTGTGAAAGAATCAGAGCTGTTATTTCTAGTCTGCAACCTATAATGTGCACTATTACTAGTCAAATGGTGCTCAAAAAGGGCAACCGGCGGAAAGTTTTGATGTTATTTTGATGTTTGATTTCTGTTTTTCGAGTCGCTGAGCACGAACATCAGATTACTAACAAGAACTGTGACCGGAAACGTCTTTTTAGCAACAATGTGTAAAAATCGTTGTTTTCATTTTTTTTTCAAAATAACTCATCTGTTTTTCGTAAATAATGGTCCTTATGAAATAAAAGAAGATGAAATTACCTACACGTAATGCTATTAATATTTTTTCCCAATAAACTGTTTAGCCGTGAGTTCACCGCGAAATCATAATATGATTATTATATGATAAATCATGAAAAAACAGGAATTATCCCACTTTAACTCAAAATAACTTAAACATTTTTCGCAAATATTAATCTGACATGGAAGAGGATAAAATTGCATACATTTTATATATTCAAGGTTTTTTCTTGGATCAATGATATCGCCGTTAGTGTGCAAAATATACCTGGATGTTACTGTGAAAACTGGCACTTCACTTAACCTCCCTCACGCACTAACTCCTACATGAAATTTACATCCAATAAAGTTGTGTACAAATAAATATGGCGCCTTGTGGTACTTTTTACAATTTATTGGGTAAAGGAGGCAATTAATGTGAAAAAGATATTTATTATTTCAGAAGGAACTGCATCCGGCTGAATTCAGAGATACGCTTCGAAGCTGTTCCTATTTCGGACTTTATTAATCCATTCTAGATAATGCGAATAGTAACCGCCTAATTCGGAAATTAGCCAAATTCGGACTTTGGTCTCACTGAGACTGAGAAATGCGTAGTTTCACACTCTTTGTTTTTCGTCTGGCT
The DNA here is from genome assembly GCA_011170035.1 of Teleogryllus occipitalis. Taxonomy (NCBI): domain Eukaryota; kingdom Metazoa; phylum Arthropoda; class Insecta; order Orthoptera; family Gryllidae; genus Teleogryllus; species Teleogryllus occipitalis. Next base: position 156,389 of record BLKR01001049.1, read on the forward strand.
TAGAAAAATTACAAAAATGAGGGTTATCAATATGTTATCCCAGACACTTATGTTTTTTAGAGCATTTTTAATTAATTTTTAAAAAGGTAAAAGTCAATATATTGAAATACAACTATATGAATGAAATTAACTGTTAACCATTTTATTGATGTTTTCTTTTCAATGTATTTCTCTTACACTCGGAGAGCTGTCGTTTTGGTTTTCTCCCGACAGTCTCTGTTGCGACCGTTTATTTTCCATACGGGACTTACAATTTGCACGCGCCGGGGATCGCACAGCTAATTCGACAAAGAAAGTGCTTGCACTTAAAATTAAATATAGGAGCATATGTGTGTCCAGAAAACTCAACACACTCGCGAGCCGAAACTGAGCCGTGAGGCCCTTCACGACCATCAAGTCTTCGCATTTGCAACTGCTCCCCCCTTCCTCCCCGATTGCTGCCGGAAGGTCTTTGCTCCCGATCTGCCTTCTGAGGAGTCCTCATCAATGGCATTTGAAATGTCACATTTATTAAGTGACTTGACAACGATCTCAATCTTGATATTATCTCAAGATCTTTGCGTTCGCGTACAAACGTCATCTGTTCGTAGTTGTGTCAAATTTTCCCCTGAATACTGCACCCTTTGGATCCATCAGTCTTTCGTAACGGCTTTGAAGGGTTTATTAATGCTAAGATCAAGGGGTTGGAGCTGGGATATCATTTTTATAGGTACAGTTGTGGCATTTTGATCTGCAGAAATTGTTTTTGTTTTGTTCCTAAACTGATTTTCTTATTTATGTAATTAACTGCCACCGGATTACACCCAATTGCAGTTTAAATAAATTTATCTTTTATTTATTAAGTCCCAATAAAGCAGATTTGTGTAAGAACCCACCTGGTCTCCCGTTCAAAATTTTTCGAACCAGGTCTTTATCCCATGCTGATCGATCCAGACCTTGCCATCAACACACCAACTTAGGTGACTGAGGGCATCAACTGATGTCACTGTAATGCCTATGACCTGGAGATCCTAGGGTTCGAGTCTCGACGGCGGCAGAATTTTAGACGCTAGCTATATTGCTAGAAAAGTTGGCGCGCGGCAACTGTGGCCCCGTTTGTTAGGGTACTGCTCCGGCATTCGCCTGGAGTCGATGCGAGAAACTACTAATAGAGCAGCCGATGGCTAGAATTCTCCAGATAACGGCTGATTTCGACCTAGCTATCTAGCTAGTTAGGAAAATACTGCCACCGTCGGAACTCGAATCCTAGGACCTTCCGATCAGAGGCACTGCAGCAACACCAGCCACCATTGCCGGTCACATGCCGGGAGGCGAGTCGGGAACTTAGAGCTTGTCCCGGCTGGGGCGGTGCCCTGCTGGTGGGAGACACTTGGTTGGGAAAAATCCTCGCTAGCCGACGTGTAGGTCGGCGCGGTAGTTCACCATCCAGCGGGGAAGATCTCCGCCACCTACAGAGGTTAACACTCGCACTAAACTTACGGGACTAATAACCTTCGCAGTTGATGTGCCCGAAATCACTAATCAATCAATAAAAGCCATCAACGTGAGCCATACTCCTTCCGTATCATGTCTCCTTTTCATCAGCAATTCTTTTCTCCGCGTGCTGAACAATATTTGCTGTCCTAGGAATTTCTAATTACACTTTTCTCTTCAGTATTCTTCATATCTTCAATTTCCTCACTCAATGAGATCATTTTGCTGACTTCTCTTGCCTTCTCCAGTGACGTTTATAATATGGTTTCTAATTCCCTTATTCCAGTTTTTTTCTTAATTCGAGGAGAACCAGACAAATTCAGCAGCATGTTTTCCATTACCATCGGGAATCGCTCCACCAATCTCAAAATAAGTTTCTTTTGGCACTGTTTTGTGTTTGAAAATCAGTAATTGAGGAAGCTTGGTTCCATCGGCTCAAGAAGTTAGAACAACAGTGAAAAGGCTCTTTTAATGTTCACTTATCTTCATTTGATTTTCACCCCCTTGTTATTAACAGTTCTCTCTTACTTGAGACGTCTAATTAAAGGGCGACTTCGATAATATTTTCATTCTGCCCTAACTCACACTGATGGTCTTCCGACATTGAATGACGAAATTAGACAATTCCAGGACCTTCTGCTCATAGCTTTTAGGCCTTTGGGGTACATCTGGTGCATATACGCATGCTTAGGCCGTTCTACTAGTTCATGCATCTGAAGTACCTATTGTGACCTTTGATCGAAAGCAATTCGTGCCTCATGAGTAGAGACCCGAAAAATATGTAGTATTAAACGTAAAAATATTTACATAAATATGTAATGAAAAGAGTAAGAATATGTAATAAGTATGTAAAATGGGACATAATGTGTAATATTAAAATACCCTAATTATAAAACATTTACATAATACGAAATTACATTTATAAAAAATTCCTAAACAAATTTTAAAAATAATACAAACGTTTTAAAAATCATTTGGAGACTACAAGTTGATGCACAATTTGCATCAACCAATTTTTCCGTCAGTAATAAAAGATTTATCTATTGTTATCTACGATCGTATTTTAAGAACCGTACCAAGGTGCATATACTAGACGCAATAGGAGCCACGGTGATATCTACGACCAACGAACAGATCACTTCAGCGTACAACATTCATTCTTTATCGAAGTGTTACACGTCGGCGATCGCCAAAGTTTATCAGAAATGAAGGTTAAAGGTCACGAAACACGGCGACAATAATACTTTTGACCGTAATATTTCACCAATAATGAAGGAAATATTCTGATTATTTAAATGCTTCTTTTCATTGAAAAACGTAATAATCTTCAAGAAAATTCAAAGAATCAAAAAATATTTTATGAAAATAGCAAAATATGTAATATAGTACAAAATATGTAAAAATATGTAACGAAAAAAATGGATATTTAATTAGAAGAGCGAGATTCGCCGATATTACAATTTTGAGAACGGTAAGTATAAACAAAGACAAACAAATATGTAATTACATAACTATCCTGTCTGTACTAATGAGGAACCATTTTTGTGGGCGTAGGAGTTCCAATTACCCTTTCCTCTTCACAATCCTCCACACCTTCATTTCCGCCTTTCAATCAGGTCATTTTTCGGACTTGCTTCTCAAGGCTTTCTGTGGGGTTTCATCCCCTAGACAGTCTCGGTTTGTTTTCTCAGTTCGAGGAGAACCAAACTTACGTTTAGCTGTACGGTTTCCCTTCCTTTCTGCAAACAGATCACTTTAAACGTGAAATCAACCCCACGAGCTTTTTCTGAACCATTTCTGGGCAGAACAAAACTTAACCGGTTACAAGCGCAGAACAATGAACGTAAAGACAAGCGCGAGCAAACCAAGAAATACCATTTATAATATCTAAAGCCATTGTATAAGACACACCCAACTTTTAGACCCCAAATTTAAAAAAATGCAAGTTTTACATAGGGAAATACGGTATGTATATACGCTTACATGTTTGTGTGTATCATATATACTCATACATGCAAGCATATATACAGGCATGTGTTCACAATACATGTGTATGTATGTATGTATGTATGTATGTCATCACGTTGAAATCCAGTTTCTCGAGAAACCTGGAAAACGAAACATATAAGTTGCATTTGACGAGAGTTATATTTTGAAAACGTATTATTTGATTTCCAGTTATGCATTTGAATTCAGATTTATAAATAAAAATGTTAAATTCTTTTATTTTTCAAATTTATGAATCACATTTTCGGAAACAAGTCTTACTTCATTAATTTTTGAAGCGAGCTTTCAGTATTTTAACAAATCTCTACAATGTCCCCTTCAGTTAAAAGACTTCTCTAGGTTTCTTACTTTGAGAAGATGGTAACAAGGCTAATGAGGGCCGTACTGTACGGTAGCTTAGCTGCAGATAGTGATCAGCCATAAAAATTGCACTGTACATGTCTTATTTCACATGAAACAAACACGACACATGGATACAAAAACTGAGTTTTAAAATATTTTTCTGTCTTGCAGAAGCTGCCAAAATTATTCAAGAACAGAAGAGAATTGTAAGAGGACAGAAATAATGTTATGTAGCCTACACTTCTTGCCAGAAGTATTAACGTGGAATCGATATCACGCACAAAGTGCATGTCGGAAATTGCCTCTTATGAAAGTATGATCCAAACACGGATATTTTACAGTACCTTTTGATTACGCAAATATGAGCCTGGAAGTATAAACAATTAGCGAGCTTTGGATTGGATTTGGTCTTGAATTTAATGTATATTGTGTAAAAGGGGGCTTGCAAATTTTGAGAGGAGGTTTCAGTATCTATTCTTTAACAAACTTTAGATGTTTAATATAATTTACAATTTCAATACTCCATTTTTTGATCTGTTAGTAATATTGTAAGAAAATTGAATCAGCTTCCCGTCCCAAAAGCGACAACTGTTCGATTCAAGTGACAGAGGGGGATGGCGTTCTCGCGTTCCGGGAAATAACACGGCATCTGAGACAGATTTTTGTGTTTGTCCGCGGGCGTGGTGGTGAGCTGATGAGTACCCCTGCACCACGCGCTCGGGTGAGGGGGGAATGCCTCAACGAAACTCGTGCAACACAGCCACTATTCTAGCCTAGGCTTCCCGCGAAGAACTGTTGTGTGTCGCTTCTCTAAAGGGCACTGCACCAGTGGCCAAATTCTTTTGCATGAACTAGTTCGAATTAAACATACAATAAATTACAATACGTGCGTGGATTGGCGATGGGATACGAGAGAAAGATCTATCAAATCGGTCTGCCCCCGGCTTCGGCCAGCAGTAAGAGCCGCTGCGCCGGCTGCTCTGCCAGCGCCTGTTCTGACGCTAGGTGAAGTGAGTGGCAGCTTATCTACTTGAAAGAATCTTATAGATGGCAATTCAAATTGGATCCTCCCGACCTATCATATAGCACCATTAAAAAAAAAAAAAAAACATTTCCGCTTTGGCCGCAAGATCGCTGTGTGATTTTGGAACACCCTCAAGGAGGAAAGGCTGGGAGTTCATCCTCAGAATGATTTCGATTCTTTTCACGTCGCTTTGAAGCGTGCGTGGTTTAAAACTACATCATAATGAATGGCTACCAAATATAAAACGTACATTTCTCTCGAAATCAAGGCAAACATTTTATGATAATTACATCCAGAAGAAGAAAATATGTGGAAGATCCATATTCGTGGCATATTCCTTTTGGCTACATAGTTAAGCATTCCAGAACACTACTTTCATTCTTCTGAGGTGTGGTTTTGACGTTGGAAGATGTATGTTTGGGAGTCATTTTCATGTTGAAATATCCGTATTCATGACATATTCCTTCTGTCGGAGTATGTGTGTGTGTGGGGAACATGGATTTCTTGAAGATAGCTCTATAATTGAAACGGTCCATATTCCCAACCATTTTGATCTAAGGATCTACACTGATTCATAAATACTATCTCATAATGCAGCATTGACTATGCTTCATCGTGGGTTCTAGGTACCTTTTGTTGTTGGTTTGATAATTTGGATGTGGAACATATCTGAGTCAGGTGTAAATACATAAAATTGCGATCATTCCATGAGTGATTTTTGAGAGGGTCCGGTGACAGTTGAAACTCGCGTTGCTAGCCTACGTTTCCCAGAAGACACAATAGTTTTGTACTGTAGTCTGCTTCTACCGTTTCTTGTTGCTGGTGCGGATACTTATGGATCACTTGTTACCGATTATCTACGAATAGCTCTTTCCTGCGGAGGAGAGTTTCTCGTATCAAATCGCGCGAATGCGGGAACTACCTCATCAAACGGGGCAAGGGTCTCATGCGATCTTTCCTTCCTCTTTCTCATCTTTGTCCCCTCCTTTCCTCGGACACACTCCTACACTTACATGCTCTGCATTACCACACACATCGGATGACCCTTCGGTAGCGTAGGCCTTGTCTCGGCTGCGGCGGTACCTGGAGGAAGACACCTAAAGGGGATAAGTGTGCAATCCGACGTGTATTTCGATGCTGGATCACATTCCAGCGGGGGAGGCAACACCGATGCCTCCAGGGATACAGATGTACTATACTTTCGGGACAAATGATATCGGTAGTTGATGTGCCCTGAATCAATACAGCCACCGAAGAGAGGATCTTAAAAGTCGACCGTCGACAATTAACAATATTTCTTTAGAAAATCTTTCTTTTGTGGAGCCTTTGTCTCGAACTTACAAGATGTTGCAATATTTCAACCTCTTTCGCAACTTTATTCAGTGTTGTGTCTTTCCCAAAGCATTAAAGACACCTTGCCAGGAATGGTGAGAATATTTTTAACAATTCAGCGTTTCTAAAAACACCGAAAATAGTAGCGCGGATGAACATAATTACACTAATTAGGTGGAGGATTTGCAGGAAATTTTGCGTTAATGTTCCACGGGCATTATTAAAAAACAATACAGGTGTCCAGTGCAAACAAGTGCCAGAACAACAATTGGAAGCCAACAATTCAGTCTTCTACTTTCGTCCCACCCCACCACTTCTGATGTTACGATCGTGTTAAGTGCACAGTTTTCTCGGGACGAACGGCGTGCACTCGAACGGTGGCGCTACTGGTTGCGTGTCTGCCTTTTCCTTAAACGAATTCGATTTTCCACCATTACGAGTTTGCATGCCACCTTTAGCTTACACGTTGGAAATTGTGCGTTGCACAAAATCAGGATTGTTTATGTGAATCTCGAAGAGCGAAGTCTTACTGCCAGGTGGGGCATGCGTGAAAGATTGCAAGTCAACTTGACTAAAAGTAATATGACATAATAATGCGTTAAAATTTTGTTTTGGATAGAGTTAAGGATGCGCTACATAATTCGCATAGGCCGGTGCCCCGCCGCCAACTAGGAAACATGGGAATGATAGCGAACTGTTTGAAAATAAACTGAAATAAAAGTAAAGTTGGCCCTAAAAGCATCGTAGACTTTTATCAAAACGTTTGTCCCTTCAACGCCAATTGGACTACGGCCTACCAGCCCGGAAACTTTCTCTAATATTGGCCCTAATTTCAAATTATGTTAAATATTTTTTAGCTATAAGTGGTAATGTATTTTTCTCATACTACTGATATGTTTGTATTTATGTACAGTATTCGCCGATGGTGGTTTCTTCCATCAGTATTTCACCCAATATCTACAAATAAAGTATACATATTGAACATCGAAAGACAGTACAAATTATTGTAAAACATCTATTAAATTCAAAATAATAGTACAAACTTTTCTTTCACAAAATAAAAATTCCTGCATAGGATGGCTAATTGAATTTACAAACGTATATTCATTTGTTCTCTCTACAATAAATGGGTTTAACTATCTTGGTCTTGCCAAACCTTGCGTTGAACAATATCTCTACGGCCGGATTTACCTACAAGCAAAATAAGCAAATGCTTAGGGAGCACCATCCATGGGGAGACCCACGACGCGAAAAAAAAGCAAAATCGAAAAAAGTCGTGAAATGTTTGTGACTGTAAAATAATGTTAATCAAATAGCCTACCATAATAAATGGTTTGGATTTAAAAATAACATATTTTGTTTTTTTATTATTTAAAACTTTTCAGGCCCGAGACACCGCGGGATCCTGAATGGGTGACCGTCTGGGCACCCCGAGGATCTAACGGGGCCGGGCACCAGACCGAAGGGATAAAAGGCAATGGCTGACTAACTTAACGGAGGATTACTTCACGTTCGACGCCAGTGAATCATTTAAGAGAACGTTGTTACGAAATATGAAAATATTGATGATATAATGATTCGTGTATTTCAATGAATTGTTTACGAGGAAATGTCCCACGAAACTTAACTCTCACTAGTTATTTAGACTAGTACGTATTTGTCCCCAGCAATAATTTATATTACTAGTGTCCCTTTCAAGAGGTACAAAATTAACAGAATCAAGTAGATTCGAGTTGGTGAGGAACCGGTGGGTTTCAGATATGTTCGAGTTAATGTTTCGTATGTAAGTCCTATCAGGGTTGCCATATCGGTATTGGGAAAGTCTGCCATCAGAGGGATTCCGTTAAATGACAGTGGTGAAAGGTGGGGTATGAAAGACGTACTCTGGTACTTGGGTTGGTAATTTCAAAATAACTGCATATTTACAAGATGTTTAATCTAACTACTTTTGTGCATAAAACCTACCTATCATAAGCCATCAATATTTGCAAATTTTTTAGAAAAGGAGGGCACGATTGCATTCCTGTTTAATTAAAATTAAAAAAAGTGGGCTCTGAGGTCTTTTCATAATAGCTGCAGATTTGCAAATGTTCACAACTAAAACTCTTGTGCGTGAGGCATATGTTTCGGAAGCCATCAATATTTGTACAATTTTTAGGGAATGGTGGATACTTTGGATGATTTAAGCAACAAAAAAAGCATTGCATCGCCCAAAATCCTCTCAAGAAACCATGGACAGAATCCCGCAAAATGTATTTTCTTCCCGCAAGTCGACGCTTTTTTCCGCCCAATATGGCATCCCTGGCCTTTTGCCATGTGTTCATTTTTATGTAATTCTTAATTAGGTCTTATCCGTCATCGTAACGAGTCGACTCCGACGTCGCGAGATCGGTGTACGAAAGCAAAGACCGAGTGGCAGGAACGAGAACATTCTGGTTAAGTAGTTCAAATGACAATTGTAAATTATGTGAAGCACACGCCCAAGAATGTTTTATGTTAATCCCGTGGACAGAAGGTCGGAGCCTCGTCACCCACATTCGACATGCGTAGTGAAAAGTCATAATGTCAAGTTGAAAGTTTTGGACGGGAAAGAACTTGACACAAAATGCTTGGATAAACTCAAGGATGCCGTTGACCGAAGCCGGAGCCTCGCCGTGTTGTTGGACACGCGTTGCGAAGCGTATTGTAGATAATATCCTGCACCTGCTATGTTCTAGGTTCACAAATATCCAGAATTTAGAATTCCTTCAATTCATCGAGATTCAAAGAATACAACAAAACATTTCTCTTCCACGGATTAAATTCTTTGAAAAGACATTACTCCCCCTATTTTGATTTTCCTCGTTTGAAAAATGAATTGAATTTCGTTTACTCCGACAATCATTTCAAATCTATCGGTATTACAGATAACATAAAATTTTGTAGACAGTGATATTCAAAATACATTATCGGAAACTTACAGACTATTTTGCTTAGCCGCTACAATTTCAGCAACAAGCTGCAATGTTGAGAGAAGCTTTTCGTGTTTGAAAAGAGGGGAATCTCATTTAAGATCCACAATTGGACAAAATAGACTTGCAGCATTAGCCACAATATCTATTGTGCGTGCTCTTGTAGTTCAGCTGAAAAAACAAGAGCACTGGTACGATTATACCATTAGGCGCTATGCTAATCGGCGAAACAACTTACCTTAGAAATGAAGGTAAGCTGTTTCTTAACTTGGCATAAAAATTACAGATGCCATTCTGTAACAAGGACGGACCCAGAAAGTATTTCAGGAGTGGGCGATTAACAGTTCAAAACTTTTCTCCGTAAGTTTGATAAAAATGCCACTTTTTAAGTCTGAATATCTTGAAATTACGTCCGCTCGTGCTTCATGAAAATAATGCTTTGGAATGTAATATCAGTGAGACAATTGTTTTGAATAAATTGATTAAAGTTACAAATACTAGTGCTAAAACAGCACATACTTTCTCGCCCTATTTTCACGCAAAATTACGCGAATAGCACTCAAATTTTCGAAAAATTGTACATGACCTTATTTCAAAATCTACCTTTAAGAAACAGATTTCATTGAAGAAAAAATCTCTATCGCAATTGTAATTGCAGGAAAACACCGAAAAAAGTTTGAACACTTGCGATTTTCGAAAAATCAGTTTTCAACGAACATGAGACATACGGACGTCATTTACACTATCCAATAACAAAATTTAATAAAAAACGATGGTGCAATTTTTCTGAAAATGTCCCAGGGGCTTCATGGTACCCCACAAAATTGTAATATCGGTTTCAAAAAAGGGCCGTGACATTAGCCTGATCGATTTGGGAATATCAGTTTTGGAGAAAATCGGCTGAACGATTTAGCCGCTAGCGTTGTTCACAGACGGTCAGACGTCAATTGATTTTAAGGACCCACAAAACATGGATTCTGGCTTCACGTGTTAGAGGATTGTTTCCCCTAAATTTAGCAATTGTATTTATCCACTTTTTCGTTACCAGGGCCCCGCAATCAGAGTTTTTCCGCCGAAAATTCGCCGTTTTTCGGCAGCATTCGCAGCATTACATAACTTTTTCTCTATTCCGTAGCGAGAAAGTAAAATTGGATTGAGGTGGGGCATGGCCCTCATGTCCTCTTCCTGGAATCCGCTGTTCAGTAATTTGACTTGCCTACCCTGAAAATTTGTTCACGAGCCGCCACTGAAAGAATTTATCTTATAAGGTAGGTCCATGAAACTGCGTGAGCGCCGGAGCGAGAGCGGAGGTGCGAACCAGGTCGCGAGCGCGAGAACCGGAAGACCCAGGACCACTGTGCGTTAAAATGCATCGATTGTAAAATCACGTTGATTATAAAATTAGATTTCTAACGGGAACAATACGAATTTGAATAACCAGCTCATTTAATCAAAGGAACCGTGACACAATAAACTTCCGATTTGTCTGTCTTTTTTTATCAGGATCCCTCAAAAACCTATTTTCCATCAAAATCTCAAGATAGATTTTTGTACAGTTAATTACTATTTTGATGCTAAGAACATGATCCTGGGACCAATGGATATATAATCGATTCCGGTTATAGTGAACTTCAGTCACTGGTCCCGTTTCATTTACAATACAAATAAGCACTAGAAGATCCGGTTATAGTAAACTATGAATCTCGACTGTATTGCTCATAGGAGAAACAACGGACTGCAAATTAATTCCTTCCTGAAAAAAATCGCCACAGTGCCACAAACATTTGGCAGCTTGGAAAAATTATCGTCGGCCAAATCATCATCGAAGATGCCTCCCCTGAGATGGAGGTAGCGTTCACGGAATGGGGTCTTAACTGATGACCTTGTGCCACTCAGTTCCTCTGCGGAAACAAAGGCCGTGTCCTGCTGGGGCTACAACCAGGGGCGGCTCGTCCTAAGGGGCCACGGGCTGGGCCCCACCAGTATTCAATAAATACACAAAAATGTTCATTAATCTTTGTTTATTCGTGAAGATCGACAATTCGTCCCCAGAACTCATTCCAAGTCCTAATAACAAGAATTAGGGGTCATAGTTAATTGCCGCACTCAAAGATAGCGTTAGTAGTGCACACGGGGCCCTACGTGCGTGGGTCCCAAAGCTGTATCTCCACTCCCTTTACAAGGTCAACGCCCTCTCGTACTGGGCGCGACCACTGCTTGCTAGTTTTAGCAGTCCTAAGGGCCCGCAACAGCGGGCCCTTCTCAAAGAACGGTAGTCTGGCCGCGCCGTTTCCAAAGTGCACGTGAAAGTTCTGCGCGCTGTAAGATGAACACGGATTCATTACGCCTTTTCCCGTTTTCTTCACTGTGACTTGAAAAAATTGATATTAAACGGTTCGGAGCACGTCAACCGAGTGACTTCATTTACACAAATTGATGGAAAGAAGAAAAGAACCCTCAGTATTCCAAAAGATAAGCTATGACTAGACATTGGATGTTTATGAAATGCCTATTTTTTTCTAGAGAACTTATTCAAAGGCTGATAATATATGTCCACAAATCATGACAAATTATGACATGACGAAGTTTTATAATGCTTATTTTTGCTTATTTTAGCATAAATGCCTATTTTTTGCATTTTTAGAACTTTTTTTGCCTTTTATTTATTATGTTTATATACAATACTAAGATACCAGAAAATCGGCGATGGTCCAACGTGACCATTCATTACGAAACCTTAAATTCACATATTAATATTTTAAAATACAGGATAATTCCTGAAAGTATACCAACTGATTTTTCTCCATTTCCCTATTTCATAAATACCAGCCATGATCTGAGAACATGGACGATTGACAATACACCGAGGGAACCGATATGTTAAGTGGAAATAAATATAAATTCCCAGAAGGTTTCAGTGTTGTTAGTGTTGGACTGCTAAAATATATGCTGCCATATCGTTCAGATATCCTTCTCCGCATTCAAACTGATTTTGTCTCCCAGTCGTTCCAAATTTGAAATTGTGATCCTTGAAAAGTTACTGGTAATATGTAAATATTACTGCTAATGGAAATTATCAAAAATAAAATGTAGAAGAGTTGTAAATGTCTAAATCTAGTTTTACATTAAAATATACGAACTGTTTTTGTGCATTTAAGTTTACAAAATAATATAGACAAAAATACAATTTTTCCATTTTATTGTTTATGTAACTTATGACAGTGCCTTTTTTCTCCCTATTCTTGACTTTTTCAGCGCCTTTTTAGGCGCCTAAAAGACGATTTTTTAGTGCCTAAACATCCGATGTCTAGCTATGACATTAGCATAATTTTTACAAAAATCTTTTGTTTCTGTTGACATAACACTATTTGATTAAAAGTCTCAATAAAAAATCCTTCTTCTGATTTTGAGGAAAGTTTATAGATTTAAAGGTTTAATTAATATTAATGATATGAATGATTGACAATTCTTCAATTAAATAAGTTATTGATTCTGAGATGATTTTCGTTTCTTTTGCACCTGGCCCCACCAGGAAAAAATGTCACGATCCGCCACTGGCTACAACTGATGGCGGCGACGCGCGACTGCTTGCTTCAGTTTCAAGCTTCATGCTACTTGAGACTCCGCACGACAAAGTGCTTGATGTTCTACGTAGGCGATAGTAAGTGCGCGACTTGCCACAACACGACAGCCTGGTGACACTCGCCTCGCCTTGCCGCGCCGCTCCGCGCGTTAAAGCGATCAGTTTCATTAGCCGCTTGCGTCATGCTGCTATAGAAAGGATCTCGTATGTTATTACGACGAGTAAAAGGGTCTTCGGAAAGTGGGATTGTCAGTGCACATACGAGGCGCATCTAGAGGAAGAAACGTTTGCGGTGAAATTTGAATATTGAAATTTTCAGTTCGTGCTGTTGATATATTTTGCTGTATCTCTGTATTAATAAAATCAATAATTGTGGAGAAATTCTATTTAATTTGGGCATCACCAGATATATTGAAGCAAAAATGTTAGTTCCCTGAAGTTTGCTATTACTGTAGTCAACTGTACTTAGCACTCCAGCAGCAGAAGACATCTTGACAATCCCTACCAAGCAGGTATTGAACTAATAGATTAATAGCATTTTACTATTTAGAAAGGTTTGCATCATGGGTAAACAATTGTTTTGCTGTGATATTTGTATTTGTATCTGATTTATTGACAATTCTGAGATACTTCTTGCCAAATTTAGTTTGGTGTAGCGTTCTGATGTCCTAAGTGCTTGGACACTTGTTGAACATAGGTAAATGAATAATAACGGTTTGTGAAACAGACACCAAACAAGATTTCTATCTCCATTTGCGTTTTTGATTTTCCACTCTCTTGTATCTTTTTTAACTCATTCCAATATGAATAGAAGTGTAAGCAGTGAAGAAGAATGTATTACAAAATGATAAGTTGTTTTTTTTTCTCATGTATTGTTAGACTGAAGATCTAAGTTTGATTTAGTATCTAGTTTGATTGGGATAGTTTGGGTTTGAAGGGCTTAGTCCTTTCCCTTCTGATTTGCAATTGATTTTGTTCAAAATAAAGGGAGTGAAGGTGCTGGGGAAAAAATTCTAAAAGATGATGGATGGCATATATCAGCAGTCATGAATTGATATTTCAGAGTAAAAGTTAAATTGATATTTATCCATCATAGTGATTGATGGTTTTGTAGCTTTTCTAGAATTAAAAATTGAATTATAGGGTAAGAATTCAACATTCTTGTATCTTGGGCAATTCTTTCTTCAAATAGGACTACGTTACTATATGCTTGCCCAAACTGTGAATTTAATAGCATTCCAAAGTGCAATGATTTTGATTTCATTTAGTTAGGTGCTTTTTGTTTCTTTTAATACAATTCCTTAACAAAAATTAGATATTTATATCACCAGAAAATCAATAAGATTTGTAAACTTCATCTAGTCATTTTATGTATTATTATTTTGCAAGGGTTCATTTCCCAGAAGGTATGTAGTATTTGTTGTAGGATTTATATTCATTAGGCGTTTTTGCTGTTATAATGCAACTACCTCCTCTCTAATTATGCAAACCCTTTTCTTCATATTGAATATTTATGGTTTTAGTTTATAGAAATTTGAATGTGATTTTCCTTCCAGTAAATTTTTCTTCCATTTTTTTGCCAGGCAAATTTCCTGTGCTATATAAATATATTTTTAGCAATATAGAATGAAGAATATAGAAAGAAAATTTTATTCTCTGCTTCATCTTCATTCTAATATTCTGTGGTAATATGTGTTAATATTATGTTCATCTTTGAATATAAATGTTTAACATTTGTTCTCAGAAATTGAAGCAATAATTAGGGTGCAATTGCATTCAAAGAGATACAATTTTCTTCTCTTTATTTTCAGTTTCGTTCAAATTATGAAGCAGGGTTGAGGATTGAATCAATACCTTATACAGATGTCACCATGACCCAAATTATAATGTACAGAAAACACATGGCAAGGTCACATGATTAACTTAATGACATTACATTTAAGCAGAATTTTTTAAATGCTGAGTATTTTTTAATTTATAATTTTATTTCTTTACTACTTACCTAGTAATTTATCTTTTTAATTAAAATATTAACTTCCTTGGAATTAAATTTCTGATATTCTCAAATTAATAGTTTAATACTTTAAAATACGTGTATAATAGGTATTATTTAACAGAAATTGAATGTAAGGGACTGATGTTTTTAGAAGATTTGTTTCTGATGGTAATGTTAATTCCGGCAGGCATGCTGGACACCAATTATCGACACTTGCCTGTGGTCAATAATGGCAACAATACAGCCATGCGATATGAATTCACACACAAATGACACAGATACTAAGAGGTAGGGTATTCCAAAACAGTGTTAAATTTTAGGTCAACCTGTAGGTTGAGTTACTACAATAGCACTGTGATGACTAAAATTCTATTTTGTTGCACAAACTTCTTTTGTCTTTGCAAAACTTCGTAAAAATTTAGGCTTATTCAGGATTGGGTAAAGAGTTCACATGGCCTGAAGTACTACTAAAAAACAATGTTTCAACCGCATATATATTACATAATATTCATGTATAAATATTATGTGTATTAAGGAAAAATTTAACTAATTATTTTCATGATAAAATGAAGGAAATTTTTTCCAGATTTGAATGAAACAACTTACAAAATGTATGAGTTTGTAAATAAATAACAAATAAAAACTTTTCAGAAATTTTACCAAATAATGTGTCAATATATTATCATAGTCATCGATAATGAAGACATCCTCTTTTCTCATTTTAAAAATGCAGTAGAAAATTGATGAATATGCTAACTTACATAATGGACAGATCTTAGACAAATAATATTTGTTCTATATGATTTTAGATCCATTAGTGTCAGGATTGTGACATGTGCCACACATTTTGCTGTGTTAAACCAACCGTGAACTTGATTTTGAAACAAATATTTTATGAAACATTCAATAATATGTTTTCAAAATATTTTAAATTAAAGATAAAAAGAAAAGAAATTGTACATGACAGGAGAAGCAAGACAAATGCCATTGCAACAAATTAAACTAAGCAAAAACAAACCTGTAAATGAAAAATGAGTTTTGTTAAGTTGTTTTCTTTTTGATTTCAATTGCAATGTTAATTACTTACTAGAAGTATATCTGTTTTATCTTTATAGTGTAATTGATATTCTATCCTCTCTGACCATGGAATCATTCAATTCTTTTGAGACACATCGTGTGGTTCCTGATAACTCTGTGAAAATGGAATACCCTATCTCTATGTGTTGTAGATAAAAAATTGAGTGTGAAAACACACTCAATTTTGTAGTGATTTAAGGTGTGTAAAATTGGAATGGAAGCTACCTGCACTATCAATTTTAAAATATTTCAAGGAAAATATTTAGTCTAATAAATTGACATTTCCTGTGTTTTTTATCTTCTTCCATTTCAAAAAGGGGATTTAGAAAGTCATTTTTTGTTAACTTTTTTTAATAAGTTGTAAAATTTTCAGCACATTTATTTTGCTTTCCTGTGCAATGTGTTGTAAATAAATTTCCTTCATAATTTTGTCTACAAAAGTGAAGAATCACTTGAACCCTGTAAGAAATTACAACAGCACAAACTGCATAAGCACAGGCGGTTTTTATGTGGCCTATGTTAGTAAATACGAGACATTAGTAGTGGTTTCTTAACTGTTGTAATATTCAGGTTATTTAAATTGTTAAAAACAATATGGGCCATTTTCATAATTCATTTTCATATTCCATTACATTTTATCCTCCTCCAGATTTTGTCTGCCTGAAGTGCGTTTTGTAACGGAGAAGTTTACATTTTCAGTCTTCGGAAATTCTCTTTCAAAATGTACCTACATATGCATTTTAATACAAGTTTAAATTTCCATACAGAATTTTGTATACTTTTGTTATTCTTGTATATGCACTGTTGCTACCTCAAGTGTATGAAGGATCTGGAAATGGCTACTGAAGATATGCAAGGTCAATTAGCAAAGACATGCCTGGATTGTGTTGTTTTGTGGGATTTCATACAAGAGTTAATTGTGTAGTGTATTATAAAGGGTTGGCACTGTGAATGATGATAAGACTGAATAGTTGTAGGGTATTTCTGAGAACGACTGAAGTGTGTGCAGATGAAATGTGACACAAGATTATGCAGTCGAATTCATTATATTTTATTCCATTGATTTTGTATATTGAACTTTCATTATTTTATTCTGAAGATAATGAGAATTTAAAACACTGTAAACTAGATTTAAGTTTGTAATAAATATTACATATAACTGAGTCAACAGATTATTTATTTTCTTGCATCATTATGTTGTTTTTAACTGAAATGTGAAAAAAGTATTGACAGTGCTAGGCTGCATAAGATCTTACTCTTCCATGTGAAAAACAACTCACCAGAAAATGTTGATTCTTAATTGTTGTGTCAGCATGAATGAGAATATGAGGTCTCTTCATTTGAATAAGTTTGAATGAATTTTGAAATTAATTAAGAATTATGTAATGTGTTTTATTTATTATTATTATTATTATTATTATTATTATTATTATTATTATTATTATTATATTTATTATCATTATTATGATTGTGACTGGTGCTGTTCTTCTTGTAAGGGGGTGGTAGGGGAACCACAGAACTCGGTTTCAGTATATTCATTTGGATTTCTAGATTAACAAGAAGACATTTTCCTTTTAGTAACTGAAGGAGGTTTTGTGGTAATGTATCTTGTTATAGTTGACTTTTGAGAAAGAAGTTTGCAAAGCGATGTATCAGAATTGCTGTCGTGTTTGATTTATTGTCACATGTACTATTGAAACATGTAAGCTGTAGAATGTGTGGAAAAAATTGTAGTTAATGTCTAACATTTACAAATGTGCCCAATAACATATTGGATTTGTAATTTTTGAATTTGGATATGTTTTTATTGACTGCCATGTAAGCACTTCAATAGGTGTAATTTGTTAAAAATGATTTGTGATGACCTTTTTAACAGTAAGTTTCCATTTGAAGAATATCTTCCATTTGTTGAGTGTGTATGTTGAGGAAACAGAAACAGTGTTACAACTTGTGACTTTCTCATTCGTTTAATTTTTAATGGCATTTCAGTATTAAACAATTACATGAAATACACCCTAAATTTCTGTACATAGTATTCTACTCCAAGACAAATTATATTGTGAATACTGAAATGATAATAAAAATACAGTGAATGTGAAAATAGATAGTTTCATTGGAGAGATTAGAAAAGTTAATTAGAAAGACTGAATCTCATTTCAGTTATTGTTGTAGTCACTTAATTTTGTAGTCTTGGTTACTTCAATACTTAGTTTAAGGGAAAAGAGCAATTTTGGTTTAAAAGTGCTTTGTACTGATTTTTATTTAGTTTTATTATAATATTGTAATATTATGTGTTTGTTTTGACCT
Source organism: Teleogryllus occipitalis (assembly GCA_011170035.1). NCBI lineage: Eukaryota > Metazoa > Arthropoda > Insecta > Orthoptera > Gryllidae > Teleogryllus > Teleogryllus occipitalis. The sequence continues at coordinate 174,481 of BLKR01001049.1, forward strand.
TCAGATAGTATGATATTTGATATCATGATGTATAGTTAGTTGTAAAAGATGATGAGAATTTGATTGTAGTGGTAATTTGAGACAAATGACAGTGTAGCAATTCCATGAATTTGCTTTGAAGCACATTCAATCAAACTTACTTGTCCTTGATTGTGATCTGTGGACTGTGATGAATAAGATGGATTGGATTGACAGAAATGTGTTTTACATCTTGTGCCAGAACTTGCTGGGAATTATAATTATCTTTTTCTCAGCTCTTCTGTATTAAATTGTTGTAGTATGTGATGAATAGAGTATTTTAATTTATTTCCAATGTTTTGTCGATATACATTTATAAATTTACTGTATTAAAAAATAAAAGTTTTTTAAAAACTCAGAATAATTTGCAAATAATTATATACTTAAAAAAGCAAAACATTTTTGAGAAAATCTTCTTCTTAAAAGTGTATTCAGTTTTGACAAAGGATATTATTTTTGCAACTTATAGTTCTAGTAAAACATAATTATGAAGAAAAAAAAGGGTATTTTAAAAGACATAAATTTTTTTGTGGTAGCATGTGTATTATTTGTAATCTTGAAAATAATTTTTTCACCCAATCAAATCTTCTTTTCACAAGGCATTGAGCTGAGAATGATTAAAAATTATTTAACTACTGTTAATGCAAAGTTTTTGTGTTTTCTTTGTTTGACTGGTAAAGTTGATAGTTTCATCAGTCTGGCTTAACAGATGTACTTCAGCGTATTTAAAGTGAACATTCTATTAGAAAATGATCATCTTTGGCATATATAGGTTTTGCAGAATATAAGGTTATATATCATTTACATGATGTATAAATGTCTTCCAGATTAATGTTTGTGAGTACAGTTATTTGCAGTTATATGAAAGTTATTTTGATTTTGTGAGGGTTTAACATTTACAAAATTAAAACAATTTTTTAAAAATTTCCTAATAGATAAGATGATGTGATTTTTAAGGGTAGAAAACTACAACTCGCTAAATATTGGACTGTCTTACTGTAGGCCTTGAAGATCTTAGAATTTCTGGAAGTTAGTGTCAACAGTTTGACCATAGTAGGGGGAGATGTGGCTGACATGATTGTCTTGAACCCTTTGAATAGATCAAGGTTTAAGTAGAATGAATGGATCTCTAGGAGTGATTGTGGATGACTGGAGAGAAATTATTCATCTCTTAACTCAATTTGAATCTTTAATCTTCCAACCAACAGACACAGTCTGGTAGGAAAACTCTGTCTTAATGTGCATAGGAAAGCTGTTTTGAAAGAAAATATGGTTGTAAAGACAACAGAAAGAACAAGTAATTCATTGTCACATTATTGGAATACAGGATAACTTGAGAATCGATATGGAAATGATTTTTATTATTAAGGCTATTTTGTTTTTATTGTACATGTCTGTACGTACACACATGTATATGTGTATGTATGTATGTATATATGTATGTATGTGTCAGCAGAGTCATGCCTAATGCTCAATCTCCATGGTCTGAAGTAACGAGTTAACAGCTATCTGTGTAATACAGTAAAATCTGCCTAAGCCGGAATCGATCAGGACAAAAAATTCCGGTTCAGGGAGGTTTCCATTTTATGCAAGGTTGTCCATTTTATAACCTGATATTGACGTTTCTGCCCTGAAAGCAGTAAATCACATGACTATATTGTAATTATCAAAATGCATAAACATATAACGTATTTATGGAAGGAATAATCAATAAATAAATATTAAACACTCTTCATTGACAGCTTCTTATTTTAGTTGAAAAATACACACCCTGTCTTTATTCGAACCGCTTGCAGACTCTTCAATGCATAATGCATCACAACTCAGTACAATGCTTTTCTAATACTTGTATGGCCTTGAGCAATACCTATCTGGTCGAGGGGTTATGCCTTTCAACGTGGAGCAAGAAGAGTGAATAGAAGCCACGTCCATACACCTTCCCATGCTCAGAGAGTCAGGAGAGAGGAAATTCCCCTAAGAATTATGCCTTGAGAGACAAGCGACCCCAAGGTCGAATTCTACGCTGACAGCTGAAGCCCGTCTCCTGCAATGTACGATTGCCATGATTAAATCACGTGTCACAGGGATAGAGAATTTAAAACAAAGCTTGCAAGATGCATTCATTTCATTAAAAACATCCCGCGCCTCTCTGCCAATTGCATTAAATTCACACGAATTCCATTTTATAAAGATTTTTTTCCCTGCAGGGCATGAAAAACCATTCTGTTTCCGCATTGAAGAGGTTTTGTCTTTTGTAATGTAAAATACCATTTAACTTCATGAGCCGGAGAAATTTTCTGGTTAAGGCAGGTTTCCGGGTTCCGTTTTAGACAGATTTTACTGTATTTGTAATTTTTTTCTCACATTCACCTTTTTCCAGTATGTTCTGGTGTGCCAAAAACTCCAGTATGTCTGATACTTAATCAACAGAGCAAATGGCTCATTCGTTGTTATGGAAAATATTTGTTATGTATGTTTATACTGCTTGTGTTTGCTTGTGCAATTAAATGTTCTATTTTGTATTGTATAACATCAATGGAAATCTTAACAAATTATTATTATAAAGTGTCATAGAATTGTATTAGCATTTATAAAATGTTTAGCATAATTTCAAGTAACTTATCGAAAGTCAAATTATGTCTTGATTTGTATGAAAGAGTAAGTGGTAAAAATATGTATTAAGTACTATGAAATGTGATAAAAAAGCCATTCATTCAGTTTCAGTTTCTGTGCCACTTAGAACCGATATTTTAATGAGCTTTCACGTGTTTGAAGGTATTTGGTATTGCCATATTAAACGAGTATGAAATTGCCTACTTCAAAACAACCAATCACATTTTTTTAAATAAAAGTCTTCACTTCTATTTAAGCTGTGTGATTGAAAGGAAATACAATTGCATTGCAGAAGTAACAACTACGAACTTTTTTAATCAGATGATCAGAGAAGAATGATGAGAACAATATTTTGACTTGTGATTCAAATATTTCCTTGAATGTTGTCAATTTTTTGTTTGCTTTTTTATTGTTGACAATATTATTTTTTGAAAGCTAGATGACTTCAATATAGAACAACATGAATGTTAATTTGTTGTTAATTTTTAGCGATTTTGAGGCAGTGTTTATTTCTTTAATTCTATCTAATTTATTTTTTTAATGTATAGTATTTATGTATTTATATAAAACTAATTTATGTTATATTGGTTGTTGTCTTGTGTTAATTAAAAAATCCTTACAAATGTGTATATTTTTATTAAAATGTAAAGATTGTCTGCTTTATAATAATAATAATAATAATAATAATTATTATTATTATTATTATTATTATTATTATTATTATTATTATTATTATTATTAATGTTCAGGATGGTTTTAATTTTTGACACATTGGAAGTTAACACAATCGTATACAATAATTAATTTGGTTTTTGTTCATTTATTTGCAAGTTTCATTGAAATTCTAATGTTTATGTAATGTGTTCATTATTTAAAGAAATGATAGGGACTTGTTTCAGGAAAAAAAATCTGTTAATACTGAACTCTTTCTGTTCATAATGACATAGTTTAATTTTCGAATTGAATCGCATGTATCGTCAGTGCAATATTATGAAGTCTTACTATTTTTTATACTAATTTTTTGAATTTGTTCTTTACACATTCTACTAACTGCAAATTTTGTTAGTTGATTTATTTGTAAGTGATTTTTTGATTGGATATACATATACAGGATGAGTTATTTCTAGTGTTAAAAAAGCTATACAAACAAACAAGTTTTCTGAATAATTAGATGAACAAATTTTCTATCTTAGAGCATTTTGCAGAGAAATGCTTCATTAATGTTCAGCAGCTTCTTGACAATTGCTCTTATTGTATAATATCTAAAAGATTGTGACAATGATGAATAGAAAGGCTAAAGCTTAGGCTCTACTTTTAAATATCACAGAAAGAAAAAATTTTTTTTCTGCTACAAGCAACAAAGTGACATGATGACAAAAACATCTTTAATTCTCTCTTTGTTATAGGGTATGTGGCTTTCTATTAATGTTTTTGCAAGGAAATTCCGCTAATTACAGCCCACCCTAATCACCTTTATGCTCGTTATTACACCAACCAATTTTATTTCTTCTGCTTTAAGTACCATTACTTCATTTCTTTTTTGGTCCATTGTACTTAGAAAATTTTCTTCACAACCACAATTAAAATATTTTTTAAAAGAATCTCTTTTTGACTACCCACAACTTGTAACCAGACTATACAACACCTAACAAAACATTTGACAAATCTCTTTCTTGTATTTATTGAAATATTTTTCTCAGTGAACCCATTTTTAACCTTTTCAAATGGATTGTTTCCAATTGTTACGCTACTCATTATTTCTTCTCATCTAAATCATACTTGGTTTTGTTGTCTACTGTGACAAGTTCTGAAAATGCAGAGTACCTTCCCTGGTATGCAGATATCTTCCCATCTCTATGGCAGCAATACTCGCAACGTTCTGGTAAGACAGAAGCCTCAATAAAACAAAAAAATTACAACAACAACAACAACAAAGAAAAAGAAGCTTTCTGTGGGTATCTGTGCCTCTGAAATTAAAACTTCAATAAAAGTATTTGTTGCCATTATTAAGAGAAGCATGCTGGTGAAAAACTCACCAGCATGCTTCTCTTAATAATGGCAACAAATACTTTTATTGAAGTTTTAATTGTAATTTAGGCATGTAAAAAAACGTTACATGCCTAAAATGACTCATCCTATGTATAAAATTTTAAATGCAGTATTATTTATTGTTAGTCATATAAAAATACAGTATTTCACTCTCAGACTTGAGGATGAACTGTAGAATGTCTGCATTTTCATAACAAAGTAGAATCGAATGGTCTGCTGTTTTCTTAGAAAATATGGTGACAAATTTATCGATTGCTTTGAACATTACTACTGCACAGAATATTTCCTTTTGGGTAGAACAAAATAAAATTTGATTACATTGCTCTGATCTCATTGAAATGAATGTTGTGAGTGCATGATTTCTTCAGATTTTTAATGTAGGTATAGTCTTGTTTTATGCAAACTATTTTGTCAAGTGGCACATTAACAGCCAAGTGTAGGTTGATATTGGTGCTACAAGAATGGATAGTAAGAATTATGCACATGGTAGGAAAACTGCAATGAATGGCCAACGTAAAATTCTGTATTATGTCATATCTGGCAAAACTGTTTAGGGGAGAGTGTTGTATGAAAAAACACCAATTATGTTTCTTCCAGTTTTATTTTCCATAAATGCAAGAAAATTTGTGGTCTTGTAAAATTTTATTTCTCCTTTTTCAATGTTCTTCACACAGTTTTGATTTTTTATTATTTCACCATGCTTTTTCTTTATAGTAGAAACAATAATAGACTGTAAGATGCAAAAGTTCATTTATGAAGGGACCATGTGTTTGTGCAAGATAGAACTTCCTTCTTTTTGTGATGTCAAGCAAACATTTCAATTTTGCTCTTTAAATTTAATTGTACTTGTTTATTCCAGTCACTAATAGAATTTTGAGAGAACAATCATAATATCTGATTGTACTTGGTGTTTATTAATAATTCTCTTTTCATACCTTAACAAGAGATTGACTGATTTTGATAATGAAATGAAAATACATTCCCATTGATCATAATTTCTATAATTATTTGATTTTTTCTCTCTTTATTAAACCTTCTTTGTTTCCTTCTCTTCTCTTGTGTATATCATTATTCCATTATCAGTATTCCAAAGAAAATATTTCTGTATAGCCTCTAATAAGATAAATGTTATAATTTCCGAGTGGTAATTGGAAACTCAGGGCCGATGAACCTGAATACTGCAAGGAGAGATTATCCTATTCTCATGCATGTGCTGTCTAAATGAAAACTATTATAATAAAAAATGTTTTCAACAAATTGCCGCCAAAATTGTTTCAATTTATAATAAATAGTAATAGTGGCTCTTCCACTGGCGAGTGGGCCTATATATAGAGAGAGAGAAACTCATGATTTAGGTGCTAGTACTGTCCTCAAATAGACAATCAAATGTTTGAGAAAAAACATTTTTTGGTATCAAGGATCCACAAAATATGAATTCTGACAATGCAGTCCATTTACTACAAATAAGAGCAAGAAAAATTCATTTTCTCTGTAGTAGAGGCACCTACAAAACCTGATTTTCTGTTGAAAAATGAGCAGTTTTTTAATGTACCTTTTCACAACTTTATACTCTTTACACTGCACAAGTCATGTTTTGATTGTTTATTTGCAGACCACATCAGTGCTTTTGGAGGAAAATTCAAAAAATTGAAAAAACAAAAACAGCTATTGATGTCATCTCAGATCTTGATGTACAGGTAGATCTGCGATGAGGTTAATAGCTGTTTTTTTAATTTTTTTTTTATAGTTGAGTATTCTTCCAAAACCACTGATGAGATCTGCTAACATGTGACTTAACCCTTTTTATGGCGTTTCTGACTTGCTGGAATTAGGAATAAAAACTGCGAATATATTTCAAATTTTGTGACGATCTTTTTGTGAACTTCTTTTAAGGCTCATTTTACCAATGCTGAGAAAGCAATGCCATTCACACTAAATTGTTGGGAAAAGGCTCCTGTGAATCTGAACTGAAATATTTTTGAGAAAAATGTCATTCCATATATATTTGAGAAACCAATGTTAGTTGGTGAAAAGATTTTACTTCCTTCTGTATACGATATATTTCAGTGGCTACTATTTAGCTAATGAATAATTGTAATTCAGAAAGCAGATACTATATAATATATTTGTAAGCCTAATACAATGTTTTTCCGAAGTAAATGGTAAAGAAACACTCTCCCCTGCATGTTATGATAGAGAGTTATGCTAATATTGATGTTGATGTTATTGTATAGTAAATATTCAAGACATAAATTCAGTGGTCATTTAATTTTGATTGATGTGCAAAAAGATGTTTCTGCAACTACACTTAATAGAAGAAATCTACACTATTCATGATGGCAAAGTTTTCATCCCATGTACGTATTATTTTGCTTTTTAGAAATGTCTATTGTTGCAGTGACTTCAATTTCATTGACAATTTTATTCTTGTTATCCTGTTAATTTCTGCAGACTAAGGAATTTAGTGCATGTATACATATAACTAGACAATCCTCATTCATGCAGCTTTTCTCCCAAAAATAATTCTTATACATATTTTTAATTTCATAAAAATAAATTGTCTTTTAAAACATCTAAATGTTTTTTTAATTCTGTAAACCTACAGAACAAGACATTTCTTGCAAGAGCTGAGCGGTACCACAAACAAAAGGGGGGGGGGGGCTGTTGCTCTTGCCCGCCTCCCCCTAAATTCCACCTCTGACTATTTCCATTGTATTAAAAATTAATTTGGGGAGCGTTACGGGACCTAATATTTTTTTAAAATCAAGCACTGATTATACATGAACCTACGAAAGTGTTTTCACCCAGCAATTTTTTTTCCCCGCACCATGACTCAAGTCCTCCAAGTTAACTCGCTGAGTGCCTTACCATTATCCTATGGAAATGGTCAGAATTTCGAACATGGACGACGCTTAAAAATCTAATTGTCTCAACCCAATATTTTGAACACGCAATTTTCAAAAAATTCAGTGATGAAAAAGAAAAGAGACTTACACCATTCTTTTAAATGTATCTTGTTTTATACACGAAAAATATGTAAAGAAAACTATAGTTGCTAAAAATAGCACATACTTTCTCGTATTATTTCTAAATTTGCACTTTTCATAAGTTCAGAGTGTTCAACGAAAATGATACTCTCATCGTTCTTTTAAACGTCCCTTCCATCCGTGGAAGAAAAAAAATTGAAAAAACTAGTGCTAAAACACCACATACTTTCTGCCCCATATTTTCATGCAAAATTACGCGAAAAGTACTCAAATTTTCGAAAAATCGTACATGACCTTATTTCATAATCTATCTTTAAGGAACATATTTCATTAAAGAAACAAATCTCTATCCTCATCATTATAGTTGTAGGAAGACACCGAACAAATGTTGAACTTGTGCAATTTCCGAAAAATCAGAGGTTTCAACGAACACGAGACATACGGACGACATTTACACTATTCAATAACAAAATTTAATCAAACACGATGGAGCCATCTTTTTAATGTCCCAGGGGCTTCATGTTAAGTACCCCCACAAAATTCAATATCGGTTTCAAATTCAAGGGACCGCGATATCAGCCAGATCGATTGGGGAATATCAATTTTGGACAAAATCGGCTGATCGGTTTAGCCGCTAGCGCTGTTCATAAACGGACGGATGGACAGACGTTTTGCGGTCATTCGATTTTTCGGTGCCAAAGAGCCACAAAACATGGATTCTGGCTACATCACGTATTAGAGGATTTTTTCTAAATTAGCAATTGGATTTATCCACTATTTCGTTACCACGGCCATGAAATAAGTTTTTCTGTGGTTTCTCCTATCAATACCAGGCGTATTATATCCTAATAAAGTACATAATACCCTAACAAACGGGCTACGGACCGTGCGCGATCTTTCCTGTTCCTTGTCCTAGTACTCCTTACACGCCTACACTTTTAAGCACTACACCACCATACATGCCGAGAGATTGGTCAGGAGCTTCGAGCATGTCCCGGCTGGGGCTGTGCCTCCCTGGTAGGAGATACCTGGTTGAGAGGAAAGTCGACGGACAGTAACTCGACGTCGGATCTTACCATCCAGCGGGGGAAGATCACTGCCATCTCTTGAGGAAAACATACATTACACCAACGGCACTAATGACCTTACCAGTTGACGCGGCCGGAATCACCAATCAATACATGACCTTATTTCAAGATCTGCCTTTAAGAAACAGATTTCATTGAGGAAAAAATCTATACTCAATTTAGTTGTAGGATGACGCCCCCCAAAAAATTGAAATTTTCGAAAAATCTGTGATTTCAACGAACATGTTACCTGCACTATTTTCTTAAGCGTCCTTTACACTATCCAAGGACTTAATTTAATAAAAAAAATGTGCCTTTTTGAGAAACTTTTTAAAAAGGTTTTTGTGGTGGTGCTTAATGCAACTTCTGAAAAACTGAAAAAATACTCAAAAACTGAAATATCCACTGGAACTTCCAAAGCCTCGAGTTCGTGGAGATCGATCTGAGATGTATCAATTTTGGAGAAAATCGGCTGAACTGTTTTGGTGCTTGCGTTGACCACTGACTTTTATTTTGCCGGGAATCGATTTTTCGGTATCAATGACTCGAAACATGGTTTCTGGCTACACCACGTCTTAGAAGTAATTTACTATACATAGTCACAGGATTTATTCACTTTTTCGTTACCAGGGCCCGGCAATAAGACTTTTTCTGCCGAAAAGTCGCCGTTTATCGACGCACGACTGCCTATCTTTCTCTTTTTTTCTTTTCTTTTTTCCCCTTTCCAGGTTCTGCTTGATAGTGATACGATCCAGAAACTCGAGAATGGCCAAAGTTTCCATTGCTCAAAGTTCACCCATCGCCCTGATACAACATCCTCCTCTATTGAATTTTATATTTTCAATACTAGACAAACACTTAAATCTAATATATAAAAATCAACGTTTGTTCGTATTTTATCTGCTGGCGTACCGTTCATCCGATTGTGATAAAACTTTGTCAACTTCTTGCTTGTAATTACGTGAAGAATATAGGCATAGTACAGAGGGAATGTGTATATGTCTGTCGAACACAGACGCGCGTTGATAATGATTTTATGCGTTTATGCTGACTCAAGCGCCTCTGAATGGAAGCTCTATGCAATCCGCCGCACTCTTAAGTATTAAGCGCGTCATCGCTGCATAGTCTGCTCCTGTGATTATGAAATATCGACGGGAATTATTACTTGAACGTTATCTCAGACAAGCAAATCAAATTTTTCCAAGACAATGTCATAGCGAATGCATGCCCAAACTTAAAGGAAAACGTTTAAACAATAGAATACTTGATAACCAGGCCATAGAACAAAACGATACTCGCGAGAAAGTCTTTTATCTATTACAATTTTTGCAGAGCTAGCGTAAAACGTAATTAACAATCACGTGACCAGTAGCGTGTGAAGAGTAATGCATTTGAATAGCGAAGCATGACCGAGTCCACTGGTATGTACTATTCACTAATATTGAGTGATGACGGTTCAAATGTGGATACTGTCAGGTTTAAATTGCAAAACAAATTACATTGTTCCAAAATAAATATTGTCTACTTTAATAGTGGTTCATACAATTTACGACTATGATGCGAATGTCCTTAACACGGGGAAGAAAACTCGGCTTTAAAAGTTCAACGGTAAATAATTCGATCTTCGCAAATTCTTTTCAAACTAGTGAAGCTACAACAGGACATATTTTCTAGCATTATTTCTCAATTTTTCGGTTTTCGAAATTTCAAGTTCAAATAAAAAGAGATCTAGGCCATTTTAAGCCATTTTTGAGATGTTTTTTTTTTATAATTGTATAAAGTGAATGCTGCTCCTAACGGAAGAGCACGGGACCGATCGAAATTTTCGTTTAAGACAGTTTTACGTTATTACCAGGTTTTCAAAGATTTACCAAGCGAAATAAAATGCAGTTCGTCAAGTTTTAATAAAATAACTTTTGTGACGTAATTTCCGGAATTCTTTTTAGCCACTCGCTGTATTGTGATCACTGACCTTCGCTTCTCCACATAGTCTTGCAAGATACGTGATGTCTCTTTGTGAACGATTCCAACAATCCTTTGGAAGCCTTAAAATCACTCTTGTCTAACTTACAAATGATTGCAATAGCCCTTGTTTTTAAAATGGGCTCTGATATCGCCGCGTTCTGTGCTGAACCATTCCCGTGTGAGTTCGTTAACTCACTCTTTCGTTCCCAATTATAGCAACCCTTAATTTGAAGAGTGAAGAGTTTCCTTGCAACTATTTATCCATAATATATTCTTTCTCTTGAAAAATCAATTGTCTTTCTCATGAAAAATCTATTGTGTAACACTTGTGTCTTCTTTATACCAAATGTTTCACAAATATTGCGTGGACTGTCATTCCTCCATTGCACTCTAAACACTTCCACACATTCTCTCAATATCAAGAGTTTTCTCTTCCTCGAACTTGTGCACGGAGCATTACACCAAAGATGCGGTACATACTTCACTTAGGACTATTAACAGTTCAACCGCTTTGCATGTTTAGAGGAAACTATTTTCACCCGAACCTCTTGGGCTGAGAAAGGACATAATCAGAATTGGCTTCTCCCTCTGGGAATTTGTCAGCTTCTAGCAGGTCACGTTCCGTGCCCTACGCAGTTGTGAAGATCATTCCTTCCCTTTCCGAAACCGCTAGGTTGTAGGCTCAAAAGAAACTAAAAAGGCGGTCCGTTTCCGCGTTGAGCAGGTTCCGTTAACAGCAGTTAAAATTACATACATTTTAAATAGTAAACGAATGGAACCGACAAATTTTTTCGTTGAAGGCACTTTCCCATTATTACCAGATTCCGTTTTCGTCAGGTTTAACTGTATTATAAAAAATATATTTTTTTTATAAATTGCATTAGATAACTTAAATCAGTCTTGCAATTAGGAAACACTACTGTTTTTTCCCAACAAATTCCAATAACCTTTTTAATATTATTTTATTTTACGTCAAAAACAGTTAAAAACTGTGTGTGGCGTGCTACGGGGAGAAGTGAATTCTGTGCACGTTTTCATAATTCTGTGATCTCTACACTAAGCCAAATACGAGTAGAATTTTGAATGTAGATAAATGAGTTTTTTCAAAGATTGTTAACAAAATATTCCCTCCGATGTAATAAAATCTAATTTCAAGTGTTAATCAGGTATAAAATTGGGCTCTTATCCTTCGTGAAGGATCATCATGTCCTTCGTGAGGTAATAATACTTCCTGCCGCGACATCGTGGAGAACGATAACTATATTTCCCACTGAATTCTAGAAGACGTGTACAGGTAATGAAGCTACATTTATGTCCAGCAGCAAAACAAGGGTCCATCTCAGCATTTGCTCAAAGATCAGGTAAACTGGACGGAAAACCTGATCGAGATGGGGGTCATTGACCCAGAACTGTGGTACAATACTAGTTACAGGTTGTTTAGAATTATTCAGTCCAAATGGTAAATAATAATTAATTATCATTGTTAAAATTTGTGTTACTTTACTTTTGATGGTCGATATAGTCTTTTAAAGATCTATTTTTTACTTGATCGCTCTTACATTGTAAGAAGGCAAAGTATTGCAAACATGCGCCAAAAAAGGAGAATTTTCGCCAGAAAAACTCTTATTGCTGGGCCCTGGTAACGTAAAAGTGGATTAATCTTGTTCCTATTATGTAGTAGTAAATGACTTCCTCGCACAATTGAGGTACACTTCAGAATCTGTGTTTTGTGGGTTTTTGTTTCCGAAAAGGATACAAGGGGACAAAATGTGTCAATATGGCAAACGGAAAAGGGGGACAAGGGAACTAATGGGACAAAGGATCATGGGGGACAAAAGGAACGGAATGGGACAAAAGCGACGGAATGATACAAAAGGAACGGAATGGGACCAAAAGGGATTGAATGTGACAAGGGGAACATGTGGAACAAAAGGAAAATTTATGCAAAGATTTATGAGCACTGGTAAAATCTAACCCGAGTGTCCGTTAAAATATTTTTAAGGGACTCCATCATTTTAACGACGCGCTCTTAATGCGTTGTATTTAGTAAAAAAAATAAAAACTGTGTGACGTATGGGGTAGAAGATAATCTGCGCACGCCTTCTTGAGTTCCAGAATCCCTTCCCAACATTTTAAACTATAAATAGTTTACAGATGAAAACAATTAAAAAAATTATTATTATTATTATTATTATTATTATTATTATTATTATTATTAAAAAAGCTCGAGATTAGCAACATTTGAAAAACTAGACATTTTCGTTCCTGAGTTATAGAAAACTTGTTTGCAACCATAAGCGAACTGCAGATTTGATTTTTCTGCATTGCTAACAAAATTAAAACTCACCCTCAGCTCTACTACCACTACAAGCAATAGGAGAGCTCAACAAAAGTGCGCATAGTGAAGCTACATTTATGTCCAGAAACAAATCAAGTGGCCATCTCAGCATTTGCTCAATGGATCAGGGAAACTGGACAAAACCTGATCGAGACGGGGGTCATTGACACGGAAGCTGATGTTCATTCCTTATAACAGGCATATTACGTCTTTTTTAAATTATACAATACAAATCTAAATTAATTCATTATACGACATCATTGTTTTGTTAAAATAAACATTACTTTTCTTTGTAATGATCTTTATAGTCTCTAATTGTAAAGAAACAGTTATGCAGCCGAAAATATTTTATTTTCAACTTTAATTTGAGTACAGATTTTAATTGTTTAATGTCATCTGGCAATGCATAAAGTAACGTACATGTATTATATGTGGATTTCTTGTATTGAGCTGTTGATACTGACACTTGATGAACATTTTTCTATGACGTATGTTGTAATTATAAATATCAGTATTACATGAAAATATGTTCCCATCGTTAAGTAAGTCAGTTTTGACAAATATTACAGATTCGCAAATAAATAGACCGGGCAATGGTAAGATGAATGGCTCAATGAAAAGAGGCTTGCAGAGATCACGAGGATGGCATTTTTTCATTGTTCGGATAATTTCGGAATGTACATTTGCAAAATACACGCAACAGGCTGCATTAAGACTGATAGAATTTGAAAGAATTCTGAATGCGTAACATACTGAACTTTATCTAGTGTTTAATTCTGTTATATGTACATTCCATTTTAGGTTTGACTGAATTGGGAGAAGTAGAAATTTTGTTACTTGGACATCAGCTAATTGCATATTGTTCATTTTCAATGGAGCATGCGATTGCCGATTTGAAATGCAAAACTACATTGAAACCATTTTTCCTTCGTTAACTTTTAATTTGTTATTACGAAACCAATTTGAAACTTCTGAATTCGTACTATTTATTGCTTCCTTTTTTGCAAAAAAGAACATTCGTGTCATCGGCAAACAGAACTGTTCTTCCATTTATAATAGACGAGGACTTATCATTTACGCATAACAGTAAGAGGATATGACCTAAGATCGAACCTTGCGGGACCCCATGATCAATTGACAAAGAATTGGAAAGATAAGTGAATAATGTCCTTTCGTGCCAGTACGGTATTTCTTTGAGATCCATGTTTAAGGTACGAGGTTATCCAATCCAGGGCAATAGCAAGAATTCCATATGAAGGTAATTTTGAGAGCAAGATGTTACGGTCAATGGCGTCAAGAGCTCTTAATAGATCTAAACATATTCCATTGGGTGCTTCATTGTGGTCCATTGATGAAACAACATCTTTAAAAAAAGAAAAATGGCAGTTTCCGTAGATTTGATTTCCTAAAACCGTGTTGGGAGTCTGAAAACTCTTTGTTTTTCTTGAGAAAAGTTTCCATTCGTTGTTTAGATGGTTGTCCTTGATACCGAAAAATCGTCCATCTGTCCTTCTGTAGTTCATGCTAGCGCCTAAACCGTTCAGCCGATTTTTATCCAAAATTGACATTACCCGATCGATCTCAACGAACTCGAGACTTTGGGAGTTTCAGTTGGATATTTTAATTTCAAGTGCAAGTGAAGAGTGGATGAGAGGCTTTTCGAAAAGTCATGCAGAACAACGATCTATCCGGAAGACAGAAGCCAAAGACTTATGCCGAATGACTCGCTTCAACAAGACTAATACTGAATAATTTTTCCAATGATTACCTTTCCGCGAGTTTATTTCAAAGAGAGAATGCTGTTCGGTGGTCCTGGTGGATGCACTGGCACTGCTAGCCCATCAGGATGGTCCAATGAAAAATCATTCAAGTTTTTGGACTATTTTATAGGCTCAGTGTAATGTTCAAAAGAATAGGCTGTTACTAATACTTGGCAATCATGAAATGCACCTATCTCCTGATGCCCTTAATAAGGCGTCTATTGCAGATATTGTGAAGGTAACTTTCCCTTCTCATACCTCGTATAAGTTACAGCCTTTAGACTGTCCTGTTTACGGTCCATTGATGGCATACTACAACCAAACTGTTGAAGTGTGGCTTCTAAATAACAAAGAGAAAACTTTTGACATCTATAGCATGGCAGAGGTGTTAAGATATCGTCGAGCATATAGTCTGCTTCAAACGATGTTTTGTCTGCTTTCCGTAAAACAGAAACATTTCTCTTCAATGAATAGATTTTATCTGATGACTTCTTGTGTAACTTCCCTTACATATTAGGTGTTATATTTCTATAGTAGCTCTTCTTGTTCTTCAGCTCCTGAGCAATTTGTATCTTTGAAGACTGGATCAGTTGCTTCTTTTGTTCTGATCCAACTACAGCCACAACAGTTACTCAGTAAGTACTATACTTGGATTTTCTGATGGTATTAGGCAACTGCCAACAATAATCGTGAAGCAAAGACATATCACATCTGAAGAAGTTCAACCTTATCCATGTGCTGAAGAGAGTAATATGAGGACGCAAGGAAGAAAACCAGGAAAAACAATGCGACAGCCACACTAGAAAAATGCAATTAAAGAACGCAAATTAACGAAAGTCCGTAAAAGCTATTAGACACCTCAAAATAGCTCCACAAAAGTTTGGACAGTTTTTTCAAAAAATGAACAATGTAAACCAGGCCTTAAAAAGCCCACAGAAAAAGTTGAAATTAATGGAGGATTCCTGTTCCTAATTTGATTCAAAACTAGTATATTAATTAGGTGAATTACCATTTGTGTCAATCGATAACGAAGATAATTAGGTGAAGTGTGTATTGCAGTGCTGTCATTCAGCGGGTTTGCACTGGTTCCCACGAACTGTTTGTTAAAATTATTATAATTCTCAGAACCGGTTGTTAATTTTTTTGTGATACGCAGAACCAGTTGAAATATATCAATCAAATTGTTAAAATTATTGTTGCTGTGAATCACATATTTCTGTTTGGGATGATTTCTCTTGAATTGATCATCTTGCCGACAGGGACGCGACTAATTTGTGAAATCCTGGCTACGTCTTGGACACAAAACGGCTGCTGACACGCTAGTAAGAGGAGAATTACAGACTATTCACAAAATCAACTATCTTTGTGGTCAATTTTGCAACCTTCAGGTAGAATTGCTAAGCTCTTAAATTAATGTATCCATAAATCTGAGAAAGCATATTGCATTAAAGCTTTTCTGTAGAGGCATGTTACCTCATTTAATGAATCATTTGTTCTATTCAAATAAAAAAATGAGAATTTATTTGAAAACCATAGAAGAACCGGTTGTTTAAAAATTGTGTCAGAACTGGTGTATCTAAGACAATTGATCAAAGTGGGAGGAAGTGGTGTAAGTGCACTTCTTGTAGTCGATGGCCCCATATCTTTGCGCATGGGTAGAAGGACGTGTGTGGAAATGTTACGTATGTTTTTTTCTACAAATACAGATTGTAGCATTACCATTTAGTTTATTTTCACCAAAGTATTGGTCTTTTTTGTTTATCAACCATTAGTAGTTTCAGATTACTTTAAAGTAATTCAAGGTATTTTTATTTTTTTATATATTTAGTTGGAAAATGTATTGCTACAATAAAATCCCCCAAATGAATTTAATCCGTTAATTTCTTTTTAAAAAAATCTCAGTTTTGTCGAAGGTACAATACATTAGTCTCAAGTTACACGACCATTATGTATCATAGTCCATTGTGATTGAAATTTTAAAATGAATTAAAAAATATTTGTAGATAAGCGTTTGTAAAAAAATAACATTCAATTATGCAAGTGGCGGTGCAATAACAGTACATACTTATTTGCCTTATTTGGAACGGCTACAAAATATAATACTACACCCAGGCCTGCAAAAGTGTTTCCAACAAGCAACATTTGTTTTCTCCATGCTCGGATCCCAACTAGAGTTCTTACAGTCGGCAATGTTATTCACAGGACTCCTACACCACCAGCCTCACAGCTAAACTCAACCTTCTGTGTGTTTAAAAAAAAGTTGAACATCAGTATTTTCAATTTTTGAAAATTCAGAGATTTCAACGAAAATTAGGCCTTTTTTAAGCGACCTTTGTGCTAACCGAGGGAAAGTTTAATAAACAAAATTTGGTGCCATAATATTTGGAAAATGTTGAGGCGTCCTGTAAAGTATCCTCGAAAATCAAAATATCCGTTTAAAATTCATAGGGCCGTAAGTTTGTCCAAATCGTTTGGGAAATATCAAGGAGAAAATCGTGTGAACGGTTTCGGCGCTACGATTGACCTGAAACAGACGGAAAGACAACGAATTTTTCGGTATAAAGAATACACAAAACATCGATTCTGACTACATAACGTCTTAAAAGAAAAAAAAAATATTACATGTGAGAACATTATTCACTTTTTTTTTATCATTCCGTCGCCGACCGACGCTCCATCGCTCCGCAGCCTTATCAGTTGACATCATTTCGCGATGACAGCGGCCTAGGTCATTGATAATGCTTGTTCTATGTTATCTGTGTTTAGTGCTACAAAACCCTGTAATTTAACAGAAGAAAATCCACCCGAAAGAATAGGGCTAACGTATGACTTTAGGTCAATGTTGGCCCGCTGCAGTGTCTATGGTGACTCCGCACAGCAAGGTTAATCGCTGAGCCCAACCACGCACACATCCTTCACCCAGTTATCGGAGGCAGTGGCCGCCGCTCTTCACACCCTCAACGGCTCTCAGCATCAGTGGCACCTTCATCATGAACAACGTCAACTACAGAAACAATAAAATCAACAGCAGCGACTTCAACAAACTTTTATATTCACGATCAACAGCAAAATTACCTGCCGCATCAACAATAGGTACCTATCCAACATTATCAAGTCTCATCACCGAGTAAATCCAATCATCTGAACTTTGTAACCCAATTACCGTAGCTAATGTCGCAAATGACTCAAATTTTCAAATAACAAATAAATTTAATTCTGTAAAAAGGAAAAGAATCGCAAACAGCGCTGAACTTCCTAGTGTTCAAGTAAATGTTCCAACGTCGAACAGAATCTGCATATTAGCCTCGTAACCTGACATTAGCCGACCTGACGTGACCGTTAGCCCACCTGACTCTGATCAAGTAGTGCAACAACCAAATAAGAAATCTAAACCACCCCCAATTTTCATACACAAGTCTGCCCATCAGACTTTAAATCGTTGATTAATAACATTCCAAAAACGTGTGAAACCACTTCTCTACTTCCTCCCGCGTACAAGTTGTCAAAGTCAATACTAATGCAAGCAGTGACTTCCGAAAAATAGTTTCCTTCCTTAACGAACAGAAAGTGGAGTACCACACTTACAGTGACCCAAAATCTTGAAACAAAAATGAGATTATAAGAGGAATACACACCTCATTCACTGATGCAGAAATTCATTCTGCTCTTGTTGAAAAGAAATAACACAATGCTAAAGTTTTAAGACTGTACAAATCAGATCGCTCCCCCACACCGTTGTGCGCGGTAGAAATAACTTCAGACAGTGAATTCGAAAAACTTTTCAAAATTGAATTCCTACTCCATTGTATCGTAAGAGTTGAACTTAGAAAAAAACTGTAGTGCAGTGCAAAACTGTCAAGACTTCAATCACACCCACAACTACTGCAAAAAAACATCCTAAATGTGTAAAATGTTGTGAATCTCATCCTTCTAGCAACTGCACACTCGCACCTAATGCATTAGTAACTTGCGCAAACTGCGGAGGAAATCACACTGCCACGGACAAGAGATGTAGCTACTTTCAAAAATGGCAAGTATCATTCCATAAATTTCGATCATCCCCATCCCACCTTAATATCCCTTCATTGTCTCAAATTAACGCACCGTACAAACCAGTTCTAAACCTGCCCAGTATATGTATTAGTACAGTATTGACCAGTATATGTATTAGTAAGGTGTGTATCCTTTATATGACCTTAACTTAGATATACGGTATATATTGTATTTATTTATTTAGTTATCTGTGTAATTATTTTTCTACATGTATGTTCATTCATGTTTTTTTATTTTGTTGTTCAGAAGAGTTTGTCCTTATTTATTGTGATTGTGTTTTTGGTTGTTAGCCCTGATGATGGAATAAAATATTCCGAAACGTTGGCAAACTAGTGTAATCCATTAATTGACCGATCCCGTGATCCATTTTCCTAATACCAGCAGATGCTCTCTTCTCACGCTCTACGCTACAGTAAATTAAAATATATTCTTTAAATTCTGTCGAACCTTATAACTACTTCGTTTCAGGTATGATTGCAATGTCTACTTGAGTGCGCTGTAATTCCATTTCTAACAAGGTTTCTTTTCCACGTAACCCTCTTACATTCCATACAGTTACCTTCATTAATCCCAAACTCATGTCCTTTTTCATAGCTTTGGTTGTCTTAATCATAGTAGTCCGGCATTTTCCCTGGAGATATTCAGTAATTTAGTATATCCCCTGGCCGCGTTACGAGCGCAGCGCAGGTTAAGGTCGATGGTGGGGCTGCCACCTCACAGTCTCCGGGCGCACTGGGCAATATTTCGGGTTGACCTTCCCTAGGCAGACCGCCTTCACGGGGCTAAGAGTTCTGCCTGCCCTCTGAAGGAACAAAGGACGGAATTACTTAGGATATGTACCAGGTGCCTCGGAGCTATTCAGTCCACCTGTTGGATCCTGGGGGCAAGGGAAGGGTTGGATGACACGAAAGGAATAGTTCGGGTAAGGAGTTAGTCGCCTCTTACGACAGGGGGGATTACCCGTATTCTACTAAACTCCCGGACACCACACGGGAATGGTAATTGATATATCCTTTAATTCATTTTCTAATTCTATTGTTTCATTATAGATGTCTCTAACATTCCAAACACGTATATTGATTTTATATTTCAATACAAAGTCCTTTTTTTAGTTTTTCTTTAAGCCTGTTTTACGAGGTAATTTTTTCATCATTTTTCTGTACAGGAACTGGATGAAAAAAGGACGTTCGGTTCTAGGCGTACCGAAATGAATGAACGTGATTCCACCGTTTTACACGGTAATTTCTGGTCTGTACGCTGTCTGTACGTAATCGTGATGAAAATACTTCCTCCGAACGTCGCAAAAAGCGTTGGAAGTTTAACAATTGAACATCGAATTTACGGAAACAAATGAAATTAGCGGGAAGAATGATCATAGTTACGAATTCGCAGTGTAAGGAGTAGAAAGACGAGTGAGGTATTGTGGTTTTATTTGCGAGATGGAAAGGAAAACAATAATTGCTACGGCGGCAGCTAGCATTATTGTGGCATCTGCTGCCGCGTATATACTCTGTCTGGAGAACGCACGCAATCGAAGAAAGTTCCATAAAGTGACACTAGGGGCGCCGTTGTCAAACTGGATGAAATCTGTACAGAAAAATGAAGCATGCATCATTTTTTCGTACAAATTACATCGTCTACTCAGTAACTTGTCTGTACCGACGGGAAATGATGAAAACATGACCGTGTAAAACAGGCTTTAGACTTGGCAATGTCAACAGATGGGTTAGTCTGATTTAACTGAAGCTTTCGAGTAATTCATAATTCCCCTGGGTGTGGTAGCAACGCATCACTGGGTAAAGGGGTTGATAGGACTACCATCTCATAGCTACACTGTCAGAAATTACATTAAATTTAATGTATGACTCCATCCAAATTAATATTAATGTTGCACATTAAAGGGTGATTCATGTACTTGTAGATTAAATTTAATGCGTAAATTAAAATCAATGTAGATTTAATATACGACGGAAATATATTATTTCCGTCGTATAGATATAGATACATATAGATTTAATATACATGAAAATCAATGTACCTTGTGCATTAAGAGGATATTAACGTACTTGCACATTAAATTTAATGCTTAAATTAAAATCAATATAAATTTAATGTACATCAGTAATGGAACTTAGTACTTTTACATGAAAGAGAGATTAATATAATTCGTCATTAAATTTAATGCTTAAATTAAAATTCACCCAGATTTGATATATAATTACGGAACACACGGAACATAGATACTGTTTAAAATCTTAAAAATATTTTCTTCCACTATTTAAACTAACGTATAATAAATTTAAAATATACTTTTTGTTTGAGCTTTATATTTTACTATGTACAATAATTTATCGATTTTCTACAAAACCATTTAGTTTAATATTGTATTTGAACGTACAATATTTATTCGCAATCGTGCTGCGTTTTCGCAACGTTTGCCAGCTGTCGGCTCTCGTCTGGGGTTATTCTGGGTGCGGCTTAGAAGCTTAGGAAATTGCGAACCCTTCCTGTCCATTGCAGGCAAGATAAAGGGTGACGGGTTTCGCAGCCTGCCTATTTCAGGTACTCAAAGTGTTTCACCTTCATTCGTATTCTGAAGCGCTGCAGTCGTGTTCTTACGTGGTAGCGGAATAGTAGTCTTTTCTAAAACGTGTGTAAAACCAAAAAAACCTCATACCTTTCTGATATGAAAACGTGTGAAACGTATGAATGTTATTCCTCACTTTCTGTTCTCATCACAGCAGTTTCCTAGAGCGGTAGTCGGTTAACATCGAGAGAAGCTAAAGTAATTCAGGAATATTGTATTTGTGAAGGTAAAGTCTGATTATTAATTAGTATTATTTATTTAATATTATTTTCATTATTAATATTATATAATAAAATTTTCATGAAATGTGAAATTGGTTAATCTCTACCTATTAATGTATACGTGCTGTAGATTGCAAGTGACTGTTTAAATATAACAATAGGTCAAACAAATTCAAACAAAAACTGAAGTTCAGGAAATCAATGCTATATAGTAAGTTTAAACTAAATAACTGTGATCCTGGAACAAAAATTTTTAGTATTTTGTAAAGACGTTATTAAAGGTGTGATAATATTATTTGCGTTTTTAGAAATACGTATTCTGCAAAATTACAATCACCCCTAGAATTCATACGAAGGTAAGTTGGAGTTGTATTATTATTGCTTATTAAATTAAAAATTATGTTTCATGAAATTATTATGATCGATAGAACATTTGAGAAAAAAGTAGTTATATTACAACCTTAAGAATTTTTAATAAACTGGCAGTTCGTCTCAGTTTTAAGTAACAGAAAAATTGCATTAAAGAAAACTGTCAAAATGGATATTGTTAAATAGAGAATGGATTGTATCCTTACAAACAAAATAGTTTTTCTGATTTAGTAACTTCTAGAATGACCAAAGAAGATAGGTAAAATTATATAATTATAATATTACCATCTAATAATAATATTACTAATAGTTTTATTTTACATTAAATCAATTTTCTTTCCCATTTTGTTCTTTTATTGGCTCTGTATCTTTCTCCTTTTTGTAGTTAGTGCCTATGTACAAGCAAATCCATTGGCTCTGTCAGTTCTTTTTATTGTTATTTGTTTAACTGTGTAAAAAGGTAATTCTGAATAAATATTATTTATTAACAATAAAATTATTACTTTCAGGGAAACTATGAAAATAAATCCAACAGAAGAAGACAAAAAGTGGAAAAAATTTGATTATGCAGTTTTTAAATTGGCAAAAAATATGGACAAAATACAATGAAGAGTAAATTGTAATAAGTTGTGAATTTTTCATTTCTCAAGTGCTGATAGTTTTGTATTTTTGAAGAAAATAAATTTTTGTTTATTAATAAAAGTAAAATATTTATTCATTCATCCATATTCATTAAATAAATTCTTGGTAAAATTAATTCGATAATATTTGATATACAAGTTAATGGTTATTTATGCGCCAAGGGCATTATAAGAGTTCTAATAATACTAAAATAAAAAGGATTTTTGTCACCCATGATCTTTACAACAACTTAACGCCCGTGGCACCTACATTTAGTTTTTACCTCATTTTAATGATTCAGGATTACTGCTGTACTAATTAACTACACGTTAACTTGACTCCATTTGTCCTCTAAATTACAATTCATCATTTCATTATTCCATAGGAAAGATACGAAATTTGTAAATGTGTAACATCATTTATCTGTACTGGTTTCCACGTCGTTTTAGGAGTAGAAGAATTTGTACTTGAAGGAGAAGTAGAAAGCACACTGTCTGGAATTTCTGCATTACTTTTAATATAAAAGTACATGAAAGAAATTATCATGTACGTAAATTAAATTTAATGTACACGTACAATAAAGCTCAAGTACGTGTAAATTAAATTTAATGCACATGTGTAAATTAAATTTAATGTACATGTACAGTACATTTAATGTACATGCGTGCATTAAATTTAATTGTACACATACATTAAATTTAATGCACACGTGCATTAAATTTACTGTACGTACATGATAATTACTTTCATGTACTTTGACATTAATAGTAATGCAGAAATTTCCTAGAATGTAACGTCCTGCTACTTCCCGTACTAACATCGAAAAGCAAGGTTGTCTCATCTGCCTCAGGTAACTGCGTTATCCGTGCTGCTACGGTCTTTGCCCGTGTTACCTCGGGCATAGGTTGTAACATATTGGACCGTTTCCCGAAATTCGTTCGGGGCGCTCCAATTCGTCAGTTACGCGCCTTTCTAACGTTCTGTCGTTTATAGTTTCCTAAAAATATTTATTACGAAGAGATTCTTCGGCATAAGGCTTGATGATGAAGACAAAAGGTGGGCACTGCGCAAGGTATACCGCCGGTTGAACTGTCTCAGTAGCAGCATTACCGTTGTCTCTGCCGAGACTGACCGAGAGGTCCTAGGGTTCGAGTTCAGACGGTGGCTTATTCTCGACACTAGATATGTAGCTAGATAGAACTCAACAGGTCTTTGGAGGATAATTTTACCGGACGGCTGTTCTGATCGGTCGTTTTTCGTAATTTCTCCGATCGTAGCATTCGAATATTAGAGCAGTACCCTAGCAAAAAGGCCTCGGAGCGCACGCGATATTTCCTCCTCCTTTTCTTTCCTCCTTCTTTCCTCTTTCCTCCTCCTTTCCTCTTTCCTCCTCCTTTCCTCTTTCCTCCTCCTTTCCTCTTTCCTCCTCCTTTCCTCTTTCCTCCTTCTTTCCTCTTTCCTCCTCCTTTCCTCGTCCTTTTCACTCACCTTATACACCCACACACATACTTACATACAACAGACTACAAGTCAATTTGGGAGACTAGTCAGAAGTCTTGAGCTCGTGGAAGCTGCGGCGGTCAACGAGGGAAGCGTCCGTTAAGCCAACGTTTTATGTTGACGCCGAATCTCACGTTCCACCTGGGGAGAAACACCATCTCCTGGTTTATAACATGCCATACACTAACAGAGCTAATGACTAAAGCAGTTGACGCGCTCGAAAAGTCAATCAATCAGTCAATATGGTATACTGCACATGTGTTGAGAGACTTAGAATCTAGGAACTTGGTAGGTGAAAATCAAAACCTTTTGCAGTTTCAATAGTTTGGAGGAAACCACAAACTCATACTCACGATTGCTATTTTTGTATGAATAATGTTGATTGTGATAAGTCAAAGAGACAGAAAGACGTAGGGGAGAGTAGTATTATGTGCGCAGATTTCCTTGATCCACCAGCTCCCTAGCTCTCCCTTGTTCTCACTCAGCCCGGCACATCTCGACCTGGTAGAAAATACTAGCTCCACTCGGAAAGTCACTGCTCAGTTTGCAGTGATGCCCACCTTTTTCCTTTACAATGCAGACTTCCCAGTTTTCACTCTCTCTTTATTACGATCTGTAAGTACCGTGCGTATTACTGAGGTATGTTTATACAATTTTTCTGCCATTCTTTTGTTTTAACGATTATGAGTTCTGTACTGTCTGTTTTCACTGGTTTGCACTCCTGGACTTTCAATTTGGATTGGTTAACTCTTGAACTGTCGATTTATATTAAGAAATGGCGGAAGCAGTTTCCGGTCCGTCTCGCAAGATACCTCTGCCCCACTAAATCCACACATTTCGTAGTAGTGACAGAAAACATTATTGCTAAAGTGGTGAAATCTTGTGATCGCGAGAAAGCAAATAAAGTGCTTCTTGCGTTACTAGACCAGTCTTTAAAGAGAGCATATATTTACACAGGGGCTGATATCGCATCTGTTCAAAGAATTAACAGAATGAGTGTCGCTCATCAGGCCCAATCTCCAGAAACGTCCTCAAAAAGAGGTAATAATTTGTTTTTAATGCACTAAATGCGAATATGAAGGGTCAAAGTTTGTAAGTAATAAATGGATTAAAAACAATTTGTTTTCTCCTTATCTTAGAAAAAAACACACAACAAATAATCTTTGTCGACTTTGATACGCGTGTTATATGAGACGCTATTTTGTAACTTTTACACTGTGCAGAAAGTTGTGCTTACAGTAAGGAAGCAATAAGGAAGTGGTGCAATAACAGCACATACTTTCTCGAATTCTTTTTAATTTTGAAAATTCAGAAAGCTAAAAAACAAGGCCTGTGACATTTTTTAAGCGTCCTTTACTCTACATGAGGAAAACTTTAAAAACGTTTTTGAGAAAATAACTGTTTTAAAATTGCCTAAATTTCACGCAAAATTACGCCAAAACTGCTCATATATTCGAAAACTTGTATTTGATCTTATATAAAGATATGTCAGTGAAAAACTAATTTATTAAGGAAAAATCTCTGTGTTCAGTATTAAAGATACAGGAAGACGCCAAACAATTGTGAACCTTTGCAATGTTCGAAACTTCAGAGATTTCAACGCAAATGATGTGAATTTTTAAAGCCTTATTTACCCTGTCTCAGGGAAAAGTGTAATAAACTAATGGTGCTACCAAAGCACATACTTTCTCGCATTTTTTCTAAATGATCCGCAATATTATACTATTACATAAAGCAGCTAAATAGTTTTCAACCAGCAAACATTTTTTCCGCTCCGAGACCCGGTCTCAGACCTTCAGAGTTAACATGCCGGCACTCATACCACAACGCCACATATGGTCAAAGCCACGTGTGGATCGAACTCTGGCTGAGGCTAAAAAAGTAAATGCCCGATTCATGTAAAGACAAAACCTTCAACAATCAAAATATCAATAAATTTTTGAGAATTCTAGAAACTATATTGTGTCTAAAGAATTTTTATTTTTTTAAACGTAAAATGAATCACGGAAAATGTAAATTTTGACTCATTACATAGTACAGTTCTTCAACCTGCGATTGGTATAGTGACTGTCTCACTGTTCCAGTTACATCTACCATTCTTGAAAAAGGGATACAGATTTGTTGAGAGCAGCTTAAATAATGAAAGCGGAGATGCTGAAGATTACAAGCCGGAAAAAATGAAAGTGTAGGCTTCTGCGGCCAGGAGTCAGTAGCATGTTGGCTGTTCGGGTGACGCTGCATCTCATAGGCATAGTTTCCAACGTTTCGGCCGTCATACTGCGACCTTTTTCAGGGCGAAAAAGCCGAAAGAAGATTCTGAACTAAAATTATTCTGTCAAATCGAACCTAACGGTTTAACTCGTGATCGGAATTTGATAATAGACGCTGCTAAATTTGTTAAGCCAAGATCGCAAACAAATAAAAATCTTCGATTGCCTGGAGTATCGTTCTTTTGATACTAAACTAAAGAAACTAAAAAATACAATTGTTTAAAGAAGAAGACTTTATGTATTTTGCCGCAATTTTGAGGATTTAATGCATTTATTTCACGTCACTTACGATCCAAGTCAGTGAAAATTGTTTACTGGCTCGTCAAAATGACGCCTCGAAAGTGCATTTTTACGTAATGGAAATTTGTTTGCTTCAATACCTGTTGTTTATTCAGAACATCGTGAAGAATCGTATGTAAATCTTAAAGTTCTGGTAAACACTGTGTTCTATTAAAACAATTCTCGACAGAAGTTGGTATATTACTTGGTCAACAATCTAATTACACAAAAATACATGTTTCATTGATGAATGGGTTAGCCTAGAAAAAGACATACATTGGGTGGTTAGAGACGCTAAAAATTAAAACTCTCCACCCCGGTTCAAATAGAGGTTACTCGTCTTTATGTGTTTATTTTGCCGTTAATTGATTTTTCGGTATCAACGACACACATGGATTCTGACTACACAACGTGTTAGAGGAAGTAAATTACTACATGTACGAACAAGATGTACGCAATTTTATACAATTTAATTCTGTTTTATTTTTTTGTCTTTTCTTTAAAGAACAGGTCTCTTAAAAATTTATACAGCAGGTTTTATAATTAATTAATTTCATATCAAGTAAAAATTAATAATAAACACAGTTTTGAACGATTTGGCAGCCTGACAAACGAAGTTTCGGGAGTTGCTGAACCCGGATCTTCCGGTCTATTGCGATACAATAGATTTCGTTTTAATTACTAAACACGTAACAATAATTAAAGTAGAGTTTCCAATTATTAAAACATTGACATGCGAAAATGGTTTTTTAAAATAAATTGTTGGTTCTGTTGAAAATTAAGACATCTGTTGGTTCTTAAAATGTCTTATTTTGTTGTATTACGTCACACAGCTGAACGGTGATGGTGGGTGTTTCCTGTAGCACGCTATAAATACGTATACGCCAACTCCATCGACTCAATTGGTATATGAACAATTCTGCAAGTCTCCGCAGAAATTATGGAACTATCAACGCATTCAGGGCTAAGCTCTTGGACGATATTCAACTTCAGAGTTCAGTTCTGTAAGCCAATATTTTGTCATCTCTTTCAGGTGGTTTGATACAGTTCACTGCACAAGTGAATTTTGTCCTCTGTTTCAGACGACATATTTGTATTTCAAATTCATTTTATTGAATGCATATGTGGAAAGGGTCTCTCTGCGATTACCATGTATCTCATCCAAATCTTGCACTTGTTAAAATCAGCCCTCAACTGAGCTTCGTAGGGCTCTGGACAGCATAAATTATTTAAATGCATTCTACAGTCCACCTTCTCACACTTTTAAAATGTACTATCCGGGCTGTGCTTCTGTGAAATCAATCAAGTAGGGAAAACTTTGGAGGTTTGACCATACCCCATCTGATCCCTGTGCTAAAACTTTTATTTATTGTCATGAGCTCCCACATGGTGTAGAATTATGGAAGTACTCTAGAGTCTAGATTTTGTGCACTTGATGAAGTTTCAGAAAGGAATTTAAAATCATTAGTGTTTGGTGTGAAAAAAATCATTATTTTGTTTTCTTTGGAAGGATAAAGGTATCACAGCCGGCCTGGAAAGCCTAGGTCGAGCCTAGCCGAGGTCGCTAAGGTCGTAGCCGTGGCCGAGACCTCTAGAGGGCCGTAGCTGCCTCGGCTCGAAGAGTCGCGGGTTCGCATCCCGCCTCGGGCATGGATGTTTGTGTGTGTTCGTTTTGTCCGTACGTGTTCTTCCCCCTACAGTTAAAAAAATCACTGTGGTCGCTATATGACAAAGTTACAAATCAACGTAAAAAATGTAACACAATTGTGTATCTTATGAAGTATAGAAATGAAATAATGTAAGAACGGAATACTACAAATGTAAATATTAGTGACAATGCATTATAATATAGCCTTATAGTAGCTTGTGAAACGTAATGTATTAGAATGTGGAAGGGAGGTTTGGTCCACTACGTAGCCATTCTATTAGTAAAAACTACTATCTTTTACAATTAAATGTGCGTTAGCAGAGTGGAGCTCTCTTTCTGAAAGGGAAATTTCGCATTTCAGTGATTGGAATTATCATAAAATAGTTTCAATTTTTCTAATTTTCAATTTTTTGTTAAATATGTACAATGAATCTTTTTAATACTTATTCTTTCTTTTCATTATAAGTATTTTTTCAGTAAACTACATTTATCAATTAAAAATGAACATGAGGGTTCTTATTACACTGTTATTGTTAATATTGAAATGGGTCTTACATGACAGGTAAAGTTTTATTGTTAATGCTTCTAAGTTTCATGCTCTTTAATGTAGACTTTGCTCGTGTTTTATACTGATTCATTATTTTATTGAATTATCCTTTCCGGTATTTATTATATGATAGGTCACAGCACCTACACTGTGTGTCAATCTTCCCCACATCAGGAAGTGTGACCCACACCTGTATGATTTATATAGCGCGGGGTATGGCAGATTATACTAGATGGAAAAGGATAAGTACTTTTTTATAATATACACTATTATTTTATTCGTCTCTATATTCCATAACAAATTGTCTATGATCAAAAGTAATTAACAAAAAATGTTAACTAGAAAGCGGATCAAACCTCTTCAGTTTCCTGGACATCAGAGGATTTCCAAACGTCTCAGGCTCTTCAACTTTCAAAAAACTCGAGAAAACCAATCCTAGCTGCCCAATAAGTATCTACTGTCAAAATGAGAAGAGTCTTCCAATCAAACTGCACCGAGGGACATGAGCCACTCATCGGTGAAGCATGACCTTTTTTTATTTTGATATAAATTATTTTCGTCAAAAACAGTAAAAGTGTATTGACGTAAGAGGGGGAAGTATAATCTGTGCACATTTTCTTGAGCCCCAAAATCCCTTCCCCACTCTTTTTCTATTAATATTTGAATGATGAATATAAAGTACCATCAACGTGAGATTAGTAACATTTGAAACACTAGACGTTTTCGCTTCCGAGCAATAGAACACTTATTTGCAGCGGTAAACGAACTACATATTTTATTTTATAATATTGTTAACAAAATAGCAACCCACATCCCCAGTTCTGCTCCTACCACAATTAGCAGAAGGAGAGCCCACCAGAACGTACGCATAGTGAAGTTAAATTTATGTACAGAAGGAAAACAAGGGGACACCTTAGCATCTGCTTAATGAATCAGGGAAACTAGACGAAAAACCAGATCGAGATGGGGGTCACTGGCCCAGAAGCTGAAGTACTTGGTATATGTATGATTAGTCTTCAAAAATTATTACAAAATACAAATGGTAACTAATGCTTCAATACCTTAGTTAAAGTAAGTAATATTACTGGTCAATATAATCTAATTAAATTGGAACAGTTATGTAGCAGAAAAGATTTTACTTAGCACTTAAACTTGTGTATCGATTTTAATGTCATCTGACAATGTTTGTAAATTAACGTAGTACATGTATGTGCTGTATCCACAGGAAGCAGGAGTTCAGTGAGACAACAATAGTCCCACAAATATCCACACCACACTTTAATTAAAGAAACTTCGACAAACAAAATAAAAATATATACAAGGAGACCCGCCGGTCTAAATTAACAAGTCTTCGCTGCTTGGCTCTTGAATATTCTGCGGGTGTCGTGGCGGTTTCTAGGAGACCGCTCTTTGACCCTTCCGAGTGAGTAAGATTCCAAGCTGAATAATGAGAGGCTAGCAGAAATTACGTGGAGGACTTTTGCTTATTACTCCTACAGTTTTTCTGCAATCTAAAAGTCTGTGTCGGTAATTTACATTCATACAATATTTAGCATCCGTTAGTGTGTAGTGCTTCATGGCACCTAAGTCGTAGGCTGATTGCTCTGATTCGTGATTTTCTAAGTACCCTCTGATCATTTCCATGCTAATCTCGAAGCACCCTAGATTTCGGGCCACGGACGGTTGATGTTCAATCTCGCGATCAAATTTGCCACCAAGGCGCAGCCCCTAAAAGCTTTCTTCCCGCGCGGCCACCCACCATTAAGAACGTATTTTCACCAACCTCTCAAAGTCGCTCTCAGTGCATGCCAGCACGCTGCTGCACGTTGAGAATCTAACAAAAGGGCAATAAAAACATTTGTCCTGTGTCTTCCACGTAAACCGCCGTTCCCAAGGGCCCACGCCCGCCGAGAACATTGACCGCCGCTTCTCGGCGCCCGCCACAGCTGGGGATTAAGCCCTCATTAGCCTAGGGCTGGGCCACCCCGGCGCGCGGCGCCCTTCACATCTCCATCGCTCGCTACCTGACAAGCCGCCCAGAAATGTATACAAATATTTCTGGGAATTGCTTCGGGCCTCCCTCGCAAATACAACCCCGTTAATGCATCTCGTCGACAAAGGGATTTTCAAGTGCACTACCGCCGCGCCGCCCCGCTCCTTGGCCACTTGCAAGCCAGATGCCTCAATTCCCGTGGGAAGGAAAATCTCAAACACAAACGGGCCGCCATCGCGGGCACCTCACGTGACACCGCCTTCGCCTCCGATCGCCGCCAATGTCACGTGACACTCCTCTCCCCGGGCTCGAAGGCGCACACGAATAGGGAGCCGATCGCGGGCACGTCAAACTTTCCCGCCTTACCATAGGCCCGTCATAGCCACGTGACTCTCCCCTCCGCAGCCTCAATCACCCTCATATGAAATAAATA
Source organism: Teleogryllus occipitalis (assembly GCA_011170035.1). Lineage (NCBI taxonomy): Eukaryota > Metazoa > Arthropoda > Insecta > Orthoptera > Gryllidae > Teleogryllus > Teleogryllus occipitalis. The sequence goes on from BLKR01001049.1 coordinate 205,799, forward strand.
CTGCGACTTTGCTCCCACACAGCCAACCAGTACAGACAATCACGAGACAATCGAGAGAATCGGACAATCGAGACTAAAGAGAACCGACAGACAACCGACAGAGAGAATCGACAGAGAGAATCAACAGAACTTCTCAAACTACTCTGCTCAGAACATCTCAAGAGACTGACCAACAAAACTCAACAGAGTCGGCTATTTATGCTTCGCCTATCAAGGCGATTAGCACGGCCAATTCAAGCCTGCCTCCAATTCGTGCCACTCACGAGCCGCAGCCGCCATCTGGCCGAATTCACGGCAAACTACCACCAGCTCCGGTCATCTGAGTCCGCGCCCATGCCAATTCGCACCACCGAACTGCCTGGAGCCAACCTCAGCCCGGACAACGACACACTCAGCCGAGTGTTTTGGGTTGGTGCCTTCCTTACTACATACTGTAAGTAAGCTAAAGCCAAGTAAACTACAAGAAAGAAGAGCAGTAAAGTCACTTCGTCAGTAAAACTATAAACTTTCAAAGGTCCTCCGGCTCACCATTAACCAGTTGTATTTACGAAATTGTTATGCAATTAAATTTATTTATTCTCATTGCATATTTTGTATCATTCCCCTAAAGGCAAGCAATCCCCTAAAATCCGTTCTGATCCCCGTATGTAGTCGCACTCGCAGCACGGCACCTCCAAGTGCTGCATCTGCTACAGTTGACGACCCTCCCTTCCCTATCTTGTCCTTTTTCCCACACTTAGGCCGTGCGATGCTTTCCTCGTTTGACCCATCCAGTGATTCTGATAATCTGCGACGACGATTGATTAATTTATGTTTCTGGACACGTCAATTTCTATGATTATTAGTCTCGTACGTGCTTTACATGTTATATGCTGATAGGTGGCGGTATTCTTCCGCTACTGGAACAAGAGATCCGGCACCGATCTACACGTCAGCTTCCTTTCTCAGATATCTCCCCCAGCGGGGCACCGATCCAGCGGGGACAAGCTCCAAGCTCCCGTCTGGTCTCGCGACATGTAGTAGATTAGTGTAGGTGGGAGTGTGTAAGGGGAGATGTGGGGACAAAGATGAGGAAGAAAAGATCGCGCGCGGCTCGTGTTTCGTTTGTTAGGACACTGCTCCGGCATTTGCCTGGTATTGATCAGAGAAACCACAGAAATCCACTGATTAGAGCTGATTAGAATTGTCCTGAAATGAACTGTTGCTGGACTCGACGTAACTATTTCACTAGTGTCAAAACTTCCTCCACCGCCGAGACTGGAACACTAGGACCTCGCGGTAAGAATCACTGCAGTGGCAACTGTTATTGCCCTGAGTCAGTTGGTCATCTCTGGCAAACGTCGGAGACCCAGAAATCAGTGTTAAGATGCGACTCAAGCGCTCAATGCTTCTTGCGATGGGAAACCGGCATAATAAAAAGAACTTCATTTCATATTCACTTTGATATAAAGATCTTCAAACTCTACATTCATTGGCCACCATTAAGGCGCGTCCACACGATGCGTCTTTTCTGTGCGTCACGGGAATAAAATTGCAAGCGCAAAGTTGAAAGACGAACGTTCAACAGGGCGCACGTGCGCTACACTGTCCACACGGTGCAACACTGTACGGTGCTTCAGATGTGTTCTGTACACCGGATCCAGCTATTTGCGCGGCAATTTCGACAGCTTATTTTATAATCGGTCAAAAGAAGAGAAAAAGAGAGAGGCACATATGGATAAGAGAATACTTTAAGCAAGGAAAACACACTATTAAACGTGATTGCCTATAAGGCTATTATACTTTGATGAAAACTATTGCATTTAATTCTTTCAGCTATATAACTTATTAAATAAATTTCGAAAATTAGCATTATCGTAAAAATAAAAAAACAAATTAGGGAGAACTAAATATTCTTCTCCTGTCATTGCAACACACCGCACTAGATATGGAAATAATCAAGTGTTTATTTTTACTAGTTTCAACTATGTAGCGAAATACATATGTATTGAAAATTGATATTACCTTAAATATACAGGACTGGGCAAAATACTTTAATTTTAGTATGTATTAAATTAGCCAAAATACTTTGCAAATAAGTTTTTAAATACATACTCAAAATACATTAGGTTTTAATTTGCTATTAATAATAATACTTTATTGACTCACACAATTACAATTGTGTATGATGAGTCAAATGTTATATATATGGAGGGAGTACAATTGCACACATCTTCTTGAGTGCAGAGAAGTTACATTTATTGTCCAGAACCAAAACAAGGGACCATAGCGTAATTTAATTTAAAATAATTTAACATTTCAAGATTTGTACTGTTTCATTTCTAAAATAACATTTACTAGGTCTAGTGACTTTACTGCTACTACTTATATTAATATTAATAATAATAACAATAAAACTAATAGCAATAACAATAACAGTACATGATATCAATTAAGGTAACAACTGCTTATAATTTAACAATATTAGTATATTCCATGTTTAAATCTTGAAATGGTGAGGAAGACAGGTTTTGGCCAAGTTTTTTCTGTTTCTACAGCTAGTCCTACAGCAGCACCTGAAATCACATTGCACATATTAGTTATTGAGGTTTCCCTGAATACTATAAAAAAATTTTTGCCCAAGGAAGTGTTTGAGTTTATTCTTGAAGTTATGCAATCCTGTTACGTTTCTCAGGTGTATTGGTAATTTGTTGTAGAATTGTATACCTGAATGGAATGTACCCTTTTGCTGTAATGTGCTTGTGCACTTTGATTGATAGAGGTTACATGCTTGCTTTGTGTTGTACGAGTGTAAGCTTGAGTTAAATTTTTAATGCATGTCATTGTTTCTTTACAAACATGAGAACTTTGTAAATGAATATACAAGGTAGTAGAAATATGTTATGTTGTTTGAATTGAGGTCTGTAGGACTCTGTTCTTTTTTTACTTTTTATTTTTCAAATGATTCTCTTTTGTATTTTGAATGTTTGCTTAGCGTCTGGTGCTTGGCCCCAGATTATCATTGCGTATTTCAGAATGGAGTGCACATTTGCGAAGTACGAACTGTTACAATGGTGCGGTTTCTTGTTATTATCCTATTGCTAAATACAAATGTATTTAAAATACTCAAAATACAGTAAATACGATAATTTTGCATTATAACTTTTTTATTGTACCATTTCCAATTACAATAATGCCAACAATGCCATTAAAATGTAATTGCCAATAAATTACTAGTTAAGTCATACATTTCTGAACAATTACTAAAAACTTTCAAATATAGAACACTTTCACTTACATATTCACAAAACACCCAAATATAAAATAATATCAAAAATATGGCTTACTCAAATAAACGGATTTTTTTTTAAATGACCAGTTTTTGAAACAAATCAACCCACAATAAACCTCTAGTTGGTGACTGTATAAAACCCGCAAACAATTGTTGACCTGGCACTGATAATCATAAACTAGTGTTATAAGGAATAGACTTCATTTTATTGTCGGATAATTGTCCAGCATTTTTAATTATTTAGATTTATCGCTTAAAAAAGAAGAGAATTCAAGTTCAGGTGCTGAAAGGAGCTTTAATTTTTGTTTCAGTGAGGTCCATTCACCAGCATAATCAAACAAAAAAAAAACTCTTCCCGGTATCTTCTTCATCTGTATTTAAAGTATTTCTTTTTTTAAATATACCCATTTTATATATTTAAATACATCTCCAAATGCTTGTCCAAAAAACTCAGAAATTCAGGCTTTCAAATACAAAATATATTTAAAATAATTATTTTAAACACAAGTATTTAAGTAGTAACCATAACTGTAAATATATAAAAACAGAATAATCTGTACGAAATTCGCAATTAAACAGATGGACACCACACAATATCTCGGAAGACTACTCAAAGAACACGTACGGCTCGGTATTCCGGATGACTTCGCTATGAAATACACATTCTTTGGAGGAATCACATGAGAAAGACGAACGAGATTCCCGTCAGCTCTGGGAGTGCTTGCGCTATTGCATGCGTCTATCGTTTTGAGGAAAGACGCAAGCCCGAAACGCATCGCTACGTGCGCTAGACGCAGGCGTTGGACGCATGCGCAAAATTGAACGAAAAGACGCATCGTGTGGACGCACCTTTATAGATGTAAAAATGTTTGGTAGTGTCTTCGCCGTAACGCTGATCATTTTTCTGCGAAGACAAGCACGTGGGTTTCCGCGAATGTGGTCGTTGGCGCCTGTCGCCGCAGCACCTGGCGGCGGCGACGGCGGTGGCAGAGGCGGAGGCGCGCAGGTGGCGACTGGAGGTGCTCGCGCACGCCCCGCCTGAGTCCTTGCCTACCCCCTCCACGGGCGCAGGGCCGTTGCACCGGGCGGGGGAGGGATCGGGCGGAGCGAAGGCACGGGACGCGACGGTAAGGCGTCGGGTGGGCGGGCGGCAGAGCAGAGGGTGCGAAGCGGCGAGAGTGTGGGCGGGGGTCTATCGACTTCGGCGGTCCCTCGTCTCCGCGCCCTCCGCTTCTCGACTTGCGCGGAGGGGGCAGCGTGCACCCGGCCCGGCCGGCGGAAGGGGTTTGTGGCGCGGGCGGAGGCGGGGGCGGGGGCGCGATGAGTGGGGCCCCCGCGGACCGAGTGCGGGCGGCGACCGCGGAGGGGCGGCGGAGGAGGCGCTGCGGGTGGGGCGTGCGGCCGCGCCGCCGCGCCCGTGCCCCGACCCCGGCCCCGCCGCTCCCCGCACCCGCGCCCGCGCACCGCTCCCGTTCAGTCGGCGCGCACCCGGGCTGCCGTGCGGACCTCGTGACATGTGCAGCGGAGTCGTGAGCGAGCACGTGACACTAGCTGAAGTCCACTCTTCTCTCACTCGTCCTCACCGTAAGTGGCGCGCGGGACGCCGCCCCCGCCCCCCGCCCACGCCCCTGCCCACGCACTCCGTCGCACCCCCCTCCGTTCCGCGTGCACTCCAACGCGCCCTTCGTACTCCTGACGATTTTCATGCGTGCCATTGCTCTCTCTTTCATTCTTCACATGTCTAGCTATATACTTATGCAATTGTGGTAATGAGCACGACAAAGAGTTCCATGAACGGCTACAAGTTTTGAAAAAACAGAAGGGAGAAGGGCGTTCCACGCGTGACTGCACTGCGGGCTGCAACCTAGCGCTGCACAGATGTCATTGCGGCACTTTCCCTTTCTGCGCCCTGACGCGATTTGATCCACACACTTCTGTGAACCGCGTGGCGAGTGAGATGTTTTCCTGGGATCCAGCCGTCGAACGTTTCCAAGAAATTTGCGGCTGGGTGCAAAGTAGAAACAGTTTCGAAAACAAAAATATGTGTAATAAAGAGAAAAGAAACAGAGTTTATGGAAGGGAATATGATTTATTTCGTAAATAATACGTAAAATACATGATTATGTTGCCGTAATTATTCAGTTGTTTTAAAACTGATTGCGATTAAAATAATTTTAATGACATTTTCTGTTAACGGAATATTTCAAAACAGTTTAAGATTGCATTGAAGAATTGGTCCATCAGTTTTCTTTCATTTGGACAATTATAATTTTTTCAAGTTCCTCTGCAGGAATTGCAAGAATGGAACTTTCGGATTAAGTTTGTGCTCTGAACATTATTTTGTAAATAAAAAATATATAAGAAAGTAAGGGTATATTTAAATCGGCTTAAAAGTCATATTCTCACGATGTTTTGCACTGAACGTAGTTTTATTGCATTGAACGACTGATTGATCACGTCTAAAGCGGACATCCAATTCAATAATGTTATTTCCAATGTGTACGGATGACGTTTGTAAATTGGATGACCGCGTAACTTAATTCTGCACATGTGCGGCAAACATCCTTAGATTTTTCCGTTTTCCCCGGGATACGTCGGTGATCTCTTGTTTATTTCATTTGCATTCATGAATCGCATGACGAACAACTTCTTAAATGAAGAGATAACTTTGTTTTATAACACTCAGGAGAACGTAAGGACTTGATAATTTGTGAATACAAATAGCGTTAGTTGGTACAGATTTAAAGTTCTATTACTAGGCTATTGTAAATCGTAATTCTTATATAAGATGAATTTCCAATCTGAGTACTTGGGAATTCTATTATTGTATCTCACCCGGAAATCGGAGGCTCTTTAATACTAATAGTACTACTACTACTACTACTACTACTACTACTACTACTACTAGTACTAATAATAATAATAATAATAATAATAATAATAATAATAATAATAATAATAATAATAATAATAATAATAATAATAATAATAATAATAATAATAATAATAATAATAATAATAATTGCTAGGAATTGAATCCGGATATCTCGGCATACGCTCAGACGCTCTAACCACGTGAACTAACGAGACAGTCAGCGCTTCGAACAGTATTTAGGAGTTAAGAACCCTAGTGACGGTTAGGTTTCACCACTTGATCACAGTTGTAAGTTAAACCTATTCAAATATTATTTCAAGCAGATTTGGGTAACCTGCGTGTGTTTTCATTGCTCACGGTTAGCTCTCTTCCGGGCCACCATTCGCGGGAATTGAGGTGTCATTCATTCTAAGCGCCTCAGTCTACTATACTTCGATTTTTCTAACATGGCAGCTGAGGGTCTTATCTCCAAGATGAATATGGCATGACTTTTTCGTCTTTCTCGGTCCTGCCGCATGATGTCGCATGATCGTGATCGTATCAAGCAAAGCTACAGATCAAGGGACTCGAGCGGCACGGCCTAGAAAGACGTGAAAAGCCGTGCCATATTCCATCTTGAAGATAAAACACTCTGCTGCCTCGTTAGAAACTGTTTGGTGCTTAAAATCTTCCCAAAATTCTTTTTTGTGATTTCACTTTAAATGTTCTGGAAGGACCCGAAAAAAATTTCAATTTCTCCACTACACTTGGGTTTATCTGAGCGTTTTGTTAAAGAGGTAATCAATAGCGCATTCGATTTTTCTCGGCAAGACAATAATCTGTTCGTTCTTTTAGCCTCATCCTTCTAGAATAATATGGAAGCATTCTAAAAGTAGTGGAGCTAAAACAGCACGTACTTTCTTGCCTTTAGTAATAGTTTTGTAATACTATTTATACAACAATTTCTCTCCGACTTAACACATCTCAGTCATCATTTTTTGTAAAACTCATTACAAATCTTACAACATTTGGGGCAAAAACTAAATATTTTCAAGCAAATATCAACACAAATTTGACAATTATAACTACTTTTCATACAGGTCAACCATGTCCCAACAATAAGACGTAATTTATAAAAATTAGCGCCCGAGTCATTATTGCCGAGCCGTTGTTGCATTCCAATCTGATATTCCCTGAAGGCTAGAAATTTTAATTTCATATATTTCAAATAATTTTTAAATATTTCTAAAATATTAATGTGTAAATGTACAACAAAAAGTCGAATGTAAGAAACGAACAAGGAAATATGAAAGTAAAATTGAAATTCCAACTTACGAAGCATCCAACTGCCTTGAATTACGTTCACGAAGCGCAGTAAATTCGGAGTGGGGGATTATATTTGTCACCAAACGACACAAAAATACTCATATTTTCAAAAAATTCAACATGACCTTATTTTGACAAAAACATTTCATTAAGAAAAAATTGTATCTTCACAACTCTTGTAGGGACGCCGAACAATTTTTAGTTATTTCAATTTTTGAAAAATCAGGCATTTCAACGAACATGAAACCTGCACCGTTCTCTTAAGGGTCCTATACGCAATGTATGGTCTAAATTTAATCATTGACATTATGTCGTTTTTAACACAAAATTGTTTAAAGAAAATAAAAACTGCTTAAGTTCGACACAAAGTTTTGCAAAAAATACTCATGTTTTAAAAAAATTGAACCTGGCATGATTTTTAGATCTGTTTTTGATGAACACATGATGAAATGTTTATCTTCATAATTGTATTTGTAGGAAGACAGCGAAAAAAAATTCAATTTGCGATAAATGAGGTTTTTCAACGAACATGAGACTTGCGCCACTCTCTTAAACGTTCTTCACACCATCAAATAACAAAGTTTAATCAACTAGTGGTGCTGCCAAAGCACATACTTTCTCGCATTATTTCTAAATGATCCACAATATTATATACTACTACACTAACCATCAAAAATGTTTTCATTCAGCAATTTTTTTTCCGCTCCGAAGCCCAATCTCAGATATAACTCATCGGCACTCTTACCACTACGCCACAAGCGCCGTATAAATCGAACTCGGACAAAGGCATAAAAAGTAAATGGCCGATTCATGTAAAAAAACCCTCAACCATCAAAATACCTCCCAGAAAATCCCAAAGGCTCCAGTCCGTTCACCTCTATCAGGAAATATCAATTTTGGAGAAAGTCAGCTGAACGGTTTAGGCGCTACAGTTGTCCACAGTCGGACTGACAGCTGTTAGGTTCATAGATTGACTTGGTGATTCCAGGCGCGCCAACTCCTAGGGTCATTAGTCCCGTAAGTATAATACATGTTTTTGCTCGGGAGATAGCGGTTATCTCCCCTCCTCCGTGGATGGCTAAATCCGGCGCCGAACTACCGTCGGCTAGCGAGGTTTTCGCCAACCACGTACCTCCCACCAAAGGGGTATCCCTCCAACTGGTACAAAGTCCAAGCTCCCAACCGGTCTCTCGGTATGCGTGGTTGTGTGGTGCATGTAACTGTGTGTAAGTAAAGGGCAAGATAGGACAAGGAATTGGAAGAAAATATCACACGCGGTCCGTTTGGTAGGGTAGAGCCCCGAAATCCGCCTGGAGTTAATCAGAGAAACAACAGAAAGCTACCGATCAAAGCAGCTGGCCGCTAGAATTCTTTTCCATACAGACAGAGAACTAAACCTAGCTATCCGGCTAGTGTCGAAAATACTGCCATCGTCAAGACTCGAACCTAGAACCTCCTGGCCAATGGGACTACAACGGCATTAGTTGATGCCCTGAGCCACCTCTCCCAGGCAGAAGTTAAGGACATGTATAAGTTCGTTCCATGGATGGTGTATATATTTAAATTTCATGTTGATATATTCATTATTTTACTTATGTCGGTTCATACAGATGCATAGAAAGACAACACTTGATTTGACGTGACATGTTTTACAAATTGAACAAGAGGTGTGAAAATTTGTTTAAAAGTTGAACATTCCTTAATTACATACAGACACTTCCAATTCATTTACCTTCATTAATTGTATTTGTGGTTGGAATTGTTTTAAATGATTTTCAATACTGTTTCTAGAATTCTCAATAATTTTCTGCAGTAACAGAGAATTGTTATAAATAACAATCCCGCAGCAAAGCTGGAACCACCAAACCTTACCTCTGACGAGCTGAGTCCGTATCCACAAATAAACCACCTCGGCCACCCGGGTGGGACACGGGATTTACAGTACATTACATTACTATTATAGTAATAAGAGCATTGTGGTTTCAATTCTAGCATTCGGCAGCCAAAAAAATGGAGAAAATGTGAAAAAATGTCCTTTGGGGGAAAAAGATGGCAGCTGGGAAAGGAATAAGGCGTAACCCAAAAGCTAGTCGAGACTAAAGAGTTTAGAAAACTAACAAGTACGAGAAAGTATGTGCCATTCTACGGCACCACTAGCTTTTACTAAATTTAGTACAGGATTTATCCACTTTTTCGTTACCAGAGCCCGGCCAAAACCCTTTTTCTGCTGAAAATTCGCCCTTTTCCGGCGCAGGATTACATTACTTTCTGTTCTGACGAATAACTTCATAGATGGCGGCTAGTTCTTATGAAGAACTTCGTAAGGCGAGAAAGTAATAATTTCGGAACCGTTAGGGGTATCTGAGTTGGTCCCACGGATAGTGTTTACAAAGTATTGAAATTTATGTTGATTGATTTGTTTACTTACATTGGTTTATACAGATGCGCCGAAAGACAACAATTTATTTGACATGACATTCGTTTTAGGAATCAAATAACAGAGTTGAAAAATTGTTTAAAAGTTGTAAATTGGGAAAGCACATACTGACACGTCCGGTATGTTGATCTGTATTGATTCTATTTTTGAGGTAGCCGCTAGCGTTCCTCTCAGTAGGACAGACGTTTTGCCGTTAATCGATTTTTCGGTGTCAAGGACCCACAATACATGGATTCTGGTTACACCACGTGTTAGAGGAAATTTTTCTAAATTTAGCATCTGCATTTATCCACATTTTCGTTGCCATGGCCCTATAATAAGAGGTTTTTTGCCATGGCCCTATAATAAGCGTTTTCTCTCTACAACGTAAGCGGCAGCGAGGAAGTAAAAACGTGTTGTTTGCGGGTTTCAAGGCACCAGCAGTGACGAAATAGTGTCAAAATGATATTGCCTTTTCGTTATACCATGAATCGTTACGATCGTTACTTGATTAATCAGATTGACAATACTTAAACCTATTTTTATAAAAAAAACATAAACATTTTGAGAAAAGTAATGCAACATTTATTTTCCATGTAATTGTGCCCGGGGACAAGTAAGGAAAATGAATTACGTTTGAAATTTATTCCTGCAATGAACTTGCATAACATAACTAAAAAAATATGAAAATACCCGCCAGAGGTGTTAAGATAAGCTACTTTAATTAAATGCGAACACGAGTGGTGTTACAACAGCATATACCTTCTTGCATTATTTGTAACATTTACAATATTTTAAATTTCAGAGAATTCAACGAAAATTGAACCTACGTCTTTGTTTTAAATGTACTACGTTCCTATATCCGAGAAAAAAAATCAGAAAAACATTGGCGCCGTTTTTGAGAAACTATTTTTGCCTTCACTTTAAGCAAAAATTACTCAAAACGACATATGTTTTCAGAAGTGACCTTATAAAAAGATCTAATTTTTACTTTCTCGTATACATACGAGTAATATACATAGCATAGAGAAAGTAATTTTGCGGCAAATCGATTTCCTGATGTCAACGAAAATACACGGAATTAAGGTCCTCTGATAGCGAAAAAGTGTTTTTTTTTTCAACACGTCCGTCTGTCTGTTTGTCCGTCCGTCCATCTGTCCGCCTTCCCGTCTACCCGTCCGTTCGTGAACACCACCATCGCTTAAAACATACGTAGGATGTTTTCCAAAATGGATATTCCGCGATCGATCTGGCTCGACTCGAAGCTTTGCAATTTTGAAAAACATCCTTTGAAATTTGAGGATTGTTGTAGCAACACTAGTTTCAAACAGATTTCTTTCAAGAATAAAATGTCTATTCTCAAAACTTGTGATTTTGAAATGTTAATACGAGTATTTTCAAAAATTCAGGGAGTTTAATCAAAATGAGACATGTGCGAATTTTGTAATCGTACTTTGCTCTATTCTAGAACAAAACTGATCCAAACTTTGAAACCTCTTTTGAGAAAAGATTTAAATTGTTGAAGATTTATTAAAATAACACCAAAAATAAAAGCATACGTTTCTAATTCGTTGGGCAACGAGTTACGCAAGATCGATCGGGGAATATCAATTTTGGAGAAAATCCAGGCGCATGTTTTGACCATCGATGGACGTGCGGACAGACGTTCTGCCGTAAACCAATATTTTGATATCAAGAACCCGATCATTGTACTTAAAAATGGTTAATCGGAAATATACGATATTTATGATCATAAAATATATGTGATTCGATCACTGAATATTTATTCAGTACTCTCAAGTCATTCTTTATGGTACAAAACTTAATTGCAGGAGAGGGGCAACATATCCATAATGTATTATGCTCTTTTCTCTCCCTGAGAAATATTTTATGCCTTTTCTTGCTTAGATGGGAAAATTATCACTTTATTTATAACTACAACACACGTGCTATTTGTGCTCATCTGATGTCAATATCAACAGTACCACGAGAAATCTACATATAATACTCTACATTTCAATTCTTTGCCGAATGACATTAAACAATTAAAAGATATACATGAGTTGAAGTGCAATGTAAAATCTCTTCTCATTTAATTATATATGTAGTTTCTATATTTAGTCGACGAATAACATCGATTACACAATCTGTGGATTCCAGTTTGGAATCCAAGGCCTGTCGACTAATCACATTCCTAGAATTTCGGAATCCATGGACAGAATTGCATTCTCTTTGCAATTCGCACTTCTTTTGAACCGTAGTGGTCAAGTGAGGTTTTGCAGTTCATGTACTACATACCATACGTATTGTTGTACTCCTATTTCTCTTTACATTTCGCATTGGTCATTAATAAGAAAATTGATCTTGAAACCAGTGACAATGACAAGGAAACATGTACACCACCTGAAATTCTGGAAATAACGAATTCGACAACTCTTCAGTTATTGCCAGAAAAATGAAGGAAGCATTATTAGTAGGGAACTGAATTTATTGGTTGAAGAAGCAAAGTGTGTGTGTGTGTGTGTGTGTGTGTGTGTATAATATATATATTTCAAAATATGAAAGAAAAATATATAAAATAAAAATTCATCATGGTGTTTAAAATTGCTCTGTTCGAGCATTTTCTCAGTACAGAACGTCGCCGATCAGGCCTTAACATTGATTTGGAGCGGCTGAAAGTATTACCACAGAGCAAGGCCTGATTTTATGGTTCTACATTTACAGAAGTAATTGTCACTACTTTTCAGCACTCTTAAGAGTTTTATTTGAAAAGTAAAATACGTTCGTAGTGCATACAATGTTGTTTACGAGGAACCGGTGCTCAAGTGAAGGGTATTGTCGTGTAGCCAATGATGTATTCAGGAGGGGTGAGGGGGTTAAACGGAATGTGACCCCTCCCAAATCCAACAACGCGATACAACGATCTGTAAAAAATATTTGTTAGTTTTCGATCGAGTTACAAATGGGATCTTCGAATCATAAGCAAGCACATGGCTGAAACTATTTCTTCTTCACAGGTGTCTGCTCATCCTTGATTCCGAGTACGTGGTTTCGAAGTGGGTGTGTGTGTGGGGGGGTGAGTTTGAAAATTTACTGCGAAGATATAGCTAACGACTCCAATAACAAATTACAAACGTAACCGGCTTACCCAGGTGGTCAATTGATGTCAGTGCAATGCCTCGGATCGGGAGGTCCAAGGGTTCGAGACTCGACGGAGGCAGGATTTTCGATGCTAAGTACATAGTTAGGTCGAATTCAGCCGCTGTCTGGAGGAGAATTCTAGTGGTCGCCTGCGCCGGTCGGTAGGTTTCCGTGGTTTCTTCCATCAACACCAGGCGAATGCGGGGGCAGTACCCTATCAAACGGGCTACTGCAGGGGCGGTGCCTAGCTGGTGAGAGATTCCTGGTTGGAGAAAACCCCGCAAGCCGACGTGTAGTCCGGCGGCGGATCTCGCCATCCAGAAGGGAAGATCACCACTATCTCCCACAATAAAAAAATGCAGTACTCTTACGGGAGTAATGGCCTTAGGAGTTGACTTGTTCGGAATCACTAATCAGTCAGTATTACAAACGCGCATTTGAAAGGTCCCGTTTCGACGTACATACATATACCGGGTGTCCCACCCAATGACCTACCCTGTCCCACTCTTCTAACTTGATCTTTGATTTTTTCAATGGAAGTAATGGAAATAGTATATAGCGCTCATTAGAATGGGTAGATCATAAAAAGAAGAATACAGTGATGTATCACATACACAGTCATAAGTAAAATGTGTAAAAATATGTAATATAACAAAATATGTAAAATTAGGTAAAATGAAAATTGATCTAATTCTTTCAGAATGAATTAGAATTAAGTAAACTCTAAAGATTATTATTGAATGCATATACTCGTATCTTGTTCCTGTAAAAATTTGTACTTAAACATTTGTTTCTTAATCAAAAACAATCACATACGATAATTCTTTTAGCTAGAAGTTTTTTTCTGGTCTGACTTTACAAAACTTTCTCAACAGTATAAACCATCTAGTTTATTTAAGATTTATTAAATGTTAAGAACTGTACTACATACACAATGAAATAAAACTAAAAGCTTACTCTAAATTGTGTGCTTTTGATTAAAAGAAACTCAAAAGGCTATCGAATTAAGAAGAACTAAACGTTTACTCGAGAAGAATGATTAAATTTATCACAGAGGCTCCGGATGATTTATACTTTGCAACAAAGGAAATACATTGAAATATTATATGATCTTATTTTGTACTACATTAACAATACATAATAGCGTTTTGAAGGTGTCTCTAATAATGAGAATATTAAGTGTCACTAATAATGGGAATATTAGGTGTTGTAACGAGATGCACTCCGCGTAAATGGAAGACATTGAAGATCTTCAATAAGCTTATTTGATAACAGCCAATTTTAAAACATATGCAGGGAGAAAATTTACTGTATTGGTAACTTTTATGAAATATGTACTTACTTTAAAATCTGTTCCTTAATCATGAACTATCACATATGATTAAAATATGCTGACTTTCGTCCGGCTAATTTGAAACATCTTCATTTTTATTGATCTACCAACATGGGAAGTGTACCATGCTGAAAATGATATTAATAAATTTGGACTCTTGAGAAAATTAATAGCTACATACTTACAGTTACCGAACACAAATCAATACATTGGTCTTCTGTAGATCTTCTACCTCCTTATTCATTGATGCAGGTGGAAATATTACGATTCTCAAACAACACGGGGGTTGGAAAAGAACGTAGGGACTAAAGGCTACATAGATTTTGTCGTAAAGAAAATGAACACTGCTAACAAAATTCAGATATCTATTGAGCAAAACAAAAACTTGCAAAAAAAAAAACAACAACAAAAAACAAACCCTTATCAACATCATCACATCCTTTTATTAATGTCAGTTTTGATGAAGAGTCAACACAATCAGTGATAAGTATTTCTAACTTCAGTAATTTCACCATTAATTTTGTCGGAAAATAAATTCAGACTTTTTGTGTATCTTATAGCTGTTTGATGTGGATAATTCTTAAACTTAAAATATTAACATTTCTACTTAATTTTATTGGGAGAGTATGTAGATTACAAAATGCATTAGAAACGTTGTTACGTTTACTAAATTTTTTAATTATATAACTAATGTATTAAGAGTTTCAAATAAAACATAAAAATCTGTTAAAAATCTATTCTGAATATTTAATTGTCGTAGAGAAAGCATAGTCTTCTCCTTGCTCATAATGGCTATAATACTCCAAGAAATTCCGACACTCTCTCTTACGTCTCTCGTGTAGTAAAATTTCGACTCGTGAATAATAGCCCTCGTTATACGATCGTTGAAGAATATACTCTTATACTATCGTTTCTGTAGAATTAGATAAAACCTAGGAACAAAAAGGAAACTAATATTGGTTTTAACATTACTAGTTGTGGTAGGAGTACAGCCGGGGTTGTGGGTTGCTATTTTGTTAGCAATACTAAAAAATGAAATACTTAGTTCGATTACGGATACAAATACGTTTTCTATAACTCAGGAGAGAACATTTCTAGTCTTCAAATATTACTAACCTAATTTTTTAGTACTTTTATTCATCATTCAACGATGTACTGTAAAAGCGTGGGGTAGGGATTCTGGAGCTCAAGAAAACCTGCAGATTATACTTCTCCTCCATGCGTTACATTGAGCTTTTTTCTGTTTCTGACGAAGATAATTCGAATAAAATGAAATGCACTAACGGTAGACCCAGATTAAGCACGGAGCGGACGGTGTGGCCGTTCCGGAGCCCACGCAGTAAGGGCGCCCCGAAAGTTCATGAAAACACACACAGAAAATCCGAAAAAATAACCGAGACAGAAAATAAGAAAGAAAGGAAGGGAAAAATAGTGGTAAATGGATTATATTTTCTTGTTCTCGTAAGCCAGAATAGGCAAATTTGCCGTTAAAATCGAATATTTGGTAATATTGTCACACTCAATTAGTCCCCAAAATTTGAACAAAGCGAGGCACTAAAACGAAAGCTTTTGGTGTATCGCGAACAAAAATTAAAAAGAAAGGTAGCTAAAATAACTGTATTTCTTACGAAACCAAAGGATAAGAGGTGTTGGAAGATACAGGCAATGATCGTTACTGTTTCCAAAAAAACTAGTGGAAATGTGCGGCATTCCAAA
Source organism: Teleogryllus occipitalis (assembly GCA_011170035.1). Classification (NCBI taxonomy): domain Eukaryota; kingdom Metazoa; phylum Arthropoda; class Insecta; order Orthoptera; family Gryllidae; genus Teleogryllus; species Teleogryllus occipitalis. Next base: position 221,856 of record BLKR01001049.1, read on the forward strand.
ACTTTTCCCCCTCTTAGTGTTATTACTCAACAATTACTCTGATATTAAAAAAAGTGCATATGATTTTACGATTTACAATAAAAGTTATACAGAAAACTTCCGAGCCACAAGAATCCATAAGATTGAAAATTCGCTTGAAAAGTTGAAGATTAATATTCAATTTCGAGCAGCAAGGATATACGCCGAAAATTAGATATGTGTGGGGTATTGATGTAGAATAGTTGGAATGGTTCTTCAGATTCATTGTGCAGATCATTGTGCACATTGTCATTGTTCTTCAGATGCATTGTTCAATATTTTTTAATGTCGTTCAGTCTCAAGTCTCGCAGACTAATGAAATGGAGGAGGTTCAGATACTGTTCACTGCGAACACAGAATTGAACGCTTCTGAAAATGTTGTGTTTATGTTTCCTGTTATGTAAAATGTAATTTTGAAAACGTAATTGAAATGTTTATAATATTTACCAAGATCTGTACATATGTGCTAAAAGGCACTGTGGCAAAGAAATCCTACTGTACTCCTTTACTTAAAAACGTAATCACCACATATAATTGCTGGATTATTTTGTGGAACTGCAAATGTGTCAGGAGAGGTGAGGGGCAATTGCTGGGCATCTGAAAACACATCAGTTATGAACTTAAAATATTCACTATCTTCGATTCGCTCACTCTAACCTCATACTCACACGCGCTTTCTCTTGGGAGACCAAGGCCTTCTTTAAGAATACTTCTTACCCCAATAATAATTCTTACCCCAACTGAACGACGCTTTGAAGAAATTGTGACAGGTAAGCGTTCATTCTATTAATTTTATGATTTCATTAAAATTTAGTGTTTACATTATAAAATTGATTAATAAAAGCAAGCGATAAAACATGTAAGGCCCAATTCCCTTTATTTAAAGCAAAAGTCACGAAATTTGGTTAAGAAAATTTGCTCAAACGTTTTTCTAAACGAAAACATTAGTGTTTTAAATGTAAAAATGTTTGTAATTTCTGAATGTTAGATATTGCAATGAAAATCGGATTACTCACTTATAAATGCAATTTATGCTCTTCAAGCAAGAGAAAGCATTTTTCACGCAATTTTGAAAATGTCACAGGGAGATTCATATAACGAACCCACAAAAATTAATACAGAAATACAAAAGCAGTCGAATTGTGTACATTGGTTGCTTTTTCATTTGTGTTAATTTTTCTTTCCGAACAAGTACATTCATTTCTTTTCTAAATAATAAAAAAAATACAAGTTTATGGAGTGTTTAAATGGTTCTCTAATGCAAATGTTTGCATAGAAAGTACTTTTCCAAACCAACTTTTGAGTGCTTATTGCGGCCATTCAGCCATTCTGAATATCCTAGGAGTTTATTAGACCAAAAAGACTTAAAATTGTCTTAAGAGCTTATTTTCGAAGTTTCGACGTTTCCTTCCTGGTCACGCTGAATGTCGAGATGTTAAATTTAATCAATTTAAAAGACATTAATTTTAATTGTTATCATATTTACATAAACATTTATAAACGTTTTATATAACTTATTTGTTGGAATATTCTATATAAATACTTGTATTTTAGGTAATATGTTTCCTATTTTTAATTTTTACCTAGAAGAGTTATTAAAAACACACAAAAAATGTACAATATTCACTAAAGAATGATGTAGAGGACGCATTTGGACCGTTCCTCAATCGCATCCGTATTTCAATCCATTAGAGCATTTGGATAATGTATGTTGGCTCTAATACTTACTTGCACTGTCGTGGGATTATTAGTCAAGTGGTTAGTTGTCATGTTAATGAGTAGGATCACTGCTGTCAGTATTTTCGAAGCGGTCTTGCAGGTTTTCTACTATTGTTAGTACCTGATTGTACTGGGTGAAGGTAATTGCAACATTTATGCTACAAATAAACTTCTATTAGCTTCTAAATATGCATAGAAACACCAAAGTTGGCCCTTAGGTACTAGTGCAGCGTCATCTTTTACACTCCCGTCTTACTACGTACTTACGTAGTAAAGATAATGTATTGTAAATACTGCAGCAAAAATTGTCCTTTTCGACCGACAGACACGTTTTGTGATACCCTGGTATGGCATATGTGGATACATATTCCTATATATAGTAAATTATTTCCTCTAACCCACATAATTTGTATTCTGTATTCTGTATTCTGGTACATTTACATTAGTACCCTAATGAAAGCTAGAGTTCGAAGAGAGATCTTGAAATAAGCTCATGTACAATTTTTCGAAGATGTCAATAGTTTTGTCGTAATTTTGCACGAAATATAGGCAATTTTTAAGCAATTATTTACTAAAAAATGGCTCCATTTTTTCTTTAAATGTTTTCCTCGTATGCATCAAAGGACTATAAAAATTACTACTGGTCTCATTCTCGGCAAACTGTATTTTCGAATATCTGCAAAAAAATAATTTTGCAAAAGTATATTGAAGATAAAATTTTTTGTCATAAATACAATGTGTTCTAAAAAAGCAGACCATTAAAAAGGTCATGCAATGTTTTTTGGAAAATCGGGCACTGCTCGCGTAATATTTGCTTGAATTTAATGCAATTAATTTTTTTAAAAATCTGAAAAACCGCTCCATTTTTTTCTTAAATTTTCCCCTGAATCCATGTACCTGAGTTCGAGTTGTGGCGCGGGGAAAGAAATAGCTGGTTGCTTTTCTTTGTTGGCTATCTAACGAACAATATACAAGAAGAATTAGCTGTGAATTCATTCCCAATGGCAAAGTTGCTGTTTTTTTTTTGACACATTCAAAAAATTATGCAGAGCAACGCTGACACATACAGGCCGCCCATACTTGCTTTTCCCTGTTCCTCATAACACTGGCTAAGTTCTCAAAAAAATTTTGCTTTGAGCTTATCATACGTGGATTTTCTTGCTGGCTCCCGGTCTATGTCAACAAATATCTTGCTCTTAAGATAGCCACATACGGTAAATGATAGTCCCCTGTAATTTCTGTCCTTAGTATCATGAGTCGTGACACATGCTAATAGTGTTTTGTAGCTAAAATGTTCGTTCATTAAAATATTGAATTTATTAATTATTGGTAGGCACGCACTTCCAACTAATGCTTTCCTAGTTTATTTTGTGAAGCCGCGAGGCCACCATTGAGTAAATATTTGGTATTGATGCACTCACACAACCAATCCTAAACGGTGTCCGTGATTAACCGTGAGAAAATGGCAACATCATAGTCGCCATGTGGCGGCGAACAACAAAATAGTGTATTACTATGATGTTAGTGCAAAATAATAAAAAATAGAGAAAACGGCTATTTAATGCACTGATGTACTCATTACTTTCATAAGACTGCCATTTTTGCGCGCAAACTATTGCGTTCTACAATGTCACAGTCCCGCCCGCCTCACTGTCCCATTGTGCATTTGTTTGTTGTATGTTAATGCCGTCGTTTGTGCCCAGGTGTAGATAGACATTTGAAATTGCCTCCGCCGCACACCATATAATTGAAAAACTAGTGGTGCTACAACAGCACATAATGTGGTCTCTAGGAATAAATTGGTAAGGCAATGTAGGGAAAATAAGGACTTGCCAACTATACTACCCGGATACCACTACCAACGGGAACATTAAAACTAAAAAACACGGAATTCAGAGTTAAGGCGATTGGAATATTTCACTACATATTTTAAGTTTCCGTAATGCTCATGTACTAGATATTAATTGAAAAATGTTGAGGAACACCTATCATCATTTTGATAGAAAGATCTTATAGCATTTATGAAAATTGCAAACATTCAAAGCAGTCACGTCATTTGAAAAAATGTATACTACACAGGATTACTCCATGGCAAGCGCTCAACAAGGGTTCAGAGACCCGTTGCCTCAACAAAGACGCAACAAATTAAGAAAATCGAAACAATTCCCGATGATAAGTAAGGCAAGTGTAGTGTTTTTTTCGTGCTGGTAAATTCAGTAATTCAGCCATTATTGCACGATTAATACACACGTTTTGTTATTTCGAACACACTCGCTGGACTTGGAACCAAAAACTTCTTAATCTCGCTTCCATACCTTTAACTCGCCTATGAAAGATTTACGTGCGGTCAACACCGTGATTAAACTATTCGTAGTATTTTCTTATGAAATGAAGTAAAAGCTCAGTTTTATTCAGGTCATCTTAAGTAAATGCTGGTAAAATAAGTCCTTGCTAAGAGATTAAGTCTTTACTATAAGGAAGTAGCATTTCTCCCTCAGTGGTTCGTTAGCGTTCTCGCTTTCCACGACGCAGCCCCAAGTTCGATTCCTGGTGAATTCAAATTATACCTGTGCCACAGAATAGATTCTACACAGACAGGAAAGTAGAGAGAGGCTCCTTTGATCTTCAGTGAGCCACCGCGCAGTACGTACCGCCCTCTTGAAACTGTGTAAAGGAACAGCAAGAGTCAGCTGAAACGCCATTTTCTCTAAAACGGCTCCAAATTTTTTCTTCTAACTTTTACAACGGGTAATGATAATTACACATAAACAATACAATGATAATTACCACATAAAATTCATTTTGGTGTATTATTTTGTTTTTTCAAAAATTACACAAATGTAATTTTTTTGAAATCTCTGTCACGTCGTTAATACGTATACACATTTCCAGCGATTTGTAAAGACTATTGCATTTGTGAGTTAAAGTGCTTTAAATGACTTCAAATAAAGTCTTCCGAAAAATCAAATATTTCCTGTGAAAAAGAGCTTTAATTTCGTGAAAAGAGCTCCAAATTTTTTAATGCACATTGTCACTTAGAACGAAGCTCTTCTTTAATATTCTTAAAAAAATATTTCGGCACTACTTTTAGGAACCGAAGAATTGAGAAAATTTCAAAAGAATGTACTTTGGGAGGAATGTATTTGGCTAGAGTATGTGGCAAGTCCGATAAACTAGTCCAGACCAAAGAAAATATAAAACTAATACGAGAAAATGTGTGCCATTCCCTAGCACTACTAATTATGTATTTATAATTCTTTACCTTTTTATTTCTATATTTTATTAATATTTGCCTATGTGTGATATTAACATTTGTCGATACTAGGCAAATGTCCCCTCGAGTTACGTATGATTTTTGGTAGTTATACAAACACCAAATACAACAAATAAGACGGAAATAATAGGCACCTTCACCACCGTTCACCACACAACAAACGTCTGGTCGTACAGCTGCATACACACTTTCAATATGGCGACCATGCGCATCATATCGGCGCACGGATTGAGGGTAGCTTTCCTTTCTGTGTAGTACCTATTCTGTGCGTTTTATTTACAAATGTCCCACTATCTGTTGCTGTGTGATGATGAAAAAGCCCGCCCTAAGGTTATGAAGATCCGTATATATGGTGCAGGGATGTCTTCTAACCACATGAACCCCTCATCCCATGGCCGAGAGGCTGGGTCACCGCTGGTCGACCAAGGCCCGTAGCGGTCTGTCGAGCCAGAGGACAGAACAAGTAGCATTGACTAGTAAGTAAAAGCTAGTGCTTACGTTTTATTCACCGGAACGTAAGTATTTACTTCAAAAGCTTGTAGTTCAAGAATTTATTCGAGACCGTCTCGAAATTAGCTCATTGTTGTACTGTTTTGAAGCAAGAATGTTGTTCATTACACGACAATTCTGATAAAAGTGTTCTGTAATGAAATACTCCTTACTCCATTGTCACCACATAACTGCTGCCCACGAGGAATCAAAGAGCCTTGTATTAAATTAAAATTTCGTGACTTAGTGTTGGTTTACCTGTTATAGATTTCGTTTGTCAATGCATATAGCGCTTTTTCTTGTACCATAAGGCACGTCTTCTAGCTAAGAAGGTAACTACTCTCAGCAAGCCATATAGCAACGGTTCCATATCAAAATACATTAAGTTAGCGTTCAAAACGTTCAAAACATGCACTTATCAATTCATATTTTATTTACAACTATTTACATTAACTGTAATTGAACAATTCAATAAAGTGCTGTTTGAAAAAATTGAAGTGACCACTTCATGCTTCTCACCAACAATTGGTATTTGCATATTTTGTGCAAAAAAGGAACATTTTACATCTTTACAAATCTTATTTTGTATACAGACTTGTATCAGAGGTCATTGGTGTCCAAAAACATTTTTGCCTTAACATCAGTCAATGGAACGTCATTCATAATTAGGGGGCGCATTCTGATGACATAAAACATTGCCAAAAATGATCAAGAAAATGCTCTTAAAATGTTTTTAAAATGACCTAAAAGCAAAGAAAAATGTAATAAAAATTGCTCAAAACCAGTTCAGATGAACTATTCAAGCGTATGGATTATATTATTGATGTAATCAAGACTTTTTCTTTTCGTTCAAGTGAACTCAGCTTCCAGACGTTTGGAAATGTTTCAATTATCCCGAAACCGACAATGGCGCTGATAGTCAATTCAGGAACATAGATTCATACTCACAACGGCTGACATTACAAGTTAGATAATTTATTTAATTTGCTTTGGGCATTAAGCCCGATGGCAAATTCTTCACACTTATTACACTTCTAATACCATAATATCATACAACAATGAAAACTAAAATACATACAATACAGTAGATAATACGAAATTATTCCATTTAAAGCATGCCTACTAAATGCAGAGTCCCTTCACAGACTACTGATTTTATCGCTTACAACACTATTACTAGAATTTAATAATAACCTAAAAGTCTTGGTGTTCGTGGGAAATGTCTGCATTAGTGCTGCAGGCAAGCTATTCCATGACTCGATACTCATATTTACAAAAGAGTATTTTCCAAAATCAGTTCTCTGTTTACTTACACATATTTTTTTAATATGTTCGTGACGTGCAACGTAGACGGGTTCATGCATTCTTTCCTGAATTTCCCTCCATGCTGGATTTTTCTCTAACGCTTTGTAAACTATACATAACCTTGCTTTTCCCGTACAGCTCGCCAATGCTTCCCTTTACGATACTTTCTTTTTCCTAACGAATTTCCCCTTTTAACAAATTTTGCTGCTACTTTCTGAACTCTTTCGATTGTGCTTCCTTGGCCTTTTCAATACGGATCCCAACACGCTGCTCCATACTCTAATACCGGACGCACAATGGTTGCGTATGCTAGTTCTCTTGATTTACTACTTCCCTTCCTTAACACTCGCATTACAAAGTGTAAAGATTTTCATGTCTAACCAACAATAAAGTTGACGTGCTCCCCCATCCAAGTTGCTCATTAATTATCACCCCCAAATATTTACAATTAGCTGGCTGTGGAAGTTATGAGTGAAGAAATCGAATAGGCTTCTTGGAATTCTGTAGAGAACATTTGTTGCAACTCGTAAATATTATTCGAAGCAAGTACCATTAAAATGATATTAAAACCGATGAAATTAAAAAAAAAAAAGCTTTAAAATGACGGAAAAGTGTCACAAATGACTTATTAGTCGAAATCGACGAAAAATACAAAAAAAGACATAAAAATGGCTCATTTTCTTTTGTTACACCGGGAGCGGTGGCTCAGTGTTATCAACTGATGTCACTGCAGCGCCTCTGACCGGGAGATCCTAGGTTCGAGTCGCGACGGCGCACACTGGTTAAATCGGGCCTAAAACGAGGTCATAATTTCAAATGCTAGTGGATTTGCGTAAAAATTGATATCGAAGGGTTTTTGAGGTCGCTGAATTTGAATATCATGAAATGAAATTTCAAAATTCAAAATGATGGGTCCGAAGTGGCTAATTGACTCAAAAAATGAACCCAATATGTGTAAAAATATTGATAGAATGGTTCTCGCGGTCGATGATGACGAATATCGAAATTAAATATCAAAATTCAAAATTGAAGCTTGAAAGTGAAGGATTTGTACGAAGAAATATGGTTATACGTAAAGTTCTGTTTTCGAAGTTGCTGAATATAAATATTGCAACGAAATTCAAAACCGCTGCTTTAAAAAGATATATTGGATTTAAAGGGTAAAGAATTTTTTGAGAGGGAAATGTGATTTAAGAGAGTTTTTGTCTTCCTTGGTTCATTAATTTACTTAACGTATAAAAGTGAACGTATAAAGTGAACAATCGTTATGGTCGTAAAGTAGCATCTGCGCATCTTTTCCTGTGCTCTGGAATCTATACCCCCTTCCTTTTCCTACACTATGTTTTGAAATTTAATTATGAAGAAAGGGAGCTTTTGGTAACATTTGATATATTAACTGATCATATTAATTCTACTAATGTTCTCTTCTTTGAAAATAAACCTCTACAATTTGTCATTCACACTATAACTTAATTGCGTTACTATTACTATTATTGCAATTTATGATTTCACGTCTCATCCTAAATACACCGATATTGACGGAATATCTTGCCCAAAATCGTGATGGTTTTAGAATATCTGTGCAAATCCTAACTATCATTGGGCATTTATATATATTTTCATTCTTTTGACATAAAGAGAAAGAGGCAGTGAAAAGAGACACACAACGTAGGAAGTGGATTTACTAACGACTGAAGACTCCTGGGAGATCTAAACTGAGCATGAAGAGCATGACACCTGGAAACAAAGATCACTTCGATGCGTCACTGCAAATCAGATGCTCAAGAAAGGAAAAGCTTAAGAAAACATGCCGTCATTCAAGGTCAAAAGGGCCATCGAAAATGCAGCTGACACACATTTCCTTGTAACATGTGGCGAACAATTATTTACAAAAAATTATTAGAGGTAACTATACTCACAATTACGATAATGTATAAGAAATGCCCGTAAAGTAAATATTGAATATTGACGACATAAGAAATATTTCCAAAAATATTTTTGTTTAATTTAAAAAACAATAAAACAATACATCACAATGGCATTTATGTCGTGTTATTAAGTCCATTTAGAACTATCCGTACAAAAATTGAAACCAAAATCTGGAGCCCTTTTCGAGAAAATTGCATTTGAACTTTTCTGAAAATGCAGAATTTGGAGCTATATACATTTACAATAGTATAATTATGTTGTAAGCAATATTATAAATTATGTGTATATTTATGTGTTACTCAATTGCCACCCATCTGTCGGGAATCAATGCTGTACAGGCCAAATTTCGTCGCCACTTATTTATTGAAAAATATTATATGTTATTGAAAAAACGGTCAACTGTAGTTTGAGATAACATCATTAAGTTCACTTTTACACCCGTAGAACCCTTAGTCTTGTTTTCTACGACAAGAAAATAAGAATCCTTCAAGTACACTAAAAAATTTTAAGTGCTCGGTGGCATGGATTAATATTGTTTAATCATTACAAAATTTGTATCAGTTATTTTATTATTAAAAGTAATTATCAAAAGAAGAAATAGAAAAAATATACCGAGAAAATAAATCCCCGTGGCGTCGAAGACACTTCCGGGCTATCTAGTGTTAAATCTTGCTTTGTAGCATCGCAGTAAAGTGGCTATAAAATAAAGTTGCAGATATATGCAGCTAAATGTGTGTCATTCTGATTAAGGGCATTCTACTTGATAAATTAAAAAAAATGATTGAGGCAGGAATACGCAGGACAAAAAATATAATCCACAATATACATGACTAACATTGTTACGCTACACAGGTTAGAATTCAGCCGTATTGTAATAAAATAATTAGACACTTTTTCTTAAAGAATATACTTAACTTATAGTTAAAAGTGTCTTCTATTCGAAAACACGAAAAGAATCGATATAAAAATAATTTAAAACCTTTTTTTAATTTAACAAAAGTAGTCGACAAGAAGCAATGAATTCGCGTGTTTCGAGCAACGGTAACTTTACGAGACCGTAAGGACGACAAAAATGATTGACTTAACGTTCTGGAGCTTAAGGAGTTTGCTCCAATGTCTTCCAAACGAGATTTGGTAGGCCAGAATTCCGAACGCGCACTTTGAATTTTCCCATTATGGCCAGGTTTTTGGCCCGATTCAACCAGTGTGCGGCGGTAAGATTTTCGACACTGGCTTTTCAGCTAGATCGAATTCAGTCGCTGTCTGGCAGAGAATTCTAGAGGGCGGCTGCTCTGATTGGTAGTTTTCCGTGGTTTGTACGATCAACACCAGGCGAATGCCGGAGCAGTACCTTAACAAACGGCCAAGGTCCGCGCGCGATCTTTCCTTCCTCTTCGTTGTCCTATTCTCACCCCTTACACACACTCTTACACTAACATGCATTACACTATGACACATGCCGGGACCGGTCGGGGACTTAGAATTTATTCTGGCTGGGGCAGTGTCCCACTGGTGAGATATACCTGGTTGGGGAAACCCTATTAGCTGACGGTAGGTCGGCGCCGGATCTGGCCATCCAGTGGGGGAAGACCACCGCAATCGAACCGAGAAAACACACGCACTACACTTACGGGACTAATGATCACAGTAGTTGACGTGCCCGGAATCACAATCAATCAACCTTTTGCCATAACATAAAATTAATGTCTACACTAAAAATCATTGTCCTAAAGTGAAAAGAAGAAAATAAGGTTTCATTAACATTCGCCCCCTATGGAATAGACAAATAAAACTGCATTGAAACCGTTTTCACTTTGTTTACTATTAATTTGTTTTTACGGAAGCAATTTGAAACATCTGATATTGTAGTAGTTACTGTTTCTTTATTGCAAAGTATATTCCTATCGTTAGCAAGGAGAATGCAATATCACTGAGAAGTTTCGTAGTTACTGATCTGGAGACCTGGAGAGTTGTCCATATACTACAGTACTTTGGTTGGTGAAATTAGCGAACGTAATTATAATGCAATACAGCTGAGACTCATTGACGCCATCTCTATCCAACTGTGTGTGACACAATGCAAGTCACACGCGAACAGTACGGCTCAATTGTTCATCAGTAGAACAAGTTATCGAGTGTGACGAAACTGTCTGTTCGTGCTCTGCGCGAGGAATTATACTCTGATTTAAACATAGTGGCGCCTCAAGGTCAAAGTTGATCGGGGAGGGGGATACTGTCATCCAATCGGGAGCTTCGTTACAATTTAAATTTTTGTTATTGGAGTTACCGATTGGATGAAAATGTCCACATCTCCTTCAAGCTCGTGACCTTGAGGCGCGAGTATAAATAAATAAATAAATAAAAGTATAGTTGCACGTGATTGCAATGAAAGCGGAAACGAGTTTCGTCCCTGAATGAGTATTTACCAGAAATTGCCAAATTTTTACAGCTGTGCATATAATACGAGCACTGAATGACTGGTTGCATTACTATCTCTAAATTGCACGCTTGCGCATTTAATAAATTACGAGACGGAGACACACCCTCTCCCCAAGGAGTTATCTCGCAAACTGGATTCTACTCCTAACGGTTGCTCAGGGGGGCGGGAGGGTAGAGGGAGCAGTTTAGATGCAGAATCTTTGTCTCATCGAGTATGCATTTAGCCAAAATAAAAAGTTACTTTAAAAATACAAAATTTCGCTGAGAATGAGGTATTGGGAAGAACGGCGCAACATACTATAGTTAGATTGTCACTGTAGGAAGTACTATATTATTGTGAACATTGCATGTGAGGTAGCGTGGCCGAGCGGTCTAAGGCGCTTGTTTAAGGCACCAGTCTCTTCGGGGGCGTGGGTTCGAATCCCACCGCTGCCAAATTTTTTTTACCTCAACAATCTACTTTAGTCGTTACTTTTACAACTACGTACTCGAGTCGTTCATTGTTGTTCGCCTGTTGCAGTCGTGGCAGCTGGCGCGCTGTAGGCTGATTTGAGGGTCAGGGAAGCTGAACTCGCCTCCGCCCGCGGGCGGCCCGCACGTGTGAGCGCCAGCGAGGCCGGAATTAGCCCGGTAGACATCCAAGGAGTAAATATATTGGGTGATATGTATATACTTGGTTTTTTCTAACGTGGTATCTATGAATAGTATTTCCAAGATGGAATTCGGACTTTTTCCGTCATTCTCAGTCCTGCCGTTAGAGTCGCTTGATTTGCAGCACCGCTTGATACGGTCGCGATCATGTGATATCTTGCAGCAGGACCAAGAAAGACGCAGAAAGTCGTGCCGAATTCCATCTTGGAGATATTACTACCCACAGATACCACATTAAAAAAAAGTATAAAAAGAAGTATTTGTTCAGAGTATCTTCTCACAAGCAGGAGCATTTATTCTGAGAATATTCTTCGACCAATGAGCATTTGCTCAACTTCGTATGAATAAAAATGTTCTCCTGCTGATGAGTATATTCTCATGGCAAATTGTGAATATTCTCATTTGTCTATGCAGCTGATGCGATTTTGTTCCCATTCACGCTGTTATACAACTTGTTTCAACTTTCTCGTTTGCGTACTGCCGGTGCCGTTGTTTATGAAATCTGGCGTTGTTATAATGTGAGGAATATTTTTCGATCTTAAGCTTCAATTTCACGCATAGTCGAGCAAATAAAATCTGGAAGCGTTGTTTCAATTCCCTAAAGCATCTCGCTATGATAAAATCCTCCCGAGCAAGAACTATACGTGCTATAAGCCCTTTCTGATTATATATGGCGTAATTCAACCTGGCCGATACCATTATCTTCATTTCAAATAAGCAAGCCACTGGAATTGTATTTTTTTATTATTTCGTAAACGTGTGAACTTTTTCATACTCTGGAGTCTTACGCCGATTGAGGCCGGTTAACATTCACACTAGCAGCCCTATTCACATTTACCTGCATTACATTTTTGCTTGAATACTCTTTTCTATCAAAACATTCGTCTTCAAATATCTTGTTTTTAATACGAATGTGCGTATAATCCACGATGCAGAGCGTGTTTTGTTCTGACACTTCATTTTTTATTCGCGTTCTCTTCGTTTTGTGTAAGTTTAATTCATAAGAGGCAATTTCTATTAACGGTCCATAACCTCAACACCGGTTTTTGAAAGTGTTGTCTACCTGGAAAATGCACGAATCTCGACCAACGCCTCACTGAAAACATCAAGATCACCTACTCACAAAAAATACTTTCATTTTCTTATCATATGAACGAATGCCACTTCTAGTTTCCATCTTCTCATGACTGCAAACAAGCGTTGCGATGAATTTAACATTTCTCTCCAAAAATCGTAACAACCTCTGCAAGTTCTGTTACATCGCCGTACATTTTTAGTTTCTTATATTAATGTGCAAAGCCATTTCTTGATAGATTCCTACTTACAACAAAAGTACGATAACCTAACTTTTAAAAGTGAGACCTCAAGACCAGACTCAAAACAATATGAGGATTCTCACGAAAGGAGTAAATTCTCGGTAATGTAAGCATATGCTCTACTGAGCCTAGGAAAGTGAATATTTTCTCAAGTTTGAGAATTTACTCATTGTTTGAGAACATTCTCGAAACTTTTATTCATACGCTACCGAGCATCAGCTCGGAAAACGCGAGTAAATATTATATGCTCACTTTTATTCATACCTCCCATTAAGTGCAAACCTGTGAGATTGCGCGCTTAAAATATAAAATATTCAAACATGTAAATACGGTATGTCAATACTGTGTATTATCGATTATATTTCCCAATGCAATACAAAAATCTGTTGTTCCTTGCTTTTCAATTATTAACATTTAAAATATTTTTGTATGAAACCTATTGCTTTTCTATTACTAATTTATTCTTTTCTAATTGTTTTCCAGAACGACTACAAAAAGCGTAACGCAATATTCATTACATTGTAAATGAAATTGGTAAAGAAGGCATTACAACCACATGGAATGGAAGTTAACTCTTTTGTAGCGATATCAACAATAAAACATCACAAATTTTCAGATTCGTATTGGACTTGTCAAAATACAATCTGTGACCAGTATGAAAACGTATTATAACAAGAATATATCTACATTTTTTTAATCGTGTGTATACTGCAGAGTTGCATAACGTAACGCCTATATTTAAACGGATATACTACAATTTATGCAAACATATTTTACTTGTATATTTAATTTAAATTATTTGTCACAACTTAACGCACAATTTTAAGCTTAGCCTCTAAACTTACCGGAGGACGGCGTCCTTCGGGGGAGGGGGAAGAGGTATAAATGGGTAAGAGCAGTTGACTTAAAAAAATGTAAATTAAAACTAATTTTTTTCTTTTTCTTTCCTTTGTAGACTAAAGCAATTTTTAATAATAATAATAATAACAATAATAATAATAATAATAATAATAATAATAATAATAATAATAATAATCTATAATTAATCAGTTTTGTAGTGTTGGAAAATTTTAAAAAGATATTTGTAAAATGAACCTGAAGTTGATGATAAAACGTCATCGAAACGTTGTAAAATACAAAAATAAAAGTGTTATATAAGTGAAAAAAGTCTACTCTGTTTAGGCATCTATAATTAAAAAAAAGGAAGAGCTATTTACTGCGAGCTCCGCTTACTTCGTCTTAAAACTCGCAGAGAGAACGGAAAGACCTCGGAGGAGAGTATCTTGAAACAGTTGGCAAAACCAATAATAAGCGCTGATTGCCCTAGAGTTCAGGATTGGTCCAGCCATCACAAGCTTAGATTTTATATTTTCCTTTTTGTTTCGGTATATCACAACTCCGCTTGATTTGCCTTTTTGGGGTTTATATTTAACGACAGTTTAAAGCAGATTGGGCAGTGTTTATTTTGAGTGCGGATGAACGGAGATGGGGTGTGGTGGCGGAGTAGCGAGAAAAAAAAAGTCGATTTGATTCATTTTGCAAGCAAGACAAGCAAGGCATTTTTCGGCAGGCGACTCGTATTATTGAGCATTATTTTTTGAAATTTTGGCGGTAATTGTTAAACAAAGAGAACTTAAAAGTTTCTGCATCTGGGCTCAAACAGTAATTTGGCAAAACCTAGAATATCACTATTCAGTAGCAAAACGTGTTCTCCATAACCAGTAGCAGTATTGCGCTATGTGCAACTATTTCGGCTTAATTTATTTTGCAAGATAATTTTTTATAATCATTTCCTACATAGCCATTAAAAATATCAGTATGCAGTTTGCATGACTAAATACGATATATATATATATATATATATATATATATATATATATATATATATATATATATATATATATATATATGCAATAAATATTCTATTTATATTTGCCGTGTAACGGCTGGTTTCGGCGTTATTAAATTTGCAACAGAATTTGTATATAAGCTAATAACATGTAAACAAACTCAAGTATACAAACGAGATTTTCTCTGCTGTATCAGAATAAAATGGAAAGTTTGAAAGTTGAAAAACTGAAATACCTAATCAGCAACAATTTCCATCGATTTGCCTTAAATCGGAAATCGGAATAGCTATTAACATACCTAGATATGTAATGAGTGTTATTACTGCTGAGGCAAAAGTTAAAACTCGAGGTGGATCGGAGCGGAGCCGAGATTTTTAATTTGGACGAGGCAGTAATAACACTAACATTTCGTGATATGTTCAGAATTTTATCGGTCACCATAAAATTTCACGTATTATGCGAACATTTACGACAGTACTGCGATAGTAAACACATGTATTCTGTTGCTGCAGCACGTTAGTACGATATTGTGGGGTGTTGCTTGCGATATATTTATATAAACAATATTCGTATACCGTGGTTCGAGAAAGTTGGATGCAAATAATTCTCCTGAACCTATAGATACACAAGGAAACGACGTTCGGTTAGAAAATTGACGCGTTGACTTCCAGTGGCCAGACCTTCACGTCGTTAGTAAATACGATTACCAGAGTAGTTTCATTTGATGGAATGTGAGGAAAATGAGGTTAATTTACCTCATATATTTTTTTAATTGTACTATTAATAATATTACAATCATGAATACTTATTCCCCAAACCAATGTGAATTACTTCTGAATTATTCGAATCTGATTTGTTTTGTACATCGCCATGTTTTTTCCTTAACAAACATTTGACTTGTTTATTTTATTTATTTATTTATTTATTTATTTATTTATTTATTTATTTATTTATTTATTTATTTATTTATTTATTTATTTATTTATTTATTTATTTATTTATTTATTTATTTATTTATTTATTTATTTATTTATTTATTTATTTATTTATTTATTTATTTATTTATTTATTTATTTATTTATTTATTTATTTATTTATTTATTTATTTATTTATTTATTTATTTATTTATTTATTTATTTATTTATTTATTTATTTATTTATTTATTTATTTATTTATTTATTTATTTATTTATTTATTTATTTATTTATTTATTTATTTATTTATTTATTTATTTACGTCAAAAACAGTTAAAAACTGTGTATGACGTGCTATGGGGAGAAGTGAATACTGTGCACGTTTTCAAAATTCTGTGATCCCTACATTAAGCCATATACCCATATACTACTTGAATTTTGAATACAGAAAAAACAAACAAAAAAAGAAACAACCCCCCCAAAAACAAAAAACAAACAAACAACAAAACGCTCCGATGTAATAAAATCTATTTCCAAGGATAAATATGCAATACATTTTTGGCTCTTATCCATCATGTCCTTCGTCAAGGAGTAATAGTTCCTTCCGCAACAACATGGAAACGATAATTTGAATAACTATATTTCCCACTGAATTCTAGAAGACATGCAGAGATAATGAAGTTAAATTTATGAAGACTTGCGATGAATCGATAGGCGTTTACGTTGCTAAGGATGTTAAATTTCTTAACGCACAGGTAGGTACAAGTGCACTTAACAAACCTGCAGGGTTGCCTGTTAACAGGGGTTAAAGACGCATGTGACCGATAAAAAATGTAACCGGAAACACCGACATTTAATGCAGCGTCCCGCTTCCTAGAAGAAAGGTACTTCGGTTTTTATAACATAGCGCGCGAGAGTTTGTCTTCACGATGGAATATGGGACAGCTTTTTGTGGCTTTCTCGGGCGTGCCGCTAGATGTCGCATGATCGCGACCGTATCAAGTAGTGCTGCAGATCAAGCGACATCTAGCTGCACGACCGAGAAAGACGCGAAAAGCCGTGCCATATTCCATTGTGAAGACGGGCCCTCACGCGCCATATTATAAAAACCGAAGTATATAATAATGAAAAGTATTTCGCTTCGAGGTCCCGTTTAGTCGTAATATATGCGAGCTTGGCACTGGCACTTTCGTCTACTTCCTCGCTATCTATTTTAAGCGTATGTAGCAGACAAACTAAGAGAGACATTGCAAAACGATCTTAAATGGAAGTTACCATCAGATGCTAATTTCTTATAAATAATTACTATCTGGACAAAAGGTGATATCGATGATCGGATTGCCGAATTTTGCATCTCGTTTAAAGGCCGTTCAGATTAGAAATAAAAATGACAACATTTTAAAAATTGTAAGACAATTTCTAAAGTTTTAAATCAAAAGTGGACAGGCAACAATTAATAAGCTCAGATATCTAGAGTCGAAAACACCGAATAAACAGTTTTGCAATAATTAAATTTATAAACCATTCCAAAAATGTGCACTAATACGGCCAGTGATGATCCTCAAACTGTCCTTTTGTTGAAGTTTGCGAATTAAACATGTTGACAAGAGGTGTAAATTCGGTACTAAATACGTAGTTTTAATGTTGCTAAAACGATAAACTTCGTATAAACTGATCATTGAACACTAATACTTGGCGAACCCTTCCGAAATATTTTTTTCCAATCCGGTTTCCACATTCACACAATTCGTTTCTCCACCTCGGTTGCGTCATATACTTAAGTTATGAGTTACTTTGTTCACATTCTTAAGTTATTTTGCATTAAAAGAGAATAGGAGGCGATATTCGATAGATTTTCAGAAGTAAATATGGACTATGAAAAAGTGTAACTACTTTTTGAAATCCACTAACTCTACTATATTCACGCCGAGCATTTTATGTTCTAATGTCTGATATTATATTTATTGACCTATTTATTTGTAGTGGATAAAAGTAGAATTCTTTAATGTATGTGAAATTATTTTTTTTAAGTTTTAAATTTATTTTTATAAATACACGTAATTCGGACCGGCACCACTTTATATATACTCTTTACTCCGGTCCTTAGTCCACATTGAGAGTATTACACGTCAACGGTACGTCGTCCTCTAGTCAGACAATCAAATGGCTTGCACTGCAACGCGACACGACTGCCGCCGCCTTCTCCGCCAATATTCCCGTACTTCAGATTGAACACGTTTATCATAGGGAATGCTTAGAATAGTGATGATTAGAGGAAACCAACCTCTCAGATTCTGTCGTTGGCAGTTGGTTGAAAATTTGTGAGAGTTTTGTAATAAGTTACTACGAAAGAAACAGATGATGTCTTCCTCCGTACCTGAGAATGTAGGATCTGTTAAGGGCGAGAATTGTGCGAGGATTTAATTATCCAGGTTCTTTCCAAGTTTCCTTACAAGCCACGTGTGTTACATCGTAAACTGAGGTTTATTTTTCCTTTAAAAAATCCACCACCTACAGCTGGGTTTGAATATGTGAACCTTGGTTTTGGAAGTCATTGTGCTGGTAGTAGTACAGTGTGGTCCACTGACTCCAACTTTTCGTTTTTACATTCTCGCCCTTTGTGAATAGAGAACATATTGTAATCATGTGCTGGAAAATGGGGAATTTTTTAAATATTTTTTTTGCCGGGTCCTGGTAACGAAAAGTGTATAAATCTTGTTCCTAAATAAAGTAAATTATTTTCTCTAACGCATTGTGTAGTCAGAATCCATGTTTTATGGATCCTTGATTCCGAAAAATTCATTGACAGCAAAATGTTTGTCGGTCCGTCTATCAGTAATCAATGCTTGCGCCCTAAATGTTCAGCCAATTTTGTCCAAAATTGGTATTCACCGATCGATTTAAAGGATTTCGACGCGCGGTGAGTCTGAAATGAATATTTTAATTTTTGAGGGGTTCTTTAAATGAAGAGCCCCGCGGGTAGCTCACTGGCAGCATGTCGCGGGTAGCATGTCGGCGTGCGTGACATGACGCGATCCCGTGTTCAATTCCCGGTCGGGGCAGATTTTAGTGTGCCTTCTTTCCTTCCAATGTCCCAGTATCTGTTGCTGTGTGACAATGAGATAGCTCACTTCTCAGGTAGAGAAGCCCAGAATACGCCATAGAGATGTCTATGTGCTAACCACACGTACACCTTAACCCATGGCCGCAGGGCCGAGACGCCGCTGATAGGCCTTGGCCCCGTCAGGAGCAGTTGTGCCTCTACAGACAGACAGACTTTAAATGAAACCTCAACATATTCAAAATCTTCTCAAAAATGCCGCCAAACTGAAACTAGAAAATTCCACATTTGCCAATCACCTAATTCAAGATAATCACTCTTTCGATCCGGATACCAACTTCAAAATTCTTCACATCGAAAATAAACGCAACAAAATGAACATTTTAGAAAATTTAGAATTTTTAAAATTATAGAAAAATCCTAACTTAATGTCTCAATGATCAATCTCAATTAAAATCCAGCTGCATTGTAAATTATTTATTGACTAGCTTTTCCCACACTTCTTTTTCCTCTCATCTTCCCTCAGAATGTC
The DNA here is from genome assembly GCA_011170035.1 of Teleogryllus occipitalis. NCBI lineage: Eukaryota > Metazoa > Arthropoda > Insecta > Orthoptera > Gryllidae > Teleogryllus > Teleogryllus occipitalis. Next base: position 241,355 of record BLKR01001049.1, read on the forward strand.
TGTACTTTGTACGACATACGAGATGGCGCCATCTTTGGACCTTTTTTTTATCTGGGGCTTTTATCCAGCCGACAGCCGGTTACCCTTTACGCCCCGATGGGACGCATATTCGACCATACACCAGACACCAACACACTAGCGAGCTCCTCTGATCTGGGGTCAGCAGAACGCGAGGCCCTCCGCGACAACACATACATACAAAGTCAAGGGACAAACAGTCATGCCCAAGGCGGGACTCGAACCCGCGACCCTTCGGACCGAAGCGCTGAGTCGGTACTCGCTTTTAGCCACCTCGGCCACCCAGGTTGGCTCTTAGGACCTACCAAGTGTTTAATCTAAGTTATTTGGATAAGTACTTTATATAAATTGTAGTGTCCATTTGTATTTCTTCTATTTGTCGTGCTGAGCAACTCCATGCCGGAACCATGCGTATCCGGTTTCATTATCATTATTCATTTATTTATTTAGTCAATAAATTCGAATAAAAGTGAATGATAAACCAGTGTATTGTCAGGACCACGTGCTGAGCAACTCCATGCCGGAACCATGCGTATCCGGTTTCATTATCATTATTCATTTATTCAATAAATTCGAATTGTGTTTTTTTGTTAGCCCTGATGAAGGAATTAAATATTCCGAAACGTTGGCAAACTAATGTAATTCATTAATTGACCGATCCCGCGATCCATTATCCTACTAATAATATTTGTTATTGTGGTCATTTCATTTCAGAATTTTTTTATATTACACGGAAAGTCTAATCGTTTCCAGTCTGCTTAAAGGGTCAAACATTTCTTGGGATAATTTCCTTTTCAAATGTTTACGATGAAGGTTCTGATGTTTTCAGATGGAACAGATGATACCCGAAGAAATAGTGAGGGAAGTATATTGATAGGCTTATTCGGGATTCGCCGTATTATGTTCCATAGCGAGTGATCCGATGGTTTTGTCGTTTGTGTTTGGAAGGTAACTTTTGAGTATGGATGATGGCTTATAGTTTTCTCACAATTTTGGTGAGTAGGTTCAGGTACGATCGCAAGTGCTTGTGAATAGGCTTGTTTGGGATTTTGGATATAGGCAGGTAGTCGAGGACCCAACGAAAGCGTGCAATTCTGGACATTTTCCTTGCTCGCACAGAAGACCATTTTATTTCTTGCGAAAATACGTCACGCATAAGCGAGCACAGTGGTGTTTTGTTGAAAATGGAATGGGGCTTTAAATTCAATAATTTTTTCGCGGAAAATATTACCGATTTTTAGTAGAAACGAATGTACCGGATTACAGGACTTTTTGCCTGAAAAATACGGTCGTTGGGCGAGCACTGGCTCTAGTGATGAGATATGGAATAATTTCAAGTACATTGTGGTAAAAAGTTGTGTTTTCTTCCACACAAAATATTAAAAAACTATCCGAATCCTGAATATTATAATGAATATATTAGATGACTGAAACAAACCTGAGAAAAGCACACAAAGAAGCCAGAAACAAATTATCACAAAAATATTAGCGTTTTGGCAGAAGAGCTATTACAAGCGAAGCAGATTGCACAAGAAACGTTTATAAATTCGATTTTATAGTATAAGGGTAAGAGCTGGAGGACTTTACAAGTACGTGAAGAGACGCCGGGGAAACATATTACAGCTATTTTGAAAAAAGAAGGCGGGATATCCATTTACAATGCTAAGAAGAAAGCAAACGTCCTTAATTTGAACCACGCGTTCGTATTTACGTCTCCGAAGAGTAACACTGTAGTTAACATTTGCTCACGTAATGATGATACAGGGAATCAGTTTATAACAAATATTATGTTCCTACGAAAGCGAATCGCGGTAGTGGCTAAAAAGAAATCTGTGGGATGTGATGGAATTCCCGGGTAAATTCTACAATTGGGAAGGGAAGCCATGATTCCCTACCTTGCCAGATTTATCGAAGTTACTATTAACAATGGTAATATTCCGAATGACAGAAAAAGAGCTGCAGTGGTGCTATAGAGCAGGGGTGGGCACAAGGAGGCTCGTGAGCCGCATGCGGCTCTTGAGTCAGTCTCGTGCGGCTCTTGACTCCTAGCGGGGAGTAAAAATAATTAATTGGCAGTCAGTAGCAGCGATGTGTGGCTTAACTTACGTTATCGAATTCAACGATCTTAGTACCACAAAATTCCGCCAGAGAAGATAGTCCCTGGGCCTTCAAAGCCTACCTGACGTATAGATGGAAACTAAAGATTACTTGGGTAAAATGTCTGGCCTTGCTGAAGAAATCATTGGTACATTTAACGATTTGAGGTCACTGTAACCATCATTTTTATTCCTGGAAATCTTTTTGCTGTTGATATTGTGGGTGATGGCTGTCCTGTTTCTTCATCAATAACAAAAGATACAGCAGCTGTACAGTTGGTGTTACTAGAACTACAAGAGGACGCAGGACTAAAATGACCCAAACGAAGTGGCGTTTCTACCAAAAAAGTTTGAAAGAATGTTCCTGAAGAAAAATACCCACTAACAAAAGAGTGTGCTAAGAGACTTATCACAATGTTTGGCACTACTTACGTGTGTAAATCACTGTACTCAACGCTTAAATTCATTAAATCTAAATATAGATCTGAACTAACTGTTGAACATTTAAATGAACTTCTGGAAACTGTGCTTACCAATTATCAGCCAGATTAAAAAAAAAAAATAACAACAAAAATGAACATTCGAAAAAGCACTTCTCAAAAGTAAAATTGCATTCTTTCATTCAATTCTTCTCAGGCTAATTTTGAGAATGTCAGTTAGATACCGTTTGTCAAGACAATGGCGATTCACTCGACCAAGGAGAAAGAATTGATGCAATCGTTATTGACATTTTCTAAAGATTTCGATTTAGTTCCTCCCGACAGATTTCTGAATAAAATTATGGAATCGTAAGTAAGTAATTAAATGGAATAAAAGTTAACCCAGATACAAGCAAAACAATTAGTCCACTAATTTATCCACTATACGGTGGGTAGAAATAAAATCCCTGACGCACATAGTTGTAAATATGTAAGCGTAATAATTCGAAGCGACCTAAGCTGGGCTGATGACGTAAGATATACTCCACAGAAGGCTTGAAAAGTTCATTTTGTTATGCGTAGCAGGCCCCTGGAACATTTTCAAAACCTTAAAAAAATCTTCGTTCGTAAAAAGATGTCTTCGTGCTAACTACACGAACCCCTTATCCTTTGACCGAGAGGATGGATCACCGCTAGTCGGCAAGGCCCGTGGCGGGCTGTCGAGCCAGAGAACAGGAACATGTATTGTTTGTTCTAATTTTTATTTTTGTCCTTTTTTTATTAACTGCCACCGAGCGTACTCTCATTTGCCGTAATACATTATTATTATTATTATTATTATTATTATTATTATTATTATTATTATTATTATTATTATTATTATTATTATTATATAATTATGTCTCTGGATGTTGTCCCAGGATTGAAGTGACCTTACGGGCTTTTGCCAAGTGAAGGCCCTTTCCGATTTTGATTTTGGAGTAGGATATATGTATTAGGCGTGAGTCACACTGCTATCCAGAAACTTCCTAACTATTTTGCATGTGTTGAGGATTGTAGCTTTTTGTAATTCTATATACAATGATTTTGTCAGGTTTAACTGTTGTAGGCTATTATACAAGGTTTTTGGGATGACTCCATTTGTGGATACAATGATGGGTACCGTGTAAACTTTCTCCATTTTCCATAGCTGTTTTATTTCTATTGCTAGTTCAGTATACTTGGAAATCTTTTCCATATGGGAGGACTGAAGGTTGTGTGTATTTGGGATTGCGATATCTATTAAGTAGGTGATTTTATTAGTTTTATCAATTAATGTGATGTCTGGCCGATTGTGTGCTATTGTTTTGTCTGTAATTATGGTTCTATCCCAGTATAACTTGCAAGTAGAATTTTCCATTATTGTTGTTGGTGTGTACTTGTAATATGGCTGCTTGATTTCCAGAAGATTCCAGTTTAATGCAATCCTTTGGTGAATAATTTTGGCTACCTGGTCATGTCTGTGTTTGTAGTCTGTGTGGGTAATTATTTTGCAGCCGGATGTAATATGCTGAATTGTCTCACTGGACAGGTGACATCTTCTACATAAATCATTTTCCAGTGCTGGGTCTTTAATGATGTATTTGCGATAATTTTTTGTATTGATAACCTGGTCTTGAATTGCTGTCATGAACCCTTCTGTTTCAGCGAACAGGTTGCCACGGGAAAGCCAGGCGTTCGACGCTTCCAAGTCGACATGGGGCTGTTCCAGATCGTGGCGATGTCTTCCATGGAGTAGTTTTTGTTTCCATGACTGATATTTATCAGGTGGTTCAGTTGCAAGACTTAAGGTGTCCCTATTATAGTGATGCAAGTTAAGTGGTGTGTGTTTGTTATCTGCTAGTACTATTGCTTTATGCAGGGGCGACTCCTTTTTCTGGGTGACAAAATATTCTTGAAGCAGGTTAGTTAATTTATTGTGTAGGTTTGTTATGTCTATCATGCCGCGGCCACCTTCCCTTCGTGGTAGAGTAAGTCTTTCTGTTGAGGAGTTAGGGTGATGTATTCTGTGTCTGTTTAATGCTGTTCTTGTTTTCCTTTCAACATTTGCTAAGTCAGTTTTTGTCCAGTGAATGATACCAAAAGAGTAGGTAAGTACTGGTATTGCAAACGTATTGATTGCTTTGAACTTGTTTCTCCCGTTGAGTTGACTTTTCAGTATTTTGGTCAATCTGTTCGTATACGTTCTTATAAGCGTTTCTCTGATAATTCGGTGTTCAATACGTCTGGATTGTGCAAACCCCAGATATTTATAGGTTTCTTCAGACATTGCCTCGATTGTTTCTCCATTTTGAAGTTGAAAGCCTTCACATTCTCGTGTTCCTTTAGTTATTTTTTGTATTTTGCATTTGTCTATTCCAAATTTCATTGCAATGTCTCTAGAGAAAGATTCTGTTATTTTGAGTAAATGTGAGAGTTGTGTCTCTGTTGTTGCATATAATTTTATATCATCCATATACAGTAGATGTGAAAGCTTGAACTGTACCATTTTATTACTTTTGATGTTGAACCCATAGTTGCTGTTATTTAATCTGTTTGATAGGGGATTCAATGCAAGGCAGAACCAAAGCGGACTGAGAGAATCGCCCTGAAAGATGCCTCTTCTAATGGCAATGGAGTCTGTTGTTATATGTTTCTCTTGTGAGACAAGCGTAACTGCAGTTTTCCAATTTCCCATAGTATGTTCAAGGAATGTAATAATTGATGGATGTATTTTGTATATCTTAAGAATTTTCAAAAGCCAGGAGTGGGGAACTGAGTCAAATGCTTTACTGTAGTCAATGTATGCTGTGTATATATTTCTATGATCTTTGTATGCTTGTTCCATTACCACAGAGTCTATAAGAAGTTGTTCTTTGCACCCCTGGGAGTGCTGTCTACATCCTTTTTGCTGTTCGGCTATTATTTCGTTTTTTTCACAATGTTTATATATATTGTCTGCCAGACATGCAGTCAATATTTTGTAGATGGTAGATAGACATGTAATTGGTCTGTATTTGGATGGGTTTGTAGTATTGGAATCTTTTGATTTCAAGTATGTAATTCCTTGCGTAAGGTAAGATGGCATTGTCTCAGGCATCTGTACAAAATTTGTAAGGTGTTTTGCTAGTAGCACATGTGTACATGTAAATTTTTTGTACCAATAATTGTGAATGTTATCAACACCTGTTGCTTTCCAGTTATGAGTCTCTTTTATGGTCCTACTGATATTTTCCACTGTAATATCTGTAAATTCCATGTGTGTCATTTGTTTGTAACGTGTTTCTTCTTCTTTTATCCATGTGGCTTTATTGTCATGATGAAGGTCTGTAGACCAGATTGACGACCAGTAGGTTTGTATTTCATCTTTAGTCGGTATTCCGTTATGTGTGATTTGGCGCTCCGTTTCCCTGAGGCTATTGTAAAATTTTTTCTCATTGGTATAGAAAAGATTGTTATGTTTTTTGCGGGCTGCACATTCTTTATAACGTCGAAGACGTTGACAGTAAGCACTTAATTTTTGTTGAAGAGTGTCTATGTATTCATCTATGTGTTGATTATGATTCTCATGTTTTGTGTGCGTTTTGATTTTGTT
>BLKR01001049.1:252500-348492 GCA_011170035.1 Teleogryllus occipitalis
CAAAATTGTTATTTTGCAATGGTCAACTCAGGGACAATATCGGGACTATCCCATGCCGATTAGCGCCCAGTTTGTTATTGTTTATAAAATTATTGATAGTTGAAAAATAGTTAATTTCGTGGTTTTCGACTCCAGGACATGCAGCGACGCTCTCTGCTTTACATTTGAGAATATTTGAAATTGTTTACTCACTTACAATTTATGCAAAAAATTGTCTCATCTGAATGGCTTTCAAATGAGATGAAAATCCCATCATCCGATTGGTGCTGTCGCTTCTCGTTCTCGAAAGATGTAATTGTTTATAAGAAATTAGAAACTCATTACAAATTCCAGTCAATCCTTTCGCTCTTTGCACGCAATTCAGACAGTTTTTCTGTGTTTCTCTTATACTTCCATTAAAACAGTGTCCCTTCAAGATCACGACTGAAAAGAGAAGGGGATACTCTCATCTCATCAGGAGCTTTAACACCAAAAAATAAAAAATAAAAAACACGCGTCCCCAACATTCACTTATATTAGACTAAACAAGAGAAAAAAAAGAAAAAAAATTGTCATTACCTTTTCCAAGGTAGAAAGACGCAGTGTGAAGTGGTGATGTGGTCGGTTATATTGTATTAATGATTTCCGGCGTATGGCAAATGGATGGAAATTGTTGCCGATTCGCTCCTTTTTAACTTTGAAACTTTCATTTTTATTTTAAATAGAGTGAGTGAAACTTTCACTTCGATGTTTGAATTCGTTTACGTGTTATTAACTTATTAACAAATTATCTTGCAAATATAGTAACGTCGAAACCAGTTGTTACACACGGAATCTTTACCACGTAATTTTATATTTTCTATTCAGTCATACAAAATTCATGCTCATATCTTTATCAGACACCTAGGATATTGCTTATAAGCAAATTATCTTGAAAAATGTATTACGCCGAAACTGTGGCACGTGGGGTTGCATACGGCGAAGTTCGCAGGGTCGCATGGCTGAGCTCGCTTGTTATCTAACCTTTTTTATTATTTTATTTTACACATTTGCTTTGTGGAGGCTAGAGTTGATTTACACAATGGGGCAATTATTTTTTTTACTACTGCCTTGCGGCTTTAGTAGTTGGCGGAAGGGCTTTTTCTTAAATATACTAAAACTATTTCTACTATACTATATTTCTAAAACTACTTAATTGTTGATAAAAATTAAAGTACAACGTACTAATTTTTGTTTTTTCTTTCGCCAACGAAATTTGAAGTAAATTTTTATGACTATTTTTCCTTATAGTTAATTGTTCATTTAAAAAATAGTAATCTTGTTTTTTCATTTACACTCTTTCATTATTACTTTTTCATAATATTCATACCATAGGAATCCTACGAACCTTGTAAATAATCAGCCGTCATTTCAATAACGACGCCACAACAGTCATAACAACTATATTTTGTTGATTTATTATCCTTCCGAACGTGACCGGTATTTATTTAAAAGAGGCAAACTTCGTTTTGCCCAAATTTATATTTATTTGTCATTGATTTTTCAGAACAGTGATACTTAAGCGATTCTAACAGAAATTTGCGTTGTTTTCAAGTGCCTATACAAGTTACAATGCAGAGTCGTTTTCAAAAGAAACTAATGGCCAGAAACTGTGAGACGAGTGGAAGAGACTGGATTTAGAACTATCCAGCAGATGTATTTTTTAGCACGTATACTCGCCATTTCGATCAAGTTACATAATTAACTAACATACCTAAGATTATTGCTAAACGATTTTACTTTAGTAATGCTACTGTAGAAATAATGTATCTTCATGACTCTTCATAACATGCATCACACATATAAACACTGTTTTTCTCACCAGGGAGAAGGAAAAACGGCCGAAAAAGCCTTGGATCCGAAAACTTTAAAAACAGTTCATTTTTTCACCATTACAGCTTTACTAACTTCAATGCTGGTGAAAGGCTGGAGTACGTGATGTGTCAGTAGATTCATCCCCCCACTAGAGGTTGCATATTTATTCAGTTTGTTACTCGGAGACAATTTCAAAGCATTATGTGAGAATGAAATATTTAATTTTTTTAAACTTAAGTGACTGACGTGACTGCTTTGATTGTTTCATTTTTTATTAATGAGAAAATAGATTTGAAGGGTGAGGGCGAAAAACTTGATAACCCACAAAATGCTTTTACTGAGAAAATTGGCTTCAAAGTTTAAAAACTGTCCTGTAAAGCGATTTCCAAATTTATTTCTAAAAAATTCGCCTCGGAAATTTGAAGGTAATGACTCCAAAAATGTATTAATTGTGAAATACATTTTTAAAATTTTATAATTTTTATGTGGGATATCAACATTTCCCATTAGGACAATCTTTCATTTTGAAAGGTTGATAAGCCCCAACTAACAATTTCTTTAGTTGAAAAACAATACAAATACGAACATAATATTTCAAATTTACATTATTTATTACAAAATAATGACAAATGGAAATCAAAGATAAATGTTTGCAAAACTTTTACATTATTCAACATCATCTTCAAAGGTAACTGTCTCATCAAGATAAGGAAGTGAACATAACTCCTTCGCCTTACATTTTTAGTGGAGTTTACGACCTTGAACATTTTGTTGTAATATTCAGAAATATGTTTCTGTGGTATGTAGGGATGTAGAGATTTCTCATCCTTTTCCTTCGCTTGGTCAATTAAACGAGGCTCGGTTTACTTTTGTGGCAAATTGATGGAAGTGAATGCCACCTGACGACCTTTGCGTGCAATGTTAATTTCTTCCCAAATATCATTATTATATAATGTGGTACATACTTCAAGAACGTTAGGTTTACCTTTTGAAACTCGAAATTTAGTCAATTAAATAAAAATTTGTGTTTGTCAGGTGTGATCAACTTTTGTTGAATGTAACGTTTAAAATAACTGCAAGTAAAAAATTGATTCTGCTTGTAAAATTATTTCAGAGTCTTTTTTTCTGCAACATTTCTTGAATACGTTAACCCACTCATCAGGAACACAAATCAAACTTACATGTTTTCTAACAAAGCTCTCTATCAATCCAAAGTCCTTATCAGATGGGAGCATGGTGTGGCCAGGAAGTGGAAAATGGTGTTTTATCTCTTCAAATCGACCAGTTGATACTAAACTCATCCAGAAGGCAATAACGCACCAATTCTTACTTCGGCCAGAGCAATTATCATATACAACCACACGATCATTTAAAGAAATATTATTCACCGTAAAATACTCATTGAGGCAACTTATAATCTCTTTTGATCCTCTTCTTTATCTCCTTTTCACTTCACTAATGCGGATCATTCCCAATAAATAAGAAGTTTGAGTTTCATAGTTATTCTGAGAATAAATTGTTCTCTGCGTTCTTCTTTTACTACCTCATAACATTGTCTTAAACATTTTCAATCTGGCCCAATTCTTGCGGCAGTTTCCTTTTCTTTCATACCTCTATAGGTTATATACGCTTCACCAGCATTCCTTTTCTTCTTAGTTTCGACAGTTAAGTTTGTTCTTGTTTCTCATACAGGTAACTTGCAAGGGCTACCCGTCACCGAACTATTTGCATTGGTGCTAACACTGTCGTTTGTCACTTCCATTCTACAATTTTTCTCATTTTCTAAACATAAAATTTTCTGTCTTTTTGTGGGGGAGAGACAAACTATTTGAAAACAAATACGATACTGTTAATGTTACAATTATGATGTCGTATGATATTTGTTTACTGTGCATTAAGATAGTTTCGTACTGCGGTTTGTCGTAAACACAAGTTAATATATTATTGTCTTCTTTACGATCTGGTTATGGAAAAACTTGCCATGCAAATTAATAAATAATACATTAAAGAAACCACCAATTTGGCTAAAAATTTTAACACTAGAAGTATTCTTGTAAACCCCCATAATATTCAACAATTTTGCAAGCATTACAAAAATTTTTTTAAAAATTTGAAGAATGGACAAACTTGATAACCGCAGAATCCTAACCTAATCGACCGTGAAACAAAAACAATCACCTGTCATTTGAACAGTCTTCATCTTTTTCAAACTCATAGTCTGGATCATTAACACTATCGTCAGAGTCATCAGACAGCAACGAAGACGTCACACGACTTCGCAAAATCACTCTTTTTCTTATCCTAGCCGCTCTACACTGCCTCGCAGCCATCTTGAAAAAGCGGGATATCAATGTTTTCCATTTTATAACAACGCCATGTGGAATATCGACATAGGCGATAACTCTGCCGTACATTGACTTACAATAAAATTTCTTAGACTCACATGTATCTATCATTGCTTGAAAGTCGATAATGTAGGTAACTTGTTTTTCGTCAAAATGTGGATTATCAAGTTTTTCGTGCCCACTCCTCATTTCAAACTTTTGATATCTAAATAATGACATTTTCCCCAACATTTTTCGATCTCTATACAAGTAGCTCACTTAAGATGTTACCTTCCAATATCTTCTGAACCACAGAATAGATACTACAGGTAGTACCTATTCTGTGTCTGAACCGTTGCAGATATTGATAGTTTCACTCAAATGAACGTATATACAGAACATGATGAATAAAATTAAACTAAACTAAATGCTGATGTATCAATGGAAAGAATACTCATTCTGATCATTAATATTGATATTATTGTTTATGTCTTCCGTGTCAAGACCTCTCAATCTCTTCTCTCCTCGCAACAGTCTCGGTTCTGGGAATGGGGTGACTGCTGCGAGGGCTAGTAAAGGAAACATTGTACATTTACTTCATATCACACGCCGGAAAATATAATTTTATACTGAAAGTACTATAAGAACATTAAAAAATGGCATATTATAGCATTCCTCTTTTTTATGAACTATCCATTGCTAGTGTAAACTAATAGTGCTACAATACTTTCTCGTATTATGTATAACTTTGGTAATTTTAGAAAATTCTCAAGGTTCAACGAAAATAAGACAGGCACCATTTTTTGTTCTAACTGTAGAAAAATGTAGCAATATTCGAACATTATTTTATAAATTGCAATAACTTCAAGCAAACATTACGCAAAAACTACTCTTTTTAAAGAAAAAATGTTCATGATCTTATTTAAACATTTCACTTTTAGAACCGATTTCTTTAAGGAAAAATTTCTATTATCCATACTGTAGTTTTACAATGTTAATATTTTTTCAATTTTTGAAATTATAGAGTTCAAAAAAAGTGGAACCTGTGCTACTAAAATGAATGTTATTTGCTCTATTACGGAAAAACGAGTTTTGAGAAAATAATTTTTAAAAAATGTCCTGTATTTCCGTAAAATTATGCGACGTATTCGAAGGCAATTTATATTTTTCTCTCAAAAACGCCTTCAAATTTTTTCTTTAATTTTTTCCCTCAGATGGGCGATTACAAATATGGCATAAGTTTAATTTTCGTTCAAGTCTTCGAAATTTTAAAGGTTACAAATAATGCGCAAAAGTACGTACTACAGAACGTAAAAAATATATAGTTCTAATTAAACACAAGTATCCTTTGGGTTTTTGGCAATTAATGAACATTCTTTCTTCGCAAAAGTCTTTATTGTCGGTACACAACATATCGCCTTTTACTTACACGCATCTTCAAGTGTATACAAATAATATATAATTGACATTTTTACTTCTGAAAATAAGAAAAATGGCAAACGTTTTGAAGATATTAAATAAAAGATATAGAGAAATCAGAAATAAATGAATATATGAATATGAACAGAAATGAATATATTTGTTCAGGAAGAAAAATTAACTGAAAAATAAAGAGTCAGCCGAATTGTATAAATTGGTTGCCTCCTTATTGTAACGCTCTAAGCTCGTGTTAGCAAGTAGAGTGCTGCGCGACCTTGGTTGCTAGACTCGTGCATTTAAAATCTACGTTAAACAAGTCTAAAAAAATCAAAATTACTCAAAAGAATACTTTTTAACATATGACAATATGTATAACATTGGATTCGCCTTTTTACGCTCGTTGGTTGGCTGGCTGGTTGGTTAGTGATTCCGAGCGCGTCAACAGCTGTCATTAGTCCCGTAAGTGTAGTGCATGTTTTTTCCTCGGGAGATGGCGATGATCTTCCCCCGCTGGATGACAAGATCCGTCGCCGACCTACCGTCGGCTAGTGGGGTTCCCCCTAACCAGGACTCTCCCACCAGCGGGGCACCGCCCCAGCCGGGACAAGCTCTAAGCTCCCGACCGGTCTCCCGGAATTTGTTAGTGTAGTGCATGTTAGTGGAAATGTGTTTTTGTAAGGGGAGAGGATAGGACAAGGAAAAGGAAGGAAAGATCGCGCGCGGTCCCTGATCCGTTTGTTAGGGTACTGCTCCGGCATTCTCCTGGTGTTGATCGGAGAAACCACGGAAAACTACCGACCAGAGCAGCCGGCCGTTAGAATTCTCCTCCAGTCAGCGACTGAATTCGACCTAGCTTAAAAGCTAGTGTCCAAAATCCTGCCGCCGTCCGGTCTCGAACCTAGGACCTCCCGGTCACAGACACTGCACTGACGTCAGTTAATGCACTGAGCTATCGCTCCCGGTTTTTACGCTTGTCATGGTAGTTTAAAAATATGGGTAGTTCCGTTTGAAAAAAACAAAGTTACCTCAATATCTCTTAAAATCCAACTGATGAAATCGAAACAAATACATGCATCAATTAGCTACATTTCCTCATACACTTTCGTGAAAACGGCGTTGTAATAACTTATACTGTTCAAAACATACAGGAGATATTAAAGTTACGTGACTCGGCATATATATATATATATATATATATATATATATATATATATATATATATATATATATATATATATATCGGTAAGAAAACGTCTGTAGGTAGCGTCCGTACCCATTGTGCTTTTCTAGGATCCGTCAGATAACAGAAGTTACGGAAGTGCAAACCTACGGGGCTCTTGAATAGGTCGCCGTCCGCGAACCCAGATTGAAGGGGGAACTTCCTGGCTGAAGAGGTAAAAAGAAAGATTCTCTTTCACGTCTCTGCATGAACATTTTTACTAATCAGCATTTAGTAAATCCAGTTATGAAACGCAACGATTCGTTTAATAATTTTCACTGGAACGTGTTTAGTAAATAATACATGATGAGTTATTTAGCGCGATTCGATTGGTAATCTTCACTAAATTCAGTTCTCCTTGCGTTACGACCTCTAAGTAAATGTGGCTATATGTGTTTACATGAGAATAATTGTGCCTGTGTGAATTATTGTGTTCTAAATGTCCATATATTTAACTAAAAAGTCGTTTCGTAAACGCGACTAAGTACTTTGTTCTTTCAAATCGTACTATACAGTGCAGTCCAGTGTACTATGTTGTCAATTGAATGGCCTAAACATTTGTCTCCGTGTGAAGTTGAGCAAGGGATCGAAGAGACATTGACTCTCTACCACTGTGACCTGCCACAAATTGAGGTTGATTGGTGATCCCGTGCAAGTAACCTGCTTTAGTCTTTATTACCATAAGAACAGTAAACGTTTTCCTTTGGGAGGTGGCTATGTTCCTGGGATCAGGCGCCGACATACATGTCGGTGTGCGAGGGCTTTCTTACTCCCCCGCGGGACACCTTCCCCCGTCGGGACACGCTTAATGCTCCCGACTGGCCTCTCAAAATGTGTGCATGTGTGGTGCATGGAAGAGTAAGAGTGTGTAAGGGGAGTAGATAGGCAAGGAAGAGGAAGGAAACGATTGCATGCGGTCCGTGACCTATTTGTTAGCGTACTTCTCCAGCATTTGCCTGGTATTGATTTGAGAAACCGCGGAAAACCACATCAGAGCGGCCGGGCACTATCATTCTGTTCCAGATAGCAGCTAAATTCGCCCCAAATCAATCGTTAGTGTTGAAAACCCACCTGTGTCTTGACTCGAACCCTAGAACTTTCCGGACCGACTTAGGTGGTTCAGGACATCAATTAATGTCAATGTGGTGCCTTTCCCCGGGAGATTCTAGGTTCGATGGTGGCAGGAATTTTGACACTAGCTAGATACCTAGGCCGCTGTTTGGAGGAGAATTCTAGCGGCCGGATGCTCTGAACGATAATTTCCCCTGCTTTTTCCGATCAACACCAGGCGAATTCCGGAGCAGTACCCTAACAAACAGGTCAAGGACTGCGCGCGATCATTCCTTCCCTTTCCTTGTCCTACTCACATTTCACCGCGCACTAACCCTTACTTACACTTCGTTTAAGTAAGTGTTATCGTGCACGATACTACCACAGATGTCAGGAGACCAGTCAGGAATTTCGAGCTTGTCTCGGCTGTGTTGGTCTCCCGCTGGTGAGAGGTACCTGGTTAGGGAAAACTACGCTAGCCTACATTTTCGAGGTTCGTCTCACCAACAGCGGGGGAAGATCATCATAACTTAAAAAACACGCACTATACTTACGGGGATAACGATCTTATCAGTTTCCGCGCTTGGAAACACAAATCAATCAACCAATCAATCAATCAATAGAACTTCACGGCCAATGTCGCCACAGGGACCGCGGCTTGTGTCGCAATGGAACGAAAAGGTAGCGGAGTCCAAGAAGAGGCAGGTTTTTTGGGGTTTACAAGGATTCTAAGAGTAGTCGAGAAGTTGTTTGTGTTCTTCAAGTCTCCGAAGCATGTGTAAATCAGTGTTATTGATATTTCACATCCTGGGCTGCAGAGGAAAACTCACCAAGAGTGGAGAGAATCCTCATGAACAGAGGCAAGATTAATAAAAATTAGTTGAAATTTTTCAGTTAATAAATGAATCATTTCAATTAATAAAAGTAATATTTCAATTAGTAAAAGAATACATTTTAAGGGAATTTAAGAATCAATTGTGTTTCAACTGTTTCAAATTGTCTACGTGAAGGAAGGATTGAATCTTTTGAATGCGGAAGCCCCTCTTTAATGATCGCACCAGGAGGAGGAAACAACAGCGGTGTAGAGAGAGAAGAGATGCACCGTGTATTGGGATGGATCGAGATACAAAACGTTTCCGAGCTGCAAATTCTGTGTTCCACTTTGCATGCATCTTTCCAGCTTTTCAGAGACGAATTGCTGTGACGATTGATTGAGTGATTAGTGATTGCGGGAGTCAACTGACAAGGTCATTAGTCCCACAAATGTAGTGCATGTTTTTAGCGTGGGAGGTGACGGTTATCTTTCTCCGCTGGATGGCGATCTCCGGCGCCGACCTACTTCGGCTTGTGGGAATTTTCCTCAACTAGGTAACTTCCACAGCTTGGTATCGTCCTTGTCGGGACAAGCTTCATGCTCTCGACTGGTCCTCCGACAGGTGTGGTAGTGTGGTGCATGTAAGTGTAAGTGCGTTTAAGGGGTGAGGATAGGAGAAGGAAAAGGAAGAAAATAATAGTCCATAGCCCGTTTGTTAGGATACTACTCCGACATTCCTCTGGTGTTGATCGGGGAAACCACGGAAAACTACCGATCAGAGCAGCCGCCTGCTAGAATTCTCCTTCCAGTTGAACTCGACCCAGCTCTCTAGATATTGTCGAAAACCCTACCAAGGTCGGGATTCGAATCCTAGGACTTCCCGGTCAGAGGCACTGCAGTGATATCAGGGGATGCTCTCAGCCACCTTTGCCGGTTGCTGTGACGTTATAGGGCACTTTACTGCTGCAAAGGCTCAATGGATACGTGATGTGTCGCATCCCTAAGATTTCAGCTCTTTTAAAACTTTCCGGTAAGTATGTCTTTCTTTTCCTTAAGTCCATCTCCAAGGGTTTTTGTGGCAGAGGGCTCTCCGGTGTTGGTGGTCGCCGAGCCGCCCTCACCTCGCGAGGACAAAGCAGCCGGCGTCCGCGCTCGCAAGCGCCGGCCGCCTCCGCTCCCCTGTCGCAAACGCAAACGGGGATTCTGACAATGCGAGGAGCAAATCTGGTATTGAAGACCCTACGTATAAGGCAGATGTGTATTTCGTTTCAACCTTAACAAAGTAAACTAAGATTAATTAATGAATAATAAAAAATTCTATATAAAATTACGAACTACTAAGCTGTCTAACATGACACCGAGAAAAAAAGTGTTCATACCTCCAGGATGAAAGTAGGTGATTTCAAAGGAAACGATCATGCTGATTTCGAAAATTATTATAAAAAGTTTCTATCGCGTAGGATTAAAAAGGTATGAACATACTTCATATTTTAAATTTCAAAATCCAATACTAATTTCCGCATTTTCACTCCGGTTACATTACTACAAAATGTTATTACCATGTTTCATATAGGGTAACAACAAGTTAAAAATGGAATACGCATTTTCGTGCAATAATATTGAAACATCTTGGAAAGAGAAATTCCTATTGCATTGCTTAAAATTACTTTGTGCCTTGTCACTCTTGTATTCCTGTTTATTCTCTCTCTGACAAGAAACCAGCAATAATCTCCCATTCCTGCAGGATTATTACGCCCTCGGTACCTTTCCTCCATTGTAGCAATATCTTGATAATACTGTTCACCATGTTCATCACTAATATCACCCCAATTCTGCGGGAAATATTCAGGTGGGAGAGAAGAAATTGATTTTTCAGAGACATTCTACACCCTATATTTTTGTAATTTCTAACCATTCTGTAATCAATGTTTTTAATTTTTTTCTTTCTTTGTCTCGAGAAATGCATGCACAACTCTCTTAAAGATTGCCAAGCTGCTAACTCAATGTCTCGCAATTTTTCTTTTCATTTTTCATTCAACATTAGTTTTAAGATTTTGCGGCCCGATGAAAGTTCCTTCCTTCGATTTTGCTTTCATCCGTGAAATTATTTCACTGATTTGAAAGTATATTTTGAAGAATTTATAAATAATTGCACTCCATCTGGATTATAGAGAAAACACAATTCACTCATTAACCCCCTAATGTCTAACTAAAAACAAAAAAGTGCCTTCCAGAGCAGAATATTGGGCAAAGGTCTCGTATGTTTCTAAACTCTGAATTTTTTGTCCCGGCTGCAAGTAGTTTCTATTACTGTAATCGGGAGTCTAGTAGTTTAGATTTTTTTAAAATTCAGGTCCCGTGCAAAATCATTTAGGTCTTCCTGCTCTACTAAGTGCAGGCCAGTGTCAGACTTTCCTAATAAGAAGTCTGGTTCTTTTGAAGTGGAGGCTTTTGTTTCTGGGGGAATTGGCTTCAATTTCGTCACAGTTTTCTTTGACCATGCTTCCGGGGTTACAGGTCGTATGGCAGAAGAATTATGTGGATATTTGATCAGTACAGGCTCGACATGTTTATATCATAAGGAAAGTAGCAGTCATTAAAATGGTTTGTTGGTATTCTCCACAACACAGGTACAGCGAATGACATTGATTTGAGATGGAAAAATACAACCACAGCCTAAGGTTTGTTGTACAGGTGACACAACACTGGTGAGACGCCCATGGTTTAGATATTTAGATATTTATTTAGTCAAAAACAGTAAAAAACTGAATGTGACGTGTGGAGGAGAATATGGGAGGACGAATGGGGGAGAATATGGGACGTATGGAAGTTTCTCCTCATCACAAACACGACTGCCAAAGTATAAAGAATACGCAAGTTTTGAAATTTCATATATTTTTTTCTTTTGACATTTAGGTGTAAATCTTCTAGAAACGTAATAGAAGTGATCGAGTTGATTCCACACGTTCAATGTAAAACGACAATTTGCATTTTATCGAACCGATTCAATTCAACAGATCATGTGACAAATTTCACTTTATAAAACCCACAGAATATCATAGTGTATTTGATACATACGCAAATCAAACACGATCTTCACGAGCACTGCGGGTACAGTTCCTCATGAACCGGCTGACTCAGAATCTGCCACCCGTACAGTTAGATACTTGTACGAGTATACTTATGATAAGGTAAGGGGCTAAAATAATTCCTTTCGGTGACTGATGCGCAATAGCAAGTATGAGGGCGCAGGTGACTTGTTTTCAAAATATCCACTAAGACCTACTAAGACCGCTAAGACCTACTCGTAATTGAGCGCGACTACCAGACGCGAGAATAAAAACAACAATCTTCGAATACAGAAGGTAAAAAGACCCATGAAAGGCTCTTTTTGTTGATATCTCATGGAAGATAGATGAACTGAACAAATATTTTAATATTTTATTTTTAAATAGATTTTATACGTATTGATTCTACATGTCTTACAGGCGCAATTTAAATGTATTTGAATTAATAGCAAAATACGGTAGGATACGATATAAAGATAAAGTGTATTTAGAAACTGTGACGTGATACGATGTTTTTATTGTGATATTCATAATCTACGAATAAAATTGAGTATGTTGCGCACTCTATCTTTCCAGAGGTAAAAAGCTTGTTCCCTAGTGTAATTAAACAAAATCTACGTAATTATACAAGACGCTTGTATATTCGTATATTAGTCGCTAACGTAGTGATTGCACGTAATATACTCTTTAATCTACTCTTTATA
Organism: Teleogryllus occipitalis; assembly: GCA_011170035.1. Taxonomy (NCBI): domain Eukaryota; kingdom Metazoa; phylum Arthropoda; class Insecta; order Orthoptera; family Gryllidae; genus Teleogryllus; species Teleogryllus occipitalis. The sequence goes on from BLKR01001049.1 coordinate 264,932, forward strand.
ATGAAAAATTATTTGACGGCGAAACGTCCGTTCGTTCCTTTGTGGTCAACACCAGCGCCTGAACTGCGAAGAAGATTTTCTCCAATATTGATATTCCACAGTGAACCTGAACAAACTCACGGCCCTGCGAGTTTGGAACGGATAATTGTTTTTGAGGGTACTCTTAATAAAGCCTCAACAAACATTTCCAAAATTTTCTAAAAAATTGCTCCAAGTTTTTTTTATTAAATTTTGTACTCGGACAGCGTAAATGACGTTTAAAAATTTCGCAGGTCTTGTTTTCGTTGAATAAAGAGAATTTTCGAAAAATGCTAAAGTTGAAAATTATTTTGGAGTCTTCAAACAAGCACAGTGTGAAAGAAAAGAGATTTTATGCTCAATAAAATCTGTTGTTCAAAGATAGATTTTCAAATATGGTCATGCACAATTTTGTGAAAAAATGAGTAGTTATGGCATAATTTTGCGTAATATATGGGCAATTTTTCAACAGTTAATTTCTCAAAAACGGCTCCAAACTTTTTCATCCAAGTTTTTCTGGAATTTGGATGCCACTACGTACTTTTTTGCTGCGGGTTCGTTTTCAGCGAAATGAAACCAACGGCAAATGTAGAATATTGATGTTAGAACTTTTTTCTTAAAGAACGTGTTCTAAAATATCTTTAAAGATCATGTTGTAACGGACTGATACTCTGGCGTTCTACCAGGGTGTTGGACGCCAGGCCCAATTGCCGATGATGACGGAATATTCGTCGACTCACCGGCTTCGACCGGTAGCCGGTTACGAAGATCTTGATTTGCTTCCCGCAGAGCGGGAAGAATCTTCAGGGTGGGCCTCTCCGGTTTAGCCTTGCAATAGATAATGAGGAGGATAGGATGCTTTTTGTGATTTACCAATAAAAGAGGAGATACTATTGTTAACTACGTGGTTCCTGAAGAGATCGCACCTCATTTATTGAAATTGAAATTAGTTGACTGAAATAAGCATGAAGACTGATATGATACTGAAGCGTGAAGACTGACATGATAACATTGATAAAGAAAGACCCTTTTAAATTCCTTTACATTAAATCTCTAAACTGTTACAGGTCTTCACAATATTCTTTTTTCTTGTAGTTGTGCAATAAAGTTCACGTAGTCTTTAAATCTGGATAACTGATAGAAAGTTTAGCACTCACACACTTACAAGATGTTCTTACTTACGACACCTGGAGATTGTGAATCAGCGGTCGTTTGTAGAAAGAGGCAGCGTTGGTCGTGCGCCTCGATGGCGCGAAGACGACCAAAGGCCGCACCTGCGTTGGGGGGAGGGGCGGCGGAAGTATGCGAACCTTTGAGCTGGGCGTTGGGTGCGTGGCGTTGGGCGTTGCGGCGTGGGTCGTCTACAGCGTGGCGGTTGTCCTTATCCTCCGGATTCCGCTCGCGGTGACTGAGATGCAACTCACGGCCACGCGTCGTGTAGCTAAGGCGATCGCTTCACCGCGCGTAAGATTTCAGTTCTCAATGATGACGGCCGAATAAACTTGTGCCGTTTGTCCGTGTCTCACCGTTTGTCTGAAGTCACTCGCAGTTGTTTTTCATCTGCCTCCCTCCATGGTCGAAAATTGTCTCGCTCCCCTCCGCAGCCTATGAGTGTTTCACGTCCGTGGTCGAAAATCGTCTCTCGCCAGGCCATTGTGCATCGCCCTCGCCTCCCGCCCAAACTCTCGCATCCAGAATATCCGCACGCTCTTCCGAGCAACCAAGTTTCAGAAAATATTGGAGCGCGGGGCTCGCAGCTCCACTTTGCTCCCTCACTCGCTGAGGCTCCGGCGCTTCGGTTGGCACCTAGGAAGAGTATAGCTGAATAAGGCGGTGAAAAGTGCCCCCAGCCGACCTGGATTGCCGAGGTGGCTAAGAGCGAGTACCGACTCAGCGCTTCGGTCCGAAGGGTCGCGGGTTCGAGTCCCGCCTTGGGCATGGCTGTTTGACCCTTGACTTTGTGTGTGTTGTCGCGGAGGGCCTCGCGTTCTGCTGACCTCAGATCAGAGGAGCCCGCAAGTGTTTCTTAAGTGTATGGTCGAATATGCGTACCTTCGGGACGTAAAGGACAACCGGCTGTCGGCTGGATAAATGCCCTAGGAAAAAAAAAGTGCCCCGAACCAAATCGATAATCGCGATGCTTATATGAAAGAGAATAAAAAATGACGTAGATTCACAAAAAATCGGCTTCCTAGAGCAATCTGTTGCAGAGATACAATAAGAAACGTGTTTTTCATGTTTTGTTTTTGAACAGCTTTTATTGCATATATAAGGCTGAATAAAATTGCGAAGGCGGAGAAAGACATGTCTTATAACACAGTGTCTTATAACATTTTAAGGTATTTTTGTCAACCAATTTGGACGCCAAATTCAAATAGAAAAAGTAAATACATTTTTGAAATTGATTTTCAACGTGATGACGTTGGAATACTGTCTCAGTTTTCTCTTTAGGATGTGTCTTATAACATTGTATGGCATATATTTTTTTTCAGATTTTTAAACAATGTGGATGATAGTGAACAAAAATTAAAACCAATTTAATGAATTTAAAAACTTGAAATTCGCGCCAAAATGTGATTTTTGCAAACTTTTATTCTTGTTTGGGTGACAAGGGTTCCTTTATCCAGGACTTTTCAAAATTCCGTTACCGTCGAAGTAGGCCATTTCCGAACATGCTGGGCAAATTTTTATGGGTCTTATGTGTGCGTAATGTGTGTAATCGTATGTGTGGGTAATGACCGTGACAGGCATGCGTCTGCCGTGGACATGTCTATGGCGTGGGTGGTTGGATGGACGGAATCGCTAAGCGCGACGCCAGATCTACAGTTAATGCGGCGCGAAAGGGCGTAAATCCGTGCTTTCGGACATTTTGTATCTGTGGGGTGACGCGTGGGCAATGTGGGGTAGGAGGCGATCGCCAGCAGCGTGCAGGCCACTTATTGTCTGCTTGAAGTGGGACAGGTGAGTTTTATGGCTACTCAAACCCAACGAAAGATAGGTTTCGATACAAAGAGCGCTCTGTTGACACGAGTCCAGGCAAGTTGAACAAAGCCGTGAAGCAGGTGTGGCTCGTTTTAATGTACAGTTTTTTTCGAAAAGGAAACAAACCAGGTTTTTGCTTAATTTCATCATGGAGTTAATGAAATTAAAAATTCTCAAAAATAATTTAAATTTCTTCCTTATTTTTTCCTCAGATAGATCAAATGACATTAAAACGGTGGAGGTTTTATTTTTGGCGACCTCCGTGTATTGCTGAAAATTGCAAACAAAAGAATGAACTTTGTAAAACTACAATATTGATGGTAGCGATTTTTTCTGTAACGAAATCTGTTATTTAAAATTTGATCGTGTAATAATGTAAATGTAAATCTTTGAATTTTTGAAAAATGCATATGCAAATCTTCCACTCTTTTTAAGTGTCGGTAATATAGAGTGTATTCTGAGGCTGGTAATGTAGGGGAAACATGCTTTGCGTGTTATCTCTAAAAATCTAAGCTCGAATCCACCACGTTGAAGTAAAATGCTTGTTGGACATACTTTTGTAGGTTCATCTAGTATTATAATGTTGCGTAGCTGTTACAATATTCTGAGAAAGTATGTGCCGTTGTTCCGTCACTAATTTTATTATATCTATATTCATTCAAGGTCGGGGATCTTTATATAATGGAGAAATGTTTTTTATATACTTCCTAATTATCGTAAATGAAAAAATAAAGGCGTGCGCTTAAAAAATGCCAATTTCTATAAAACTGCCACCCTTACAAATAAATTTGTAATCTATGTTTTAGTGGGGAACAATCTGCTCTTTACAGATTCATGGAAAAAGGCTGATAGAATTGTTATTGTGCTTGGTAACAATTTTTTAAAATTATGCTTGCTCGCAAATATTGGATTTTTATGTGAAACAATTCAATCACCCAATTTAATCCCCTTTTTGGAGATGAATTCACACTTTCAAAACGTATTTCGCTTAGTGTGTGGTAAAACGTTCTACTCGTTGAATGTAAAATGTTGTTTGCAGCAATCAGTTTTATTGTTGTGACTACTGAAATCCTATTTTGCATTCTTTAATATGCATGGACATTAATACTCAATAGAAATATGAATCTCTAAGAGCTTCAGAGGGAAGCCCTCGGTGGCTCGTTGGTTTGCGTGCTCGCTTTCCAACCCCGGGTTCGATTCCCGGTCGGGGGAAAATTTAACTGTGCCTTTTCCTTGCAATGTCCCAGTATCCGTTGCTGTGTGACGATGAGAAAGCTCACTTCTCGGGTTGAGAAGACCAGACATAAGGCGTAGGGATCGCTATGTGCTAACCACACGTATCCCTCAACCCATGGCCGGGACGCCGCTAGTAGAGATCCCAGCATTTAAGAAAACGTGCCCAGAATACGGTTCTTCCCATTATTCGCCACACACAGTTCTTAACTGTTTGTCGTTAAATAAATAAAATATGAACCTTTTTCCTGAAGTGCGCGTCGTAATGTCAATCTTCCTAATATCCATTTCAGTATCTTTTGTTGCCCCACTTCCCTCGCAGACAATAGCAAAAAATCTGTTAACACTCTGACATGATTCTAACATGGACTTTTTTACGTTACATTTTTATTCCTTTTTGTCTTGTCTTACTTTTACCAAAATACAATATTCTTCATTTTTTGTATTACAAGAATTGCATTTTGGAAATATTTTAACATTTTCTCCTTTTCTCGAATAGTTCGTGCAAATTGATATGATGAACATTTGTGCTTGAAAACGGCTGAATTTACTAATTTTAAAAGCATAATGTTATTCATTCGTACAAGGTGAACTGTGCCAATAAAATATAAGTTGCATAGAACAATAATTTTGTTTCCCTACAACGGTGACAGTGGACCTAGAAGAAATAAAAATGGCCCATGGTCTTATTGGCTTGGTGCTCATTGGCGACCGAATGGGACACAATGGCTCGTAACTGTTCTACATAATACTAAGATAACAATGCATTGTGAAAGTAGATCATTGCTATCTCCAGTTCAATCAAGTCACAGCGAAAGTCTTGTTATGGGATGATATATTTTTTGAATTGAACGTTGGCTACAATTTAGACTTTAACGTTCATTTTATAACGATCATAATGAATTTTAGTTTCGCGTTCAACATTCACAACAGAAAGTATTACTGCTGTCAGAAATGAAACTGTAATGACCTATTATTCTGTCTTATTGATATTTAACTGATTTCTTTTCTCGTAATCTGCATGGTTTGAACGCTGAAATTAATTGCAGATGTTTGATAATTTGTTGTAGAAATTGTATATTCAGCAGAATTAATAAAGAGAGAATTAAGGAAAATACGAAGGCAGATTTGAAAAAATTCATAAAAGAAATTAAACAAAAATTATATATTCGTTTAAGCGTAAAGCATTGCCAAATCGTAATGCCCTTGAGGTCTCGATATTTGAGGTCTCTAGTATACTTCAATACAATATTCAATAAATATCCAGGTATTTTGAATAGTTCTGGATCTGTATTTAGCCGATATTTTTTCTGATGCCAATTCTCTGCTTGAAAATACACGGCTACTGTACGTCTGTCTTTGAATTAATTTTCTGAAAACTTTCCCTACAGTGGAGTATTGGAAACCGATATTTACGGCAGTCGCCTGTCATTCACAAAGGCTTCTTGTATCGAGCAGGAATTCTGTGAGAAATTTGCATAAAATTCTCTCTCTAAGTTTTCTTGGAAAGACAAACAGGTTAATGGGCAAATGACTTCGTATTCATACCCGTTAATAAGTAACAGAAATTTCTAATTTAGTATATTTTTGTTCGGTTGTATCTTTTTCCCTATAATTTCTTTTCTCTTCTATGTCAATAGTATCTCATTCTTATCATATTCCCATTAGTCATTGATACATTCATATAGACTGTATCGAAAAAAATAGTTTTTGATGAAAGAATAACATCGGCACCCATAAAACCGTTTTTAAAATGAGTTTAGGGGAGCCACAAACCCCATAGACACTATTTTTGGGCCTTTTCTCGCTACTTTTTAGAAAATAACGAATAAGTATTATTTAATGTTATTTTTGCCAACGAAGTTTTGGCTGAGGTGGTGCCCAAGTTACCCCGCAACAATTGTTTTTATCAGCAAACATTACTTATTTGACTCAAACATTGTGCAACATTAGCCCGAATATGGCCAATTTTTCGTTAAAACCATAGAAATAGATACTTTTCAAAAGGCCATAGCTCCGGCAATTTTGAACCCAAATACTTTTAATTTAGATAAGATTAAACCTTAAATTTTTTACTTTAAGAAATTTGCTTCGCACAATTTAACTATTCCACTGCAGTCGGCTAAAATTGCGCCGCGCGCATCCCTGATTTCAATCCACATTTGAGCCGCACTGCTGTGAGTGATTTATTCTCTATTAGGCTGCATTGAAAATATTTGTAGAGACATCAAACGGGTTTGGATGTTACTAGACTTTAAAAACACTATATGGCATTTGGAAGCCATGAGCTATTTTTTTTCTCTTCGTTTCGGTGCGTGCAACAGTGTCCATGTCGCATCCGCTGAACTACCCTGTGCGCCGCTCGGGCCCGCGCCACTAAAGGGGGCACACTCATTAATGCATTAACCCGTGTCAGAAGTCACATTCTTAGTTGCAAAATTACGTAATTACGTCCAATAGTCACCTAATTACACCAAGAAAACTCACAAGTTAATGGGTTCAGTGCAGCCTGTATGTTGAAGGAGTAGCACTTTGGTTAACATTCTTGGGCATATACTAAATATTCACTGTTTATATGTGAGTTGTCTAGGTATAATTAGTCGACTATTGAACTTGATTACGTAATGATACATAATACCAACTTCGAAAATAAAAACATTTATCTCTGTATACCCAGATTTCTTTTTTATAATTCCTCAAAGCTGCTTAGTCGGTTCTGCTTATCTTATCTGATTCTGCTTAAGTTATCTGGCTTAGTCCCACTGAATTCTAGGTGCTGGTGTACACGTTGAGTCGTTTGATTATTTTTACCTGGACTTGGTAGTTTCGTAATTTTGCTCATTATGCAGCAATCGCCACGTTTGTTACTAACTGTGAAGTTTTATAATTCTTGTACCATATTGTCTCGACACATTTTATTTAAATACTAGTGGACCGGGCAATGCTTCGCTATTGCAGCGTATTATACTTCAGACGCTACTGGTCACGTGATTGTTAATTACGTTTTATGCTACGCTCTGAAAAAATTATAATAGACGAAAGGCTTTCTTGCGAGCATAGGTTTATTATATATCCTGGCTTAGTCATAGTTGTCAAATATCCTATCGTTAAAAAGTTCCCCCACAAGTTTGGGTATGCGTTCGCTGTCCGAGATAATTCCGGCTGATATTTCACAATCGCAGTGGCAGAATATGCAACCAGAGTCGCTTAATACTTCACGGTGCGGGGATTGCTCAGACTCTCTGTTCATGGGCGCTTCCGTCATCATAAACGCATAAATCATCATCGATAACGCTCCCACATGTCCATTTCACAAACCATTTTTTAAACACTCCCGATACTAATGAGGACAAAGTGTGAAAATTTCAGTGACTTTGGTCGAGTTTTTGCATCTGTGTACGACAAACAGACGCACATTTCTCTCTCTCTCTCTCTCTCTCTCTCTCTCTCTCTCTCTCTCTCTCTATATATATATATATATATATATATATATATATATATATATATATATATATTGAGACGAGCTCGAATATATGCCCTGGTAACGGACCGAACCATGTGTAAAAATTCCCAAGATACCGTCTTCGGCAGTTCGCTAATTTGAACGCGGCGCGAGAACCCCGTCACTCTCTGACGTCGACCGCGGCCGCGCCGAGCGAAACGCTTGTCCACGAATAAGAAATTCGAAAGATAAGCTTGGGAACGAGATCTTGTGATTGGCCGGTATCCGAAAAACGAGGGAAGCCAACGGCAAGAAATTTTTTCCGTTGAAAGTTGAAAGACTCTTAGGAAAATCTCGGAGGAGGACGGATCGCTGCGGAACGCGTCTCACCAATCACGTCAAAACCGTTATAAGTGATGGTTAGTGAAGAGAAACCGGTCGCGGGTCGCTAGCAGTGAACTTCACGCGAGATTGTTTCATCCGAGTACGGGAAGAGAACGAATACTGTACTCGTTTTTTTATTGATAATTCACGACGGAAAATAAACGTGTATCAGTGGGAGCGAATTATGTGAATTCGGTGAGGGCTGAATCGGACTCTTTTCCGGCGTACGCCGAACAGTTTTGTGCATCGCCGCTACGTCACATCACCGAAGCAAGGAGCCAAGGCGATAACCATTCCTGAAACACCGCCAGAGAAGCATTTGTGTTGAGGAAGGAAGACGGGCGCAGAGGCGAGGCCGAGGCAATTCTCAGCCGAGAAAACTGGTGCGGAAACGCAGCGGAAGGAGGGGCGGAGGATCGTGGAGGCCAGGCTACCCCGGCGCGTCGCCAGCACGAGCCGTCGCTACCAGCGCGAGAGCCCGGAGGTCGCGTAAGGTGCGATCGCCACGTTCTCCAAACGCCGAGGCGCCAAGGCGCCGCTCGCAGCACTCGACTAGGCCAGTTCACGTAAAACCCCATTGGAGAAGCGTGAGTACCCGTGCGACAGAACGGTCGCAGTAACGAAAAAGATGTAATCGAACAATGTTAAACCACACTATTCTTTTAAAAGCTTTTCAAATGTTACGCATTTCAAGCCACATTTGTGAATGCTGGCGTGTGGAACTCTTGAATGAAAGCTATGTCAAGAACATAAGTGATTAATTTGCTTTAAACAAGTCACCCAGTTGATTGAGTGTTTAAAGAGGTTTAAAAAGTGTTCAAAGTTCATATAGTAAATTTATCTGCAGTCTGTGCTGAGTTTTCTAAGCATTGGTGGTTGAAGTGTATTGTGAATTAAAAACCACTTTTACGAAACGAAAGCAATTTAGCGCAGGGAATTTAAAACTTTGTGTTCTTTGTGTCCTTAAGACGAAGGTATTCCTACACCAACTGGTGCATGAATTACAAGATTATTTAATGAATGATGAAATAAGGGTTTTTTATGAGGTAGCGATAATTGCTTCGAATATGCATTTCCGAGCACGAAGGTTGTGTTCTAAATGTGATTATTTGTGAAGGGTTGTTATTTTTGTTGAATTTGTGTGTTGTGTTTTTTTTCTTTTTGTTTCTTGATTGTAGAATATACAGCCTTGTATGCCAGAGCCACAAGTGTTTTGCTTTGAGTACAAACCTGCCCGTAGTCCCCACCCAGGTGCATTTCCAGACATAAGCCTCATCAAGGCAAACGATTCGAAACAACTCGAGAGGTCTGACGTCGGGACGGCAGTGAACTGTCGAACGACGCCGGTAACGCCCACGCGATCTCACACATCCTTAGGGCTAACGACTCCTTATCGCAACAGAGTTGTATTATGCGCGGAGCGTCGGAGGGAAGGCCACGACGTGTGTTCCGTCGCAATATATATATATATATATATATATATATATATATATATATATATATATAGAAATAATCTGACTGATTTAAAAGAAATTCAGCCCCAGTTGGTGCGCCATTTTGAAATAAACTGCAATTTATACTCAAACAAACTCGGTCGAGGAATCTGAAAAGCAAATATCTATCTATCTTGCTACTTTATTGCTAGAATTGGCTCAATGAAAAATCATATATTCATTTCACGAAAACATGGAAATTTATTAAATAATTTATAACAATTTTTGGTATTGTTTAACTTTACCAAATATAAAATTAAATGTTTGTCATGACCGTTCCAACCTTATGTCTTCGCGCGCTTTTTCGGCCATCTTTATCCATCTCCGACGCCGCTGTCCTCAGGTCCAGACACCATCTTCTCTCTTCTTTTCTCGGAAGCTCACTTCAATTACCGTTCATCAGATCAACAAACTATTTGCTGCTAACATTCCAGTCCAATCACTGACAACTTCGCCCAAGCCCTCAATGTCCCTCCAACTCGTTCACATGAAATATTTTAAGCTCCACTGTCACACTTAGAGTTCCAATTTTGATGTTCTCTCAATATCCATTCCCTAGTAGATGCTTACAAGTCCCCAAAGAAAAAAAACTCCTAACATTAATTGGAGCACGATCCGTTCATGAGCACGGCATCAGTCAGAATGAATGTCTCTCGTATTCTTTCAGTCCTGCAAAGCTCGGTTCTTAATTTCGATTGTTTATTTGCAGATAACATTTGATGTACTTTCGTACCTAGCCAATCTCTAAATTTCTTGCAAAACGAACTAGCCGTCTTCACGACTGTCACTGCATTACGGTCTTGCCCCTTCCTCTTGCCTGCTGCCATCTTTCGCTACCGAAATTACGTACATTTTTTTACATTTTCTCAACATTTCGGTGTCCTAGTAATAAGACCGAAACATTTTATTAAGAATATTAAAGAAGGTTAAAACGCGTTCTAAATAACAATATTCATAGAACAATTTGGAGCAGTTTTTAAGAAAATGGCTTTAAGTATTACTGTAAATGCGAAATTTGATGCTCTTTTTCACAGGAATCTAATGAGTTTTTGGAAAACTTCATTTGAAGTCATCTGATGCTCTTCACCTCACAAATTCAATAATGTATACAAACCGATGGAAATGTGCATTTAATGGCGTGAGAGATATTTTAAACTAATTACATTCGTATATTTAAAAAAAACTAGAAATACACCAAAATGCACTTTACGTAATATTAAACCGTGTAGATAGCACTATCCATTGAAAATGTTCGAAGAAAAAGTTTGGAGCCATTTTTGTGAAAATGAGGTTTGATCGTTTCTGAAAATGCGGAAATTTGAGCTCATTTTCACAGAAAAGTGTTGAGTTTTCGAGAAACTTTAATTTACATTATTTAATTCATATGTACCCTTAAATATAATAATATGAATAAATTGCATATAATAAAAAATTAGTGACGTGAGAGACAAGTAAAAAAAATGACATTTTCGAAACTTTTGAAAAACAAAACTATAAAGCAATATTGCGTTTATGTCCTCGTATATGGTACATTTGGCACTACCCCTACAAAAAGTTTAAAGAAACAATTTGGAGCCGTTTTTGAGATAGTCTTGTTTTGTTTTGTTTTGTTTTTAAATTGAAAATGTTGCTCACACTATTGCATGAAAACTATCAAAATTTTTAAAAAATGTGTATGACCTTTTTAAAAGCAGTATTTATGAACAACAAACTTTATTTGAAGGAAAAATATCCGTCTTTAACTTTGTAGTTGTAGGAAAACGCCGAAAAATTCCAACTTTTGCAATTTTCCTAAAATTCAGATTTAACCGCGGGAATTGGACCTATGCCACCTCTATAAGTGTATTATACAAGATATTCGAAGAAATAATTTGGAGACATTTTTGAGACATTTTTGAATGTGACCGGGATCTTAATGTAAAGTACCACTTCATTTGAAAGAATGTTTCTCAAAATCTCAAATCTTCAACTAGAGCCAGAATCACAAGGGTTTCTTCAATTTGGAAAAGATCGTATGCATGATTTAAGCGCTAGCAGTGTTCAAAGACGGACGGACAGACAGACGGTCACGGACGGACGGACTTTTATCTTTCAATAGGTTTTTAGGCATCAAGGACTCACAGAACAGAGATTCTGGCTACACTACGTGTTAGACAATTTTTTATTATTTTAGGAAGTGGATTTATCCACTTTTTCCTATTCAGTGCCTGGCAATGATTTTTTTTGTGCCGAAAATCCGTCGTTTTTTAGTTTTCTAATAGGTTTAATAGTTTAATAGGTTTTTAGGCAGCATTATATAACTTTGTCTATACTTCTTATATTACTCCGTATATACGTACGTATACGAAAAGGTATCTAGAAATGCTACAGAATGGCACAGACTTTCTCGTAGCAATTTTTTCTAATTTCCTTGGTGTGGTCTGGCTTTAAGATCTTGTTACATTCTCTGGCCAGCTGCCATCTATCTTCACCCAAAGTACATTTTTTGACACTTTCCCACCTATTCAGGTTGTAGAACCGAAGTATTACTTCAAGAATATTAAAGAAGACTAAAACCTCACCCTAAATGGCAATTTTTCAATGACAATTGCCATTTAGGACGAGGTTTTACTCTTCCAGGGGGTTTTGAGAAAATGATGAAGCATTACTGTAAAAGCGAAATTTGAAGCCCTTTTCCATTGGTATCTATTGAGATATCGAAAATCTTCATTTGAAATCATTTGAAGCACTTTTGCTCATAAATGCAATAATGTGTACGTATCAATGGAAGTACTCATATGGCGTGAGCGAAATTTAAAAAAAATTGTATTTGTGCAATTTTTGAAAAATAAGAAAAGAGTACACCAAAATAAACTTTATGTCATATTAAACAGTACATTTAGCAATATTCGATGGGAAAGTTTGAAGAAAATATTTTGGAGCCTTTTTTAAGGCGTTTGGCGTTTGAGTGTTTCTAAAAATGCGAAATTGTGAGCTCATTTTAACCGAAAACTTAAATTTTCGGAATAATTTATTTGAAGATATTTAAAGCACAAGTACCCATAAGTATAATAACGTAAAGAAATCGCCTCTAACGTAAATGTATCCAACGTGAGAGACAAGTTAAAAGAATTTCATTTTGTGTAGTTTTGAAAAAACAAAAGAATAGAGCAATATGTTGTTTATGTCATCGTATAGGTGCATTTGGTATTACCCCTACATAAAATTTAAAAACAAACTTGCTGCTGTCTTTGAGAAAATCTTGTTTCTGTTATTTTTCACGCACTATTGCACGCACTATTGCACGAAAACTACTAAAAGTTTTAAGAAAATATACATGACCTTAATCAAAGAACTACTTATAGATAACAAGCTGAATTTGAAGGATAAATCTTAATCTTCAATTTTATAGGTGTCGGAAAGTATAGGCGTCATATAAAGTATCCCATTTTTTTTTAATTTTATAATTTAAATTTCGGAGCTTCAACTAGAGCCAGATTGACTAGGGATTCTTCAATTTGGAAAAGATCGTATGGAAGGTTTAAGGGTTATTAGTGTTCACAAACGGACAGACAGACGGACGAACGGACGTTTTGAAAAAGAAAACATCAATTTTTTCGGTATCAGGGAACCCCAAAACGTGTATTTCCGTCGAAATCTCGAAATTGATTTTCCGCAGCATTATATAACTTTCTCTATGTGACGTATACTACTCCGTATATATGTGTGATTACGAGAAAGTAAATATTAGTTTTTTCACTGGAGTATATTGTAAGCACAAGAGGAGGTGCACTTTTAATTGCCCAAAATTACGAATGTTAATTTATTCTTGAAGTTTTATAAAAGGGTATTCAATGAAAAGGTTGAAATCGGAGGTTTTTTCGTCCGAATTCTTGTAGTAGCTATCAGTTACCCGGCCAAACCGTACCGTCGATCGATGGGGCAATGTCATGGTCATCCTACCGTGAACTTCTTTGTGGAAAGTGCTTGAAAACATTTTAGCTTAGTGAGAAGAAAGCGGTAAAGGTTGCCCTTTGTAATGGATAAATTGTCATTGTATGTACTCAAATAAAATGTACAAACGGTGGAGCTTGCATGTGTTTCACCAAAATTATTACTATATGTAAATATGTAGACACAAAATAATGCAGGAAAGGATCCAATTAATTTTATCTCGTGTCACTTTTATTTAATCATTTTATTAGAATTTGTCGACAATATGCGTTGATGTGATTACAGTGGAGGGTGATTCACAATATTGACGAGAAAGGAATGTTACGATTTATGAGACTTAACTTTTATGGTATTCGCAGTTGATTCTTTGTTCATCTAGCGTTCCTTGTATCGAATTCCGACCATCGCAGATGTTCGACCCCGACAAGTGGCTGCCACGGACGATGCCTGGACGAGAACTCAAGAAACCGACTGCTCTGACAACTCGTTTGTGTGATTTACTTCGATCAAATCAATGCCATTAGCAATCTTGAGTCGTTCTTTCGTCCTTCCTTCGAAGAGAAGGGGAATTACGTATTGAGAGGAAACAGATTAACGAAAAAAAATCGTTGTCATTTTAAAAACATGACAAAGAAATCAAGTAAAATCAGGAATAAACGGAGATGGAAGGAGGAAGAAACAGATAAAAAAGGAGTGCAGTTACACAAATAAAGCAAAATGTAATGTATCATAAAGTATAAAAATATATTACGTTTTTTTAAATTTTAGATAGAACATTGTCATCAATGTTTATGAATAATTTTGATTCCAACGTGGCATTAGTGGTATTGTGTTGTTTTTTTGTGCTAATATCTCCGGGATTTATCTTGAATACTTTCGGGGACCGTTCAAAATTGTAGGGCTGTCAATGTTGAATGAAAATATCAATGCGATGTCGAGAAATTGAGTTGAATTTTGTGCTAGTCTCCTTAATGTTATTAACATATTAATTAAGTATCTGATGATAGCATGTTTTGCCTGTGCCTCATAAGATACAGAGTCATCACGATAATTAAGGGAAATAAATTACATTTTACATAAATTACAAAGATACGTTTCTTATAGCCCTACTCTTCTGGATAATCAACTCATAAAATATTCAAGATTATTCTCAGAGACATTATATATAAATGTCCAAAAATATTATACAAAATAATGTATATATTTTAATAAATTATATTGTTCGTAATTTGTCAAAAATCTTTGCAAATCAACCATTCACTTAATGTTCAATTGATGTTAAGATTATTTAGTTATTTACCAGTGCTTAAAAATGACTTTATAAAATTTTCCAAAAGTAGATTCAGTATTGCGGTCATTTAATGCCGTCTTATCAGTATGGCCTTGCATCTATTTATCAAAATGAATGACGACCTCCTGAAAATGTACCATGTATGTATGATACGTACATGGCCTTGTGATATATAGGACATTTTTGAATCAGGATGGCGGCAACATATAACACTGTAGTGGTATTGAAAAAGAACCATCACTACCATTATACCACCCAAAAAAAAATTTGAATTCGTAATACAAGAGGAGATAAAAATAGCACTTTCGAATCAGTATGACGGACAGTTTGAGAAATTCTGGTGAGTAAACTGAAAAGGTTCAGTGCTTAAAAGGCAAAATAAGAAAGTGAGCGACATGTAAGTAGTGGATGTGCTATGCACGTTCAATAAAATCTTTGTTAACTTGGAATTTTAGGAACGGCGTAAAAAACTTTGAGAGGTATTTTAGTGTGTCTCATTTCAAATACCAGAAATAAAGACAATTGTAATCCTGAAAAGTGACGCCATAGAAGCGCTACGAGATGATATGATTGGTATGCTCACTTCGATGTAACCTTCTTATTGCTTTCATTTTAAGCATTCATTTTAAGCGTTCGTGTTCAAATTAGAAAGTGTGAAATTCATTAGCGTTCTCACTCATACGTATACTTTAAACTCTTTCTTGTTCAGTTTTATAGTGTGTTTTGCGGTGTCCACTTTAATTTATGATGTCTTAAGCACTGTCCGTATCTCAGAACTTTAAGTAGTTTACAACCTAAGTTTCAAAGCGCCATTTGTCAGAATTACATCAATATTTTTGTTTATATTTTTTACTTCATTTGAAAAATAGCATTTAGGATTTAAACACGAATAATTGCATTCGCAGAATACTACATCATTTCTGTACTAAGTTTCATCTGACCGGTCAATCAAACGCATTTAATTTGTGGAAAGATCTACAGTTAAACCTACGTGCAAGCTAGTCACGTATATATACTTACTCCTCAACACATGGAATTTAGTTTCACTTCCCCCTCAACTAACTTTTATAATTTTCTTCTAAAATATACCGTATATTGTAATGTCGTCGTGATGTGAAAAACAACGCAGACACGGAGTTTCTTTGTACAGGTTTATTTACAATTACTGTATATTACAATATTTATTTACATACTCCTCCTGAAAATACCGCTGCACTCCACAGCACTCCCATTCCTGAGGCCAGCCGCCCCAGCCTGACTCAGAGTACCCCAGCGTGCTAACTTGTAGCACCGCTCCCGGCATCTGATCTCCGGCCACCCTCGCAAGCCTGTGATCACTCCCTCACGGATCAGAAAAAGTGCCTTCGCACCGCAATTCGACGTAGACTCGAATGCCAACGGTTTCCTCCACCGACGTCTATCGCGAGGAGTCACGTGACAGACCTCCCACGCTGAAGACCCGCGGACCACGTCACCTCATTACAGAGGTTTGGAGCCGGTCGCAAACCGGGACCCGCCTCCAGCTACAGACCATCTGTCCTCACACATTATTCTGGCTAGGTGACCCCCAGATGTTCCCATACACGCCCCCGGCGGCCTGCACCCTCGAAGCGACAGCTCCGGTTGCACCGCCAGCCCAGCGCCTGGACC
The DNA here is from genome assembly GCA_011170035.1 of Teleogryllus occipitalis. Lineage (NCBI taxonomy): Eukaryota > Metazoa > Arthropoda > Insecta > Orthoptera > Gryllidae > Teleogryllus > Teleogryllus occipitalis. The sequence continues at coordinate 281,358 of BLKR01001049.1, forward strand.
ACTCCCTTCCACGCGCCGGCCCGCGCCTTGTGCGGTCCGATGACTAAAATGCTACGTTACAATATATTTTGCGTTACAAGGAGGAGGATGAAAAGAAGGCAAAGGCGAAGAACAAAAGATTTGATAATACATGCTAACGTAAGGAGAAAAGATAATGAGCATGCTATACAGTAGAATGGAGGAAAAATCAGATTAAGATAAACAGAGGTAAATAATATTAAAAAGAAAAAGAAAAGAAGAAAATGTCATTTATAAGAGGGTGGCCAGAGGGAAAGGCGATTAATGAGGAGTGAAGGGGGAAGGGAGGAAGAGAAGGAGGAGGAGGGAGGTTGGAGGTTGGTGGGTGCCTAAGTGGCGAGGGGGGGGGGGAGCGCGAGGTGGCCGCCGTATGAAGGCTCGCGTGCCTCTGGGGAAGGCCGCCTTTGTCTCCGCCCCCTCTCGCTCGTGCCCCCCCTGGCTTTTTGCTGGCCGCGCTGTTCCTGCTGTCACGGAGGTCCGCCTCCAGAAATATGCCGCGTCACCACAGGAACCCTTATTTGGATTTCCGAGTGCAACGCTCACTATAAAGAAACGGCCTGAACCCTATCGTTTGAAACTGCCATGTGGCTTCTGGCAGCATATGCAGTACGCATCACTAATGAAAGGTCTCGGGATAGAAGGGAGTACTTCATGTAGATGCACAAATAAATTGTGTGCCTTAGAAGCTAATGTAGTTCGTGAAGTTAATTTAATTGAAATCTTTTTAATTCTTCACAGAAGCTATCATTGGAGCCGTGAACAATTTATTTAGTAACCTTAAGAACTGTAAAGAATTTAGTAACTCTAAAGAAGGCAAGTTAAAGGGGCTTGGTCATAAGTAAAAACGAACTACGAGCTTGTTGTTTGCCGACGTTTCGGAAAATTTATTTCAATCCTCAGGGCTTTCAACTACAACGTGAAAACATAATTAATATATGTGCTGGAGGAGCATGCAGCTTGTAGATCGTTTTTACTTATGACCAAGCCCCGTTAACCTGCCTTCAATACAATAGTTGTGGGTATCTTCCATGAATTTCTTGTTGTTTCCATTTATTAAAGTTCGACTGGTGGGTAGGTGGTTAAATTCATAATTTCGTTCATGGAGATACAATGGAGTGCAGCCACGGTTCTCATTAACAGTTAATTTCATTAACATGTCAGTGGAGTTTAAGAGGACATGTCGCATTTTTTCCTCTTGTCTCAGGCAAAGCGCTTTTATATTAACTAACCCTCTGCCTCCCATCATTCGAGGTAGATATAATTTTTTTTACTGAAGAGTTTGAATGAAGACAGCGGAATTGATGTAACAGTCTTCTCGTTGATCTCACCAGCTCCTCCAGGTCAAATTCAGTTCACTTAACAATACTAAAGGAGTAGTTTAGGACCGGCACAACCCAGATGTTGATAGCTTAAATCAGATAACCCCCTGATAAGTAAGTGTTTAACAACTTTGTTTGTAGCTTTTGATATTTTATTCGAAATTCCTCCTTGATACGATTATGGTCCAGTCGATGGTTCTGAGGGTTTCCCAAATAACAATATGTTTCTTCAGGTGGTATCTGTTTAATATCACTGAAAATTTGGTTTGAGTTTTGTACATTTCCTTTCTGAATATTTATTATACCACATTTATCAAGACTGAACTTCATCCCGATATCATCGCTGAACATTTTTGCTGCACTTATAAGCGATTCTAATTTATCATGCGTTTCGGCATTGAGCTTTAGGTCGTCCATGTACAGTAACTGGGTTAGTCTTTATGTGATTTTCTTATTCAATCTATAGCGACATTTAGTGTTGTTCAAGAGAGTCGATAGTGGGTTTAGAGCTAGGCAAAACCATAGTGCTGATAGGGAATCGCCCTGGAATATACCTTTTCGGGAATCAGCTTTTCCAAAGATATTACCTTTGAATCGTATATTTTTATGCCATTTATTCATTATATATGTTGAATAATATTTCTTACAGTTACACAGATTTGATAAATTTCCAGTACTTTGTTTAGCCATTTGTGAGGAAGGGAGTCAAAAGCTTGGCTGTAATCAATACAACAGATGTGGAGATTTCTTTTCTTTGTTTGAGCTCGCTTCAAGAAACAGAATCAATGATAAGTTGATGTTTATATCCCATAGCTCCCTTAATACATTTCTGTTCTTCTTCAAATATATTATTATTTGCACAGTGGAGGTAGATTTTCTCACCAATAACAGAGGTGAGGAGCTTGTATGTGGTTGATAAGCATGTTATAGGTCTGTAAATCATTGGATTTTGTTCGTTTCCTTTTTTTTGAGGATTAGAAAAGTGTCTCCTTCACTCAGATAGGTATTTTATCAGGGTTATTCAGCACCTCAATGAAACAGCGTGCAATGCTTTCATGAGCATGAGTGAAGTACTTCAACCAGAAAGTTTGGACCCTATCTGGTCTAGAACATTTTCAATTTTGAGTCTTTCCTATGGCACTCGCAAGTCTTTAGCTGTTATTTCTTTTAAATTATTTTGGGACAGGTTATCGTGTTGTTTGTTAATACTTTTAATCCATGATCCAGCTTCATCAATACCACTGGCCCATTTATTTGTCCAGTACGATTTAAAATTATCATTTATGTTGACTCGGTGCTTGTTTGAGTCAGAGTTCAACTTTCTCAGAAATTCTTTTTGACGGAATCTGAATTCTGCGTTTTGTGCCGTTCTTTTTGTGATTTCATTGTATCTACGAAGTTGTTATTTTTAGCTGTAATAGCGTTTACTTTTCGCAGGACCTTTTTTGATTGGTTACTTTCTAAATATTGCGAGAGGACATTACCTTTGCTTCTCAATTCATCAATATTGTTTTCGAGTCGTCTTTTCCAGGTGGGTTTTCTCTCGTTTTGACCTCAGCATGATTGTCTGGGATGGTAAGTCCACTGATCGTTCATTTCAATTGCTGTTACGGCAGCACTGTATAAAGCGAGCTGAACATCAGGTAGATTTCCCTGTATACTCAAGTCCTCTTTCAAAGTGTCATTAATTTCAGAAAGAACTAGTTTGGTTTTATTTACTTTACGTAACACTGGTATTGCTGGTCTGTTTAAAGGATCGACTTGGCTGTAGTACGCACGAAGAATGCTGAATTATTTTTTTTATTTTTGTTTGTCTACTCCCTTGGATCTACGTCACCTTCAGAGTGCAGTACTCTTTTATTGCTTTCTATTTGTTCATCTGTATTGACAGTTAGTCGCCAAGAGTTTTCAACTCCCTGCCTCAATACTGATTCATTTGCTTCCATTTCTTCACTTGCACTGACAGACAGTCTCGACGAGTTTTCGACTTCCTGTCGCATTTACTCTAGTTCCACTTCAGAGAGGTAGCACCTTCGGATTATGACATGTTTTCTGTCAGCTGCATTTTGTTCTGTCAGATGAAGTTCTGGGTACCCTTTCGTGAATTCGGCGTGAAGAGCTTGCCTCTACCCTGAGAGTGGATTAGGTTGACACTGGTTGATGTAATAAAACGCTCTCATTATTTCAATGTTCATCTCGCGCGTCCATCTCTTACGCCCAGCATCCTCTCTCCTGCTGGCAGCCCTCCTCACGGATGGCGAGCCAGCAGGCAGAGAGACGTTTGGTTCTGCCCGTGCGGTTAGATTCGCATTGTTGCTTGTAGTAGCTCGGCGGCGGGCGGTCACGACATTGCTCCTGTCGTCTACAGGCTGAATATGATTCACATCGAGGCTCGATGTGTCCGAGGCATTACTTCTTTTCTTGTGTCCCTGCATAACTGCATGGGTATCGCATTTTATACCTATCTGCCAGGTATTATTATTATTATTATTATTATTATTATTATTATTATTATCTCTTTATTCACCGCTTTCTGGTATTACAGTAATCACTCAGATACACATCAAAGCATGATCACTTGTCTCTTACAAGTTAATTAATAGCGCTTACAGTATTTACTCAGCATATAATACATTTATAAAAATTAAGATCTTTAAATTTGACAAATTTCTACGTGTTTTATGCATCTGAACCCATAATTCTTCTAACCAAAGAACATGTATTAATTATGACCGCTTTCTGCATGTTTATCAGAATATTTTTGTTTTATATTAAGTTCTGGCACTGACTTTATAGTAACTTTTGGTACAATACTAGTAACTGAGATTACAATAGGGATTGTCTTCGTATTTTCCAAGGACCATTCCTCCTTCACGACTTGGACTAATTCTCTGTATTTTACCAGCTTCGTCTGGTAGGTTGTCATGATGATGTTGTCAACAACCGCGAAGTTCACAAAGAAGACTTTCTTGGATACCCTGCCTCAGATAGTGATATCAGGTCTGTTGTGATGGACGGTTTTGTCTGTCAGGATGCTTCTGTCTCAGAACAATTTGTAGGCGTTATTTTCTAGGACCGTTTAAGGATGATATTTATAATATGGTGTTATCTCGTGCAGAAGATCGTATTTCTCATCAGGTCTGACGTGGATAATACGTCCAATGTTGTCATGACTGAGTTTATATTCAGAGGGAGCCAGTACACTACAGCCAGTTAATATATGCTGGATTGTTTCAGATCTTTGACAACACATTCTGAAATTATCATTTACTACTGAAGGGTCTTTAACTATGTGCTTGAGATATTTTTTGTTGGTATTACTTTGTCTTGAATTGCGATAATGAGGCCCTCAGTGTCAGGGTTTAAATACCCCACAGTGAGCCACTTGTACGACATGTCTACGTCTACATTGTCATTGGCTATTGCTGCGGGGTATGCACCGTGGAGTCCTTATGCTTTCATTTGACCATTTCTGTTTCCAGAGTGGACTGTTGATGGTTTATGTCGTTTCTGAGGCTGAGAGGTGTAAGATTATCATCAGCTTGTTGTACCACTTCATGTAGTCGCGAGATCTGAGCTTTCTTTCCAAAATACTCTCTCAGAATAGTAATCTGCCTGATGTGTAGATTTGACAGGTTTTACCATGCCTCGTCCCCCTCTTTTCCTCGGTAACCTAACCCTTTGTGTACAGCTCCGGAGATGGTGGTATCTAAAGCGAGTCATTTGTACTCTCATAGATCTCATTTGTACTCTCATAGACGATGTCTGTCTTAGTCCATTTCACAACACCCATAGAGTATGTGACTACGTATATCGTAGGTGTTCATTGCAGTAGTAAGGTTTCTTGAGTTGAGATAATGCTTCAGACCTGCTTTTAGTCTGCGCTCAAACTCTGCTTTCAGTTCCTCTTTTATTTTTGTATGAGGTATAGTTAGGCTTTGTTGAATTCCAAGATATTTGTAAAATTCATTCGTGTTTACGGCTGTTATAGTCTCTTTGGTTACTGTCTCGTAATCAATGTCAGTTGTGAGCTTTCCTTTTATCACACTTTGGATCTTACATTTATCTATTCCAGGTTGCATCCTTATGTCATTAGAAAACATTTAAGTGATTTCTAGTAGTTTTTCCAATCCACGTTTGAACAAGAGTACAGTTTGATATCATCCATACAAGCAAGATGAGTTACTTTGTATTTTTTAATGCCTTTTAGTTCGAATCCTGACCCATTCTTGTCCAGCAAAGTTTATAATGCTAAACAGAACCAAAAAGAACTTAAACTGTCTCCTTGAAGATTCCACGTTTGATGTCTAGGGTCCTGGTAATCAGTTTTGGTGTAAGTGGTGACATGTATCGTGGTACACCATTTGCTCATGATGGTTTTGAGGAAATGCACAATTACGGGATTTATCCTGTATGTTGTTAGGGTGTTGATAAGCCAGTCGTGTCAAACGTCTTTTTATAATCGATAAAGCCCGTGTATATATTGCGGGTCTCTTTGGATGTCTGGGTCATGATACACTGTCGATTATCAATCGTTTCTTACATCCCATAAAACCCTTATAGCAGCCTTTCTGAGTTTCAGTGTTGACTTTATTTAGTGAACAGTGCTACTTTATTACAGATAGGAGGCAGCTTGTGATGATATTGTAGAATCCATTGAGGCACGTGATTGATCGGAATTTGGAAGGGTCCACAGTGTTACCAGTCTTGAGTTTCATGAACGTGATATCCTCACTAAGATAGGGAGGGATTTCCTCCGGGTTCTGTAGATCATAGTTGATCAGTTCCAATATCTTTGCAGGTAGACTGGTGAATCTCTTGAACCAGAAATTGAGTCCGTCCAGTCCAGGGCATTTCCAATTGTGCTGCTTGCGCATAACTACTTTCAGAGTATCTATTATTATGGATGATGTTGCCATGTGTCCGATGTTCTCTGAGTCCATCTCTATTTGTGGCAGCCATGGCGTGGTTTTCTGTTGACCATACGTTGCTCTAGAATTCTTCTATAGCTGACTTCTCTGGAATCTCTGACTTCTCTGATCAGCAGTGATTTCTTCCCTCGCCATTCTTCTGAAAAAAGTCTTCTGTTTTTTTATGAAGTCCCGGTTGTCTATTTTCCTGCTGAGGCTTTTGGAATAACGTCGCAGTTGCGAACTGTAGATCCCTAGTTGTTTAAGAGTATGTGCAAAGTCGGTGAGAGTTCTATTTTCTAAGTCATGTTGCGCATGCTTTCGGTATTTCTTTTTAATGTTGGAGACTGTTTCGCATCCGTTTACTTCGGTTTCCTCTTTGGAACGCCTGTATCACAGCAATATCTGTTCTTATGCCCTCGATTTTCTTGTCGAGTCTTCGTTTCCACAGTGGTTCTCTCTTGCTGCCGTAGTTATGGAACTGCCGGGCTTTGGTTATCTTACCGCCGTCCATCCTCACAACTGCAACAGCCATACAATAAATGGTGGAGTCTAGCTGACGATAGTATAAAATATTTTCACTTTCATAAGATAGGATCTTCTCATTTGTTCTCTTAATCAAGATCGCGAGCTTTCTGGAGTTGTTTTGTCTAGGAATCCTTGGCCTATAGCGAGGGTCAAGTTCCTCAAATTCTGCAATTGCCAACTGATATTGAGTTTTCAAATGTTTACACAAAGAGTCTTCCATGATTGTTTCGGCTTCCCTGTCAGACTGGCTTACCATTGACGTTATATGTTCGGTCTCTGGGTCTTGGAGAGATGTTTGCTGTGTTGCCATGCTTTGTATTTGGAATTCTGCCTGGATTTCATTTGTAATTTGCTGTTTTCTGACCTGATTCACATACTTTTCAGATCTCTATACTTTTCAGATATCTATCAGTGCTCTACGGTCAGCCAGGTTTTGTTCAGTTAGAAGGGATAGATGCGGATAGAGTTGAATGAAACGTGCGTGTAATTCCTGCCTGTAAGCTGTACAGGAGGTTTCGGGTGATACGTAAATATAATCTGATAATGTTTTCATTCATTTCATCGTACCACTGTATTGTCCGTCGTGGTAGACCAGCTTGTGTGGTCCCAAGTAATGTCCGTCAGACACTGCCGGCAGGTACAGCTGTTTGTTCTTGTATGCTGCCATCCTCATCGGCTGTAGCGAGTTCGGGTGTCCCGGCGTGCGCCCGCCTGTTCAGCAGCACGCCACTAGGGACTTGCATTCTGTCACGGCCGGCGCTAGCTCCAGTCGTGCCCTGGCGCTCACCAGGCAGCGGCGTTTCTTCCGTATTATTATCATTCATTCTCTATACACGACGGGGTGGGGTGCATTTTATGCCTCCTGCCAGGCCCAGCTGTAGCCTCGCTCGCTGAGGATGTGGGAGCCGCTGTTGATCATGAAACTGATTCTTCCACCGCCTCCCTAGGTCCAGATCCAGTTGGAAAACCTGTACCATCCTCATAGGCCTTACCTAGTATTACCTTCTAGTAGCCCTATGAGGACCCCCATCTCTCATTGGTTCATCGGCTGCCACTCCGCCGAAGGGGCTGGTTACCACAATCTTGGAGTGTTGCCGTGCGACTTAACAGGGCTCCCCGCGTGAAGGGTGAGTGGAGTTGGCTGCGAGAGGTTTTGTCTGACACATCGCACTCTTGAGCCCTTATTATTATTATTATTATTATTATTATTATTATTATTATTATTATTATTATTATTATTACTGTTATTATTATTTCTATTATATGTATATTATTTCATTTTAAATCGTGTCCTTTGTGTTAAATGTGAAGACGAATAGATGAGCCGTCATTGTTGTAACCCATTGTTCAACGTCGCACTAATAGCATAAGGCCATAAAAACGGCTACCTTTCATTTGCTGTAATATAAACTAATACTTTTGTATATTTGTAGAATATTGCATTATCATAGTTTAATACTTACTATTTTATATTTTTCGAGCTATTTGCATTTGTTTGCCAACGCTATCATTATCATTATTTATTAACTTTTAATTTTTTACTTTCTCGCATACTGCTTATGAAGAATATTGAGAGGTTAAACAACTCGCCCGATATGTTCGTGAATAAACTGCATACCTTGTACAACGAATTCAATGCCAGAAAATCAATTTTATTTCATATATTTTCATATATTTGTATTATTCATATATTTATATTATTCATATATTTAATACATTACTTATTATTCATATTTTTCCATTTATGTTTCTTCATTGAATTCATATTTCATTTTTCGCTCTATTTGCATTTACTTGCCATTTGTTTGCGTTTGTTTGTTTGGCAAAGATTGCTGCTCTGGACTATCGAAATGAATGCTGATATACATCACAGGCGCTTTGTTTGAATTGATTTCAAACTGAAGTGTTAGTAGCACAGAAAATGCAATTTTCTAATATTACGTAGCAGTTTCCAATAATGCGAGAAAGTAAGTGCTGTTGTTACACAACTAGTTTTAAACTGAATCGATTTCAAAAGTGGTATCACATGAATTTTATTCATAATTGTCTGAAGTTACGTTGTTAATAATGTTTACAATCACTTTCATGTAGGGAAAAAATAATAAAGATTCACGTTCATTCATTACCAAATTAATTCTATTTACGATCTATTGTAACAAATTCTTTAATGCAAAATTTTTATCACTCATGTGAATGGAAACTATCAAATATATCACGAAATTGTTTAAAAAAATGTTTGATGAATATATTGAATTTAAATACCAAATACATTTTTGCATATTGTGAACCTTTCAGTCCTTACTTATAGAGATACTCTTTTAAGGGATTTTTTAATTTTGAAGTTATTTTCTGTTATACGCAAGTTTCTTTTTTTACCTGATCTCTCACCGAATAGACAAAAAATAAACTACTCATTTAATAGGTGGGTGTACCTCTAGTTATTTTAAAATGTCTAACCTAGTTCTGAGGAGCCACCAAAGCCATCCCCCTGGAAGAATTCGGCCTCACCGAGAATACCAGCTACTAAGAATCATATAACGCCTATATTCTTCATTCCAGAAAAAAATCATATAATAGGCATCTTTATCGACATAACTCAGGCTTTCGACAGAGCATAGCATTAGGCGCTACTATACAAAATTAAATAAAATCCCCATTCGGTACGTCACCTCAAACATCCGCAATTTTCTATTCAACAGAACCTTTTCAGTTAATTTCAGTAACCACCACTCAAACCCCAGCAAATAAATGCAGGACTTCTCCAAGGATCACCATTATCCGCCATACTCTTCAATATCTACTTGACAGAATTAACTTTTAATAAATTCAGTAAATATCGCCCAATTTGCGAACGACACGGTTTTCCTCAGGAGCCAATCTATATAAAATACGTTATACAATGGAACTATATCTTAATTTAATCGATAGCTGAACCTCTAAATTGTAAATTCTACTTAGCCCATCAAAAACCGCTGCCAAAGTATTCACCCTCAGATCTTACACATCTCCCCCTTCCTTGACATTAAACAACGAACAAATAATCGGGCTTATACCAAACACCACAATTACATATCTTGTACTCACCATTGACACAAAACTTAACTGGAAAACATAGAAACGTCAATAAAGGAAAAATAAAATTACTACTACTGAAACCTATTGTCAATAGAAATTCTTCACTATCGTACAGCATACTCATAATAATATACAAAGCCCTCTTAAAACCTTTTATACGTGTGCCCCATCTGGATTAACGACACAAAAACTAACATTAACAAAATTCAATTTTTCCAAAACCAGTACCTAGGAGTCACCAACGCCCCTTGGTTTGCTACTGTAACGTATTGTAGGGCTACAGCTAGCGACCGTCGGGGCGCCACAAAGGCGCTGCGGCAAGGGATTAGACGCCAGGGGCCAGGCAGGATGTGACACGCCGAGGTATTTTGAGAAATTCTAAGAGCTAGGGAAAGGGATGCCCAAAATGCGGGACAACGCATTTTTGCCGCGTGCCGCGTGAAAAATTCTTGGAATCTATGGAAATGAATGTCCAAAAATGCCTGGCAACGCGACTAGCGCGGGCCGTGTGCAAAACCCAGTGACGTTTCAGGTCACGTGGGTGGAAGCTATATAAGAGCGAACGCAGAGCGCGGGGGCGGGGTTTTTCGAGCTGAGTGGAACCCTCGTGCGAACGCACAAAACTTGCGCCCAGGGCGGTGCGGAGCCGAGCTAGGCTCGTGCGGCAACCGATGTGTTGGGACGCCGTTGTGGACACTATATCCACGGGTGACCGAGGTCGCCGGAGCTGTCTGCTGTGTGCATGAGGCTCGCTGAGGAGTGGCGCGGGCCACGAGTCAGACATTTCATTTTTAAGGATCGCTCCTGCGATCAGGGAAGTAAACATCTACCAGACCTGAGTAACTTAAATTATTACTGTACATATTGTGAATAAACCTGTACATATTTATCATTGAAGCTCGTGTCTGTGATTACTGTGTATTCCCACGACGTCACACTACCAACGACCAACTCCATAAAGAACTATCCATCGAACTCGTAGCAAACCATATCAATTACTTCGCCTGCAATGTCTCCGTATCACAAATCTCCTCATTAAATGAACTCAACCTCGTCGGAAATCCTACACAATCAACCGAAATTGAAAACAGATTTCCTAAAAACTGTATTCCTAAAAAAAATTGTTGAAATTTCGATTCTTATTCACAAAGCACACGCTACTCTTATGCATATATCAGCTGCCATAACAGCATTGAATGTTTCTTTGGATCAGTGAGAAGTCGCGTGAAACGATTGATCGTGTTTCCTCGTGAGCGAGTGGAGTACACGTTGTTGGCCGGCGTACGCCGCTGGCAGGGCCGACCGCCGCAAGGCCGTCACCCGCCCGGCCCCGCCCGGCCCCGCCCGGCCCCGCCCGGCCCCGCCCGCCCCCGCCCGGCTCCGCCGCGCTTCCTTCCCCCTCGCCCGGCGCGCGCTACTCCTCAGCCGCCCACGAGAGTGAAAGTGTTCCACTGGAGCGGCCTTGGCACCGGATTAACAGCCGCCTTGCGCGGCACAGTGGCCTCACTGTTCCCCGCACGGACGCTCACCTCCGCCACCGACACTTCCATCTCCGTTTATTCTTTCCGTTCTCTCCCCCCCCCCCCCGCACCGGGAGAGATGACTCGGTGCATCAAAGTGATATCACTGAGACGTCTGCAGTGCCTCTAACCGGGAGGTTCTGCACGCGCATACACACACACATACTTTCACGGGACTTCTGACCTAAAGGAGGTTATGAGCCAGGAAACAATAAATACTAACTCATTCCATCACCAACTCCATCACGACCGTGCTACACTCCATGGTGACGTGCAGGGTAGCACCGGATCTCACTATCTATCGGGTAGGAACACTGCCATCTCCCGTGATAGAAAAGCACAATGCAAATTGAACTAATGACCGTAGAAGTTGAAGTGCCAAGAAAAATCAATCAGTAAATCAATCGATCACTGCTGCCAATCTCTCTAATTCGTTCTGATAATCGCCTTCCTGTTTCCAGTATTTTGTTGCTGTTGTCTAGTGTGTTAAGAACCGTGGTGTCACTGATCTCCATCTCCACATCCGCCACCTCCGTCTCCACTCTACTCCCCTCTCCTGCCGAACCTTGTCTGCGTACTCCACCTACCGGGTCTCCGGACTCTACATCAGGTGCCTGAATGACACGATGCTTTTATTTGCGTCATACTCTCTGGATCGATGTTTCTGTGTCCGTAATTTTAAAGTGAGACCCCCTTCTATAGCTAGAGAACGTAAGAGATGTCGAGCGGCCGTTTGCCTCAGTATTGTAACGTCGTGGGTAGGGATCTACGCCACAAAGAAATAGACACGAGTGGGTATTTGCAATTTATTTACAATAAATTATTTACAGTAACTAAAACCTCACTCGAAGGCGTTTGTCCGAGCTACCTGCCACAGCCCCCCTCTCCCAACACGCGTCTTGCGGCCGCGCCTGCGAGTAGCCAACTCGGTCGATTCGCAACTGGGCACCTCATGTGCCTCGGCAGACCATCTGCCCTGAAGTATAAGGCATACTTCACCATGTCCGAACCTCGAACTCCTACTCGTGCCTTCAGCACTTCCGCGCCAGACTTGGCCGGACAAGTTTTGCGGTGTTTGTCGTGAGGAAACCAGAATCGTTACCCCCGAAGGGTCCTGCGACGCACCTTAATATAGGCCCGAGTCGCATGACCTCCTACGTCATCTGCCCCCCCCCCACGCACTCGTCTTGAAGCGAGTGCCACCGACGCCGCATTTTGTGCCCGGCGTCTACGAACCAGCCCCCTACCCTCTGGGATTTCCGTGAGGGATGGCCTTTGTTCGGGAGCCTATATTTGGCTCCCTCATCCCCATACCTGGCAACTCAGGAGCAGGGAGTCAAGTCTATGACGTTACAGTATGCTCCAAGCGTCCGCTTGGGACAACCGTGTCACACTCCAAGCAATACAGAGGGTACTTTACAAAGAAGACCTCCAGCAAAGACACAAATACATATCTTCTGAACAGACTCATTACTTCAGATCCGTATGTAGCAAGTTTACGAACATCTTCAAAAATAAAAAAAATGAAACTGGAAATAAAGAAATTATGAAATTATTAGATGTTGATTTAGTGACAATGGAAGTAGATGATGATTCTGAAGACTCGTCAGATAGTAGCATCTTCAGTGATTCTGACTAATATTTTTATATTAAAAATATTGTTTCCTTAAAAAATGTTATTCCATATTAATGTGTATCTTCTTTGTTAACTTATCTAATAATATTGATGTTTATAAATGTTTTATTTACTATTTCATTAACGAATTGCCATTTAATTTTATATTTTAAGTTATAAACGTATTTATGTTGCAATAATTAATGCAATTTTTTTATTGTATTCGTTTTGCAATATTTCAGTAATATACAACATGGTTGTATTCAGTTTCACTCTTTATCTTAGCAATTAGAATTTCTTTTCCATAGATCCTCAAAATTACACACTGTGCGACGGCTAGCTATTTAGTGGAACAAATATTGCTTTTCTGAACTGTAGACTTCAATACAGAGCGTGTGCGGAAGGAAACCGTAATTCAGTTACAAAAAACCGAATTTGCAGACAGGAATCCGAATTGCGCAAATTTCAATTATAATTTGAGGATTGTTTGGAAGAAAATACGTCAATACATTGAGAATACAAATTGTAGAACGGAATTTTTAATAGAAAATTATAATTTAAATTAAATTAATTAGTTTTCATATCCTTGTGATCCATTCTTGTTCTCCGATAATTTTTCGCATGGTCCGTAGTTGGTGGGACATCTGTATATATTTCATTAATTTCAAGCAGAAATTTTCCAAAGACAATTAGTTTTTACAAACAAATGGACGTTACCGTTTTTAATGATCTGAATTTTTAGAACATTTTGTTTGAGACAAAAATCTCTAACTTCCAACTGGTAATTTCCAAATGTTCAGTTTTTACAAATTTCAAAAATACAGAGTATTCAACGAAAAGAGACTTACGCCATTGTTTTAAGCGTCCCTTCTTCTGACCGTGGAAACAATTTAGAGTAACATTTTGAAACTTTTTTGAGAAAATTTCTTTTAGAAATTGCATAAATTTCAAGCGCAATTTACACGAGAACTACTACAACTACTCGTTTTTTCAAAAATGTGTATGGCCGTATTTAAAGAGCTGATTCTGTACAACAGGCTTTGTCTGAGGCAAAAATCTCTATCTTCAATTTTCTAGTTTTGAAATGTGAACTTTTTTACAATATTCGAAAAACGGAGCAATAGCCGAAAATTGAATTAACACTATATTTTTTTACCAGCCCTCATTAAATTGGGAGAAAATTTAAAGAAAAAATTTAGAGCGATTTTTGAGAAAAAATTGCTATTTTTTTTTAAAAAAATGCCTACATTTTGTGCAAAAGTACTAGAAAACTACTCATATTTTCGAAAAATTGAACATGACCTAATTTCAAGATATGTCTTTAATGAACAAATTTTATTAACAAAAAGTCTCTAACTTCCATAATGTAAATTTTGCAATTTTCGAAAAATCAGAGATTTCAGCGAACATGAGGCATGCACCATATGTGACAGAAGTAGCGAGGAAGTAATACAATACTGTCTCTACATTGCGAAACAGAAGTGAGAATGTAAAAAAAGTTGCACAGATTAATTAAAGATAGATTGAATGACTGTAATTTTTCCCATATGCTTTTGATAAAAAATATTTCACTATAGAATCACATCCGCTCAAAGAAAAAAAAATTTTAATACATATCCTTGACTAGAGTTAAGACCTTGAAGTAGCGTAGAATTATGTAACTTCTCTCAAATGTCTGAAGAATACTCTTCTACATGTGTTTAATGTTAATTTAGAACAGAAAGTCGTTTTGGGGAAGTACCCAAACCAACGTATTTTCACTGGCGTTCGCCAATCTGAATCTTTATCGTCTCTCGAAAAGGAAATTTTAATTACAATCAAGATGCTATCGACCACAGCGCGCTTCACTCCTTCCCGCGCGTTTAAGTCTCCAGCGTTTCTATTCTGTGCGTAGCGCGAACTGATGGTGCGATGGTCGTTCACAATGGGTCGTAACCGGTACGGTACCTTATGACATGTTATATAAAGATGACTGACAACATGGGGCAGACCTCGACGCGTAAATCGAAGCTCACTTTCGTTACTAAAATACGGGCGGTCACGCTGGGCAAAAGAACCTGTTAGGTGGTCCGCCCTCCGCCCTTTGACACCCCTTTGCATTCTCTAAGCCACGCACGCCCGGTCTTATGTTTCGACTATCACATATCGCCAGAGGCACGTTAATTTTTCGAAAATGAGGCTGAGCGACGGGAGGATTCGCGTTGTTTGCGCAATATGACATGTGTAGAATAAAAACGTTTTACACTTTGAAGTGAAATAATTGATTGAAACAAACTGTCTGATTTAAAACAAATTCAGCCTCACGTTGGAGCGGCATTTGAAACAAACTGTCTAATTTTATGTTTAAATTTAATATTTCCTCTACTCGTTTAATATTAATTCAACGTAACCCGTTCCGAATTTATAAAAGAATATGGACGCCAGGAAAAGATTACGTTAATTCAGATATTAAAATTACTCTTCAACTACTATTTCCATTAAATTAATATCCGGCTAACTGGGTCGATGGGTCTTATACGAAATAATCGCTATTGACTGCTAATAGCCGATTATTCGATCTGCCATCTGTACAGAATGGCCGAGGAATCTGAAAAGCAAATATATATTTCTAGCTACTAATTTGCTGGAATTGGCTAAATGAAAATCGTCTTTTCTATTCACAGAAACTTGTAAGTTTATTCAATGTTCCTTGTTAACGATATGAAACTTTTGACCAGTCTCAAACCTTATATTGCAGTACCCGTCTTCGCATGCTATTCACCGATGTCGCCCCGTAGAACCATTTTCAATCTTCTCCGGTGTCGATGGCTCCAGGTCCAAATACCATCTTCTTTTCTTCCGTTCTGGCACAAGTGTACTCAAGTCACTGATCCTCACCGCCTCATAAGTTGATAAGACTTAATTAATTTTCCTTTTAAAAGTTCCCAGTTCTTTCTACGCGTATACTTAAAATATTAAAGTTCAGCAAACTATTATCTGCATTTAAATACTCCCAGTTCTGTTGCCGACAAATTCACCTAAGTTCACAATTCTAGCTGCTGCACTCGAAATATTACCAAGTTCCAATTTCCGCACATTACATCAATATTCTAAGTCCGACAATCATACACTCCAAAGTAAATGTTCACAATTCACAAACTCCCAGCATCAAATTGTCTACACACGGTCAGCACAGCACCACCGCATAAGTCGGAATGAATCCACATTCCCCTCTTTCAGCCCTTCAAAACTCGGTCCGTCTTTCTACTGTTCCTTGTCAGAAAAAATTCCATGCCTAGCCAATCCCTCAATTACTTACAAATTCAACTAGCCGCTCCCCAGACTGTCATTGCTTTCTCGGCCAATCCCCAAACAGTTTACTTTATCAACTAGCCGCGTCCCGTGGTTCAAAGCAATGCAGTTTGTTGGCCTTGACAACAACTTATCTACCGTTGCTATGCCGCCATATTTACAAATGTCTAACCTCACAATTCACCCTGCTTACAATAAATGTGACGGAATACAAGGTCCCACACATTGGTATGTCACTATATGTATATATATATATATATATATATATATATATATATATATATATATATATATATATATACCACTTACTACCTTCCACACGTGGGGAGAGCGTGATAACATGAATGCTCGTGAAGCGAGCTTAAAATTCTCAGGAAGCAGGATCTTTTGGGTATGAGAAAGGTCTGAACCCTTGACACAATGAATCAGATAAAATACGAATAAAATGAGCATATATTCAATTAAAAAATCACAGCGGCACAATTATATAATAGGATTATGCACTTTAAATAGTTGGTCACAAAAAAAACAGAAAACAAGGCAAAAAAAAATTGGCGTCACCTCGACTGCCTGAACACACTTTCACCAACTACAATTCCCAATTTGCTCATTCCTCTTTCTGAATTTTCATCTACCACATTATTTTACTTTTTCTAATCTCTAGTTTTTCCGTGCACGGCTTTTAAAATGAATTTTACACTTGTTTTAAGGTATCCCGTTCACAGGTGCTAGCCTTGGGCTTTGCACTCAATATAACACTGTGAACTCTAAAGAGAAAAAACAATAAAACGTAACATACACGTAACTTAAGTTTGGCCCCCTTTACATATCACAAAAAACAATTACTTTTAACACAATACAATACACTATGACTTTTCCAGATAACATCAACTGTAGAACATGTGAAAATCATGAATTATTTAAGTAAAATTGTACAAAGTATGGCTTCTTTGAATGAATTCAATAAAACGCGCAGTAAATAAACTTGAAACTGCCACTCACATCGTTCGGAAAACTTCTCCCAACTATTTTGGACTTTTCACCCACTTTTAACACGAATTGTCGTGTATTTACTGCTATTCCTTTTCCCAACTAATCGCCGCATAAAAGTTGCCAGTTCTTTTACCTCAACAGCTCCGCATCGCTCACCTGTAGGGAACCTTGGGGATTTTCTGCCGCTCGCAGCCTCGTGTTGCCACGCGTCTTCGCTTGCTGTCTCACGACGTTACCAGTTTCCTTTTCTCGAACTCTGGACTCAGCCAAGCCTCTAATTTCCACACCCTTCTCCCGTTCTCCGGACTCGTTCGATTCTCGTTCCAGTCTTTCAAATCTTCAAATCTTCAAATCAAGTTCCAAATCTTTCTCACCTACGCTTCGCTCTTCCTGGGATCGTCCTTCTTCTTCTGCCGCGCTTCGTACAAGTTTGTTCGCGCTTCCAGCCTCGAATAATTAATGTTGCTGAAGTTATGCTTTAAATGCTCGGCCTACCTACCACACTTTGTGCGTGTGTGGTCTCAACGTGCATTATGAGATGCTGGATTTAGTTAATGTCCTTCTGCGCGAATTTTACAATTTTTTAATTACTTCGAAGTCAGTCACTTCACTTGCTCTCTCAAATATCGTGAATGTTAATACGAAGAATGTTCGTGCACTACACTTCTTAATTACATCACTTTCGAAGATACGCTTCTCAAGCTAACTTTTAACTACCAAGTTAAAATAAACTCCTATGCTATCAAGTTACAATCGCCGTCGCTGCTGCAATCAAAGAGAGCTCAGTCTAGTCGCCGTCGCTGTTGCAATCATAGAGGGCTCTTCCGAGGCGCGCCGCGATACTTATGCTACTTGCGCCTAAGGAAATTTTGGAGGGGTGAATATTCTCCTCTTTTCGTGACCTCCCGGAAAAACATTATTCGCTAGTCCGGGCGTCAGAGTTCGAAAAGCGGTGGGTAGATGGCGCGTTTACAAGCCATCGCTCCGCCGCGTACTCGACTTCTTTCTGTTCGCGGGCTTCTTTTCGTTGCTGATGATGGCGTTATGGGGTTGTCTAATCCCATGACGTCACTATATATATATATATATATATATATATATATATATATATATATATATATATATATATATATAAATTGAAAATGAAAATATAAAATTTAGCATATTAGTTTTCAGAACAATTTTTGTATTTAACAACTTTACGGAAATGTTCGTTGCTTGCGAATTTGTAGTACCAGTTAGTAGTAAGTGTAAAAGTAATTGCAGCAGTCTGTTGCTCTTCCGCAAATGCAAAAGTCATTTATTAATTTTATTGTGGTTATTCTTCATTATCACCACATTCTGGTTTTGTAATTTTGCTGACAAGTGGTGTTTTACTCCACTTTATAACTTTGTCTTTACCAATAAAATCATCTCTACTTTAAATCGCTGGTTAAATAATCACTAGCGTAATCAAGCTCAGGATACGAGTCATGTTCACTCTTGTCCACTACTTCCTTCTCAGAATCACTTGCAGCAACACACATTTCGTCTTTTGACGATTCCTCGTGTAATAATTCACATATCTGCTTTTCCGATAAATTATTCATCTCTGTATTGTTCGTAACGTAGAACAAAATAAATTAGCTTAATTATAGGAATAAATTTTTAAAGAACTCTGATAATTAAAAGAAAAATGAAAACTCACATTGGTATCTGCGCAGCGTATTAATTACGCCAACGGACACTTTCCAACCGAAATACAATCATCTAGCCACTGCGGTAAATCTTACGCAACCGCGTATCTAGGAGGATGCAGCTGAATGCCTTCTGAGAAGTTACGTGAAATATCAGAAACAGTTAACTTGAAAACCGCACATTCAATCAACAGCCCATAAACACGAGCAAAAGTTTTAAAACTCTACCCGTTTATCAATAGAAACTCCACTCTTAGTATAGAAACTGGGCTGCTCATCTATAAAACGATAATAAGATTCACAATGACATATGCTTGCCCAATATGGCGCAACACAGCACCAACCAACCTATCCATTTTGCAGAAAGTTCAAAACAAATATCTAAGACAAACTTTGAAAGCCCCTGGTTCATTTCTAACTCAGAAATACACCGAGAATTTCAAATACCTCTCCTCTCAGAATTCATCACACAAACTTCTCAAAACTATTACTCTCTCTCCCAGCATGTCCCAACACTCCAAGATTTAATTTTTAAAATAGTGAAGGGTTAAACCGAGACCCGCATTTGTCTGAGGATGGTCAAGTAAATTCATTGTATGTAACATTGTTCCTGTGAAAATCCCCGAAAGACGAAAGTCGAACGGGAAGAAATAATTACAAAAAAAAGTGAAATATCAGAACGTGTGTTAATGTTATCTGAAACCTAGAGCGAAAACAGTTCCAGTGGCGTACAAAGTACACCAGCACGAGTAACTAAGGGTTGAAGCCAGGCCACACCAAGGAATTGGCATTCATAAAGACTCGTATAATATCGCTATTTAAGTTTTTATTCATTACTTTTGTTTTTACCCACGTGCCAACATGGCAATAGAAGCACGATTTTTTATAAATCTCGTTCCTCGCCCCTCGAATGCAAGTCAACAAGCATCCAGTTTAACGAAGCATTCAAATCACTTTCTAGTCATTTCTTTCACGTCCCATTTTAAACGTTTGGGTCGCTTCTTCAATTATTCATTAGAATCAGTGCTGGCAACTATATTTAAACCCTACGTCTCGTAGTTTGTTCGAACGTGACAAGAAAGTGGGCAAAGCGAAGCAGGTGACAGAACCGAAGCAGGTTCCCGTGATCGAGATTCATTTTCCCTCAAAACCGCCGGATACTGTGCAAAGAGAAAAGGAATTCATTTGACGTATAACTCTTTGAACTGCTTCCAAAGATGACCGCGAGATCCTCACAATATGACGCGAGACACCAACAAAGTGGACGGTATGAAGTGAAGTGAAGTGATGGGGAAAACTAGTTTTTATGTATGTGTATTTGGACGTTTTATTACGTTGACAAAGGCATATTTTAGCCCAAAGTGGTGTTTTTTTACTTATATTTATTTTTCAATCATTGATATGTAATTACCATGGTTTGGTAAGTTTCAATTTCATTATAACGATGAATTATGTAGTTTGTCCTTTTCCTGTGAAGTTTAGTAATTTTGATATTAATGTTATGAGGTTATTTTATAAATGTAATTATAAATTTAAGCAATGATTATAACATATTGTATTTTGTTTGTATGTTGTATTAGCCTGAAGAAGAAATCAAAGGATGATTTTGAAACGTCGCGCATTTAAGTCCATTAATGAAACAAAAATGTGATATGTTGTCTATAAAAAATTGAAGCTGTTTTTTGTTTATAAATCATATATAAAAGACAACCTTTACAAAATATTAACATTCTTCAACTTAGACGCGACGAAGCCACATTGTTTCAAAATCAGAGAAGCCGAGCAGTTCCGTGACGACTCGCCTCGCTCGTGTGAAAATCTGGCAGTGCACGCGTATGAATTGAGTGCGCTGACAGTCTATTTAATGGCGTGAGGTTGACGAGCCCGTATCCGGGTGACAGAAAGTGTAACCGAAACAAGGTCAAAAGAGCGACGAAACAGACTTTCCCACTCCGCTACTCCCACGCATGCGGCCAGAGGAAGCGTTGAAAGGCCGCCGGTAAATTATAGACGGGGGAGCAGCGGCCCGATCACCGGACACGCCAGCCGTCTTTCGCGCGGCGCAGGAAGCCGCGATTGCGGCGCACCATAGGAGCGAGTGCGCGTGCGCGTGCGCGTTGCGAGGCAGGCGGCAGCAGGCGCTTGCAGGGGCGGCGCGCGGCCCGCGTTCACCATCGCAATCCATAAAGCACTCAGCACATTTGCTTCATTGGATTGCGTTTATTTAGTCAAACAACAGTAGGTGTCGTATGAGAGAGAAGAACCATCTGCGTACGTTTCCTTTACCTCCAGAATCTTTTCCCAAGACTTTAACCTTAAATGATTGAAAGATATATAAAATTTAAAAATGTAAAACAAACAATAATAATAATAATAATAATAATAATAATAAAATTATGTTAAATGGCGTGAGTCATGTTCACCACATGTCGCTCTTACCCCCAAGCTTGGGAATGTAACTGAGGGACACCGTTAGCTGATCGGCAAAGTCGGACACCAACTCAGTTCAACCAATCGCCCGTAGAGCTTAACAAAACGTGCGCATAGTGAAGTCACATTTACATTAGGACTTCATCTGGCCAAAAAGAAAAACAATCTGGAAAACCTAAATAGACATCAAAATTTGACTAGCAATAAACAAATTCACTCAACTCCGACCACTGATCAACAAACACAAATTTCTCTCATATACAAACTCTACAACAATTATAAAACTTTTAGCGTACCCGTGCGAGACCTCTCGCGTATTGAATTCCTCTCTCTTCTCTACCCTTCCATTTCCATTTTAGGAGGGAAAGTTGTTAACGAAACGTTAACATTTACACTACATACACTTACACTCGATGCACACTCGTTCAGAAAGAGTATCGCAACAGCGAGAAGAAAGGAACTAAAGAAGTACGGAACACCTCTATTTCGACCAGGGCCATCTGGAAGCCTGCATTGGATTTCCTATCTGTCGCACTGCAATTTCAAAGAAGTCACATGATAATTTTAGGGCAAAGTAGAAGATGAGTTTGTGAAAAAAGCTTCCAAAAAATGTGCTGTACCGCTGCACGAAAAATCTTTTGCTCCATTTCATCAATATGTTAGTCTATACAAAGTTATAAGTTTCCATACGTAGGCGACTCAAAAAGTAAGTTGACCGTGGCCAATGCGGTAACTGCTGACACGTACGGTAGGTTGGTGTGGTATCCCGTCGTGTTGTGGGTGCAGAGCGGGCTAGGCTCAATGCCGAGTCAACTGGATGTTCACTCCAAATTGGAGGTGGGTTTGTATTGTCAAACGTAAAACCGGCTGCGTAAGGAAATTCAAGAAAGGCAGCGAGGAAATTGAGGCACAAATATGTAGACGTTTTTAAGAAAATTACTGTAAATAAGAAATTTGAAGCTCATTTTTGCAGGAATATATTGAGTTTCGAAAAACGTTATTTGAAGTTATTTTAAGCATATTTACTCAAAAATGTAATAATGTATACAAATCGATGGAAATGTGCATATTAACGGGGTGAGAAATATTTCTATAAAAGTTATATTCGTGTAAATTTAGAAAAGACAAAATAATACGACAAAATTATCTTTAGAACATATTAAACAATGCAATTAGCTGCGTTTATTGGAAAAATTTTAAGAAAAAATTTGGAGCCATTTTTGAGACAATGGCGTTTGAGCGTTTCTGAAAATACGGAACTATGAGCTCATTTTCACAGAAAAGTGTTTAGTTTTCCGAAATTTTTATTTGACATTATTTAAAGCTCATGTACGTAATATACATACATACATACATACATACATATATACAATAACGTAAAGTAATCGCCTCTAGTGTAAATATTACCAACGTTGGAGACATTTTAAAAAAATTTAATGTTTGTAATTTTTTAAAAAAGAAACAAAAGAAACGAGATATATGGCGTATATGTCATCGTATATGCTTCGTTTGGAGCTAACTCTACCAAAAATGTAAAGAAAAAATTGGGATTCGTTTTCGAGAAAATCTTGTTTTTGTAATTTTTTATAATTGCAAATATAGCACGCACTTTTGCCCGAAAACTACTAAAATTTACAAAACATTTTACTTGCCCATAATAAAAGAACTATTTATGGATAACAAATTTCATCTGAAGGGAAAGTGTCTATCATCAATACTATAGTTGTAAGAAGTTGCTGAAAAAATCATCCTTTTTACAATTCCCGAAAATTCAGAGTTAATCCTGAAAATCGGACCTATGCCACCTTTATAAGTTTATTTAACCCTATTCTTACTAGAAATTTAAAGAAAATATTTGGAGCCATTTTTGAGAAAATTTTGAAAATGTTGCTAGGGCTTCATATAAAGTCCCTCTAAAAATTAATGAATGTTTTTAAAAAGCGCAGAGGTTTGGCTCACGCAAAAACGACAGGTGTTTCTTCATTTTGGAAAAAAATCCTATAATTTTTTTTTTCCGAAAATCTGTCATTTTTTCGCGCAGCATTGTAATGCTTTTAATGTAATGTAACTTTTTCTATACTACGTATATTACTCTGTATACGCGTACGTATACGAGAAAGTAATAAGTCAAAGAATCATTACAGATTAGAGGTCGATGTTTTAGAGCACAATTAAAAATATTTCGTGTTTTTGCGCGAATTCCTGACTCGTAACTCAAAATTTACGCGTGAGACGTGTCGGTAATACGAATGAAGAGTCAAAGAAAAAAGTACCAATTACCTATAGCTACAGTAAATAATACCGTCTACCACATTAAGGGTTGCTAATATGAACTGCATAGCATAGCCTTGAGACCGCCTTCAGTTGATGCCGGGTAAGACGTCTGGAAACATTTAATTCAACTATTTTGCCAGTATTGTCAACAAAGTATACTTCAACATAAATCGAGCGACACATCTGCAAATAGGAGAGAAAAGAAAAAAACCTTCGAAGAGTGTCATTCTTGTGCGGTAGATGAATATTTTCTTCAGGATGTGCTCTTCTGTGAGGTCAGATAAAACAGAACAATGGAACTTTCTGTGCCTATGATATTTATGATGTGTAAATAAGCGAGTTTTTTTAATTAGATATTTTGCCATCACCACCCTTATCAAAACTAGTATTGTGTTGCCCTGATGCAGAAAAAGTGTATAAATCCTGTTCTAATATGAAATACATAACTCCCTCTAACACGTAATGTAGTCAGATTTCACGAATAGTGAGCCCTTGTTACCTAAAAACTGTGTTGTTTTTTAAAAAAGTCCGTCTGACCTTCCGCACTGTTTAAGACGACATACAATTTCATGTCATTTTGCTATATTCTTTTGTGTTTTCAAAAATTGCACAAAAGGATTTTTGTAAATATCACTGAGAACTTTAATATGCATATTTCCAGCGATTTGTATTATTGCATAAGCAATAATACAAATTGCAGAGTGTATATTATTTGATTTGTGAATGCAAGAGATACTAATGACTTCCAATGAAGTTTTTCAAAAGATTTCTGTAAAAAAGTTTCAAATTTTGTATTTACAGTAACGCTTAAACACTATTTTCTGAAAAACGGCTACAATGTTTTCAATAAAACTTTCCTTCTAGGACGAGACTTTACTGTTTTTTTTCATATTTTTAAAGTAATATTTCGGTTCTACCATTAGGAAACACAACAATTGAGAAAATTTGAAAAAAAAAATTAACTTTGGGCGGGGACATTTGGCAGCTGACAAGAGGATAGGACAAAATTGTAAAGCTCGTCCAGACCAAAGAAATTAGAAAACTAACTAGTACAAGAAAGTCTGTGCCATTCCGTAGCACTTGTTTCGATTGCTGAGCTGTAGTTAAAAAATAAAAACAATTTTCACCATTACCCCATCTTTAAGTCACATTGACTTTAAATACACTTTAAATATTCAGTTGAGATAATAGGTTCGATTTTTTTGTCAGTGTACTCTTGGCATAAAACAAATATCATGCATTAGTTACTTTATACCTTAAATTATAATCGAAAAACATAAATATATAATATAATAAACCGATTTACACAACATCATTCGTATATTTGCACTTTCTCACATTTTCAAAAATTGTAAACGCGCAGTTTTTGGTCTCTGACACCTGTATTTTCACGCTAGAACTGCCGGATCAAAGAAAAGTTAGTCATTTGGTGTCTTTTTTGAATCCGTACGTTTCGCAGCGTAGACAAATTTCTTCTTCTTTTTAAGATCCGTTAAAGAAAATCGTTTTTCTACATGGACAACGCCTAAATGTTTTGCCGACTACGCTTCCATACATTACAGGAATACTGGAAAAAGCACATGATTTTTATCGCACCGCGGACCCACGAAACGTTATTTTGTGAGAAGCACCTATTTTTTCAGCATTTAAAATATTTAAGAATGCTAGAAAATTTGTAATGGGAATAATTTATTTAATCATAATATATGTTAATTCGAGTGTTATGACTCGTGATTTTAGGCATGAAACTGTTAAATTTCTAAGTAAATAATGTTTAAAAGCAATATAATTGGGAGATGATTTATAAATACAGGATATTCACAGTAACACTGAACGCGGGTTTTGTAGTACTGAACTAAAGTTCATCAATTTATTTATGTATCGTATTAGCTCAGCTTAATAAAATTATTGTTATCTTAATAATTATTATTAAATGTCTTCTCAAAATACAGAAAAAAGTAAATCGTTTATGATACAAATTTGAAGATCCGCGAAATAAAATGTTTTTAAAAATTTTATCCCAACATTGGGGGGTCAGTTGCCCTCCCTTGCCCCCCCCCTGAATCCCACCTCTGGACATACCCGCAATAATTGTTTCCATACCTTAGCCTGCATCTACTACTCAAAAGATCATTATTCGCTAAATTGTCCAAATAAAATGCTCACCCCATTTTCTAAGAAATGCAACGAGGTACATCGTGCAAACGTTCGTCCTGACGAATGCCCCTTCTACAAAAAACTAAATGAACCCTTCCCCCTAACGGAGCTCATAGTGGAGACCGACGCTCAGTAAAAAGCCCTTCTCACCGCGAACATGCAGAACCCCCATCTAAAAATTCACAACCGACAACCCCAGATCCAACAATAACACCATCTCGCTTTCCTTCTCACAATTTCTCATACCTCCCATCCACAAACAGCATCCCTAATCTTTCTTTCGCCCAACAGCAACTTATAACTCTAACCCACTTTATCAACCGAACCAAAACCGACCAGCACCAAACTACGCAAACTCCAGTAGTTATAATAATAATAATAATAATAATAATAGTAATAATAATAATAATAATAATAATAATAATAATAATAATAATAATAATAATAATAATAATAATAATAATAATAATAATAATAATAATAATTCATTAATATGTTCCCCAATAAATTCCATTACAACTCATATCGTAAACATAATTAACTCAATCATCCCAGCACTTATGAGAAACATATAAACCTCATTGTCATCATTCTTTAATAGCAATCATGACTCTACAACACATTAACAACAAACTAAATCTACTAAATTGGATGCCAACGGCATCAACAATAATAAAACAGAATTATCGTACTTCCTAAAACCCATCAAATTAGCATGCATTACCGAAACACATTTAAAATCTAACGAAACATTCGAATTACATGGATATAATAATGATAGATCAGACAGAATAAACTCAAATGGAGGCAATGTTTTAATTCTAATATAATAACAGACTTAAAATTGCAACTAATCCCTTCCCCTCAACCTCCACGACCAAAACAAATTTCCAGATATTCTAGATATTATAATCACCAACACACAAGTCAAAGCGCATAGTTCTGCCATATTTGAATTGGATTCAGATCATCTTCCTGTCATCATTTCAACCCAATAACCTCCCCCCTCACAACCCCACCCACACATTAAACACACGTATTAATTAGAAAATGTTATAATCCTTAATAAAAACAATCCTTAATGAAACGCCTCAATTTAAAATGTTAAATACCCCACTGGAAATCGAACAAGCAATCTCACACTTATATAACAATCATTAACACAGTCAAATCCCTGCAAGACAACAAGCCTCCCTATAACGCAAAAACATCCAACACAAAACTACGTAAGTCCATTCGAAACTTAATTAAAACTAGAAACAAAACTAGAGGATTTTGTAATATAACAAAATTCTGAAATGTTCTTAAAATAATGTCATTCATTACTTTGTGTTACCTCTGGGTATTGATTGTCTATCATAGTTCTTCGAAAAGAAGATAAGTCTGAATTAGTTTGAGAACGCGGACGTGATCTCAGGGGTTTTGCTCTTATCTTAGGGCAAGTCATTCATGAAAATTCCGATTAGAATTCATAGCAAACTCGGTCATGGATCCAATTCATGATTCTTATCGGTTCATTATGAGCCATAATCAAGAACGTAATGTAGTTTTAATTACAGTCGGTTTATTCATGGATTTTAAAGTTCAAAGACGCGACCTCCTTCTTTTCCTTCGTTCTGATTGCTGAATGAACAAAGGATCTTCCCCGATTGTTGATCTCAAAAAGCGAACGCAGAAAGGGAACTGCCATTAGAAAAATACCAAAAAGGAGATAAGCGCCTTATTTAGCAATGTAGATCCGTCATAATGCTGCATAATACATCCCTAAGCAATGGAGGGAGTGATATATGAATTGAGTATGCAAACTAGAGGTTTCTTTGTGAAAGGGCCCTGGCTTCGAATAAAAATCCTTTCATTTTCGTTTCCAGCCTGACTTCCGAGAACACAATTGGTGGTGTTAGCGTCTTGTTACATCTACATTCTCCTACACCCATACAGCCTCTTTGCATTCCCTGAAACGTATGGCCGCCGATTTCACACGTCGTTGGTTGGTTCTTAAATGAGCGTCGAATGCCATTAGGCGACAGGTTAAACGAAAGGAATGTCGGAGGGAGTCACGCTTCAGTAACCGCCGCCTAATTATCGGGGGGAGTTGGTGAGCCGAAGAATGAGACTGCATTTTCTCATCACTTTCACTGCCTAAAATTACTCTGGCCTGGCGGCGGCCGGACGTCGGGACGAAGGCCGGGTCAGCAGGGGTCGGCGAGCGGGCGGCGGAGTGGGCGTGGTCCACGCTGCCCTCCCCGTCCCTGCGTCTCCGAGGCCAATGCTGCGGCAGCGCAGCGCCCGGAGCGGTTGTCGGGCCCGGACATTCGCCCCGGCAGCGGAGGACACGGACTTCTGGTCGACTGGCAAACAGGTACCTTTCGTCAAACGTCTAGACTTTGAAATGAGGAAAAAAGGTATTCGTGTTTGAGATATTCTCTGAGGAAATTACTTAATTAGTTTTTAACACTACAATTTTTAAATAAGATTAATTATTGTGTATTATTTAAAAATTACTAAAGGTAGACCACATCACTAACAGGTGTGCACATGAAGTTGTTTGCCACTTTCCTTCAAGTACAGCAACACAATTGGCTAGTCATAATTGTTACGACATGATTTAATATTATTTCCTTGCCATGTAAGTGACCTTTATTCAAGTACATTATACTATGATTTCTGATTTCAGGAATCCAAAATATACAACATTCTTTCACTATTAATTTCCAAAGAGCGCAGGAATTTAAAGAAATCTATGCAGTCTCCGTCCACATGATAGGTGTCAATGGTTCCATTAGATAGCTATGAAGCAGAAAAAATGCAAAACAATGAAACAGTTTCGATTTTGCTAGAAAAAATGCCAATATTTGATTGTTTTATCGTCTCCTGTATTATTTCAGTAGTATACATAATTTTTGCGGCACTCAGACACAACCAATCTTTGTAAATGAGATATCTAAAGAAATAGAATTTCACGGAGACGTAATGAATTGCACTTTGACTTTAAAAATATGTAATATTTGTTACAAAAACGCATCTAAACATTCATTTCAAATGCAACCCGCAACACTAGGTTGCATTTTTAATCTATTTCGTTAAATATCTCCCAAACGAAGCGTTTTAGGGTCTTAAAAACTAAATGTTTGACGTTCATCATCTAGAGGATGAGATCTTCTTGAACATTTTATTATATTTTTGCTGATTCAATTCTATCCCAACTGTCCAGAGCCTATAGAATATGCTATTGTACGTAAAATTAAACCAATTACTTGATATTCTGCGCGACTGAATTTCACGGTAGTACCTCTCTGCTCGGTCATAAGGTTAAATAAGAATAGTTGTATTGACAAGGGTGTATTTATTGTTATCAATTACAAGGAGACGTATAGAACAAGTGACGGAGGATAAGAGGGTATTGAAGAAAAGATATAAGAGGCTTAATATAAAAATGGAAAAGTAAAGAACAGGGTGGGGTTTAACATGCGACACGGGTACGCTAGTTCCGCTTATTTTCATTCTACGCGTATCGCGTGAATTATTATACTCATTTGGTTATTTCTTAGGTTGTACTAGTTGACGTCATGAGACTACAAGCTGCCAAGTGTGACGTACTGGAAATAAATAACTCAGACGACTGTTTCTAAAAGAAATATATAACTATATTTACACAATAATTTACAAAATAAAAATCACCGGCAACCTTTCCAATCCCTTAGCCGCGAAACCCCCGCGACTGTCCCTAGGCCCAGCCCAGTACCACTGCTTTGAAGCAGGCTAGCAACGCGTGGTGTGAAGCTGTCGGACACAGAGTCCCTTAACTATCGTTACAACATGGCCTGACGCCAAACCGGTCTTCGCCTCGAAGACTGTGTGCTAGTGCGACCCACCCGTCCGACTAGCTCAGAATGGGGGTTTTCTGGGTGGACGCAAACAAAAAAAAATTATAAGAAGAATGGCGGGGTTCAGGGTCGTGCAGAACGTTGTGGATTGGATGCAATTACTTAAAAAACACAAGGAGAATCACTTTTCACACACTCAAATATATTCTATAAAAGTTTTGCTGTTATTACAATTACACGAACCAATCAGAAGATAATTTAAATACACACTGATCATAAAATGCTGAAAGGAAAAAAAACACAAAACACACTAGTCACTATATACAAGGTTTCTTACTCTCTCTCTCTCTCTCTCTCTCTGAACATTCAATTTCAGTTACTACTTTCTTCAATCATGAGAAAGGTTTAGAAACGTTTACTTTTTACAAATTAACAAATTCTACTTAAAAATCAAGTCTGACAATTCAGAATTGATCTTGTCCGTAATAAATTACTCTCTCTCTCTTTCAACAAAACAATTCTGAGAATATCTGTAACTGATTACTCCTTCATTTTCTAGTTTTACCAGTTATAACTGTACATTTCCAATTTTCTTTTGAAAGAAAAGGTTGATTCTTTACTCGCGTGCTAGGGGTGGAAAGAAATTGTAATTATACTTTTCTTATCGTTAAGTATGACAAATACGTCTCCCCCCTCTTTTCTACGCCAAGACTGCAACCTAAACTTTCCTTCCAATATCTAGAAACTGTTCACTAGGCACGACCTTACGTTTTCGCTTCTCGGGTGCGACGCGAAGCTCCCAGCGGCGCGGCCTTGAAGTAACCAACCTCGGTCTGAGGAGCCCCTCCACAGAACTGCTCGCTCTTCCGTCGAAGTCTCGTTGTTCACCAGCACGTGCCCACCGTCTCGTATTCAGTTGAAACTCTTTTCGTATGCTCAGATAGAATTGTATTGGCGACGAATTCTTTTAAATTGAGCACTACGGATTTACAAGAGCCACTATTACGACGATAAACGAAATTAACGAGAGAAAAAAATTAACGGAAAATAAAAGAAACGAATTCATTGGTTAGTTCATGCCTATTCATTACTTCTCTTATCACTTCTCAAATTGCAAAATTAAAATGTTTCACTTTGTCTCTTTCTTTGAGAATACGTTTATATCAATTGTAAGGAGATAATTACCTCTTCTAGTCTTCTTGAAGAGTTTTTCATAGAATGCCTTCCTGTAGTCCGTTGCAGCACAAGTTCCCGTCTTGTGGTCGGCACGTCCGAACTGGTCCGCTGTTGTCTAGAGAAAGAACGACTTTTTCTCCGTCAACTACAGGGCTCGCCCATCTAACGTGGCGATCTCTATTGATCTCTTTAGGTAATTGTTACCTTCTCATATCATTCCGCGTTGGCGCGCGTTCAAACAGCTGGTCTCTTGTTCAGGGCATTAATGTGACCCGCTTTCCGAGGCTTCGGGGGAAACGGATGGTCACACTAGGATAGCACCGGAGATATCACTCGGCCTTTCGACCCTCTACATATCCAGCGTGGGCGCAGTTGATGGAGTACCCGGAGGCTCGCCCCCTCCCCTCGGCGCTCCCATGCCGGCGGGCGTCAGGAAGGCTCGACGGCAAGCCTCCTCTAGGAGCCTTGCGACTCGCACTAACCTTTCTCTATAGTTATTTCTGGAGAGTTTCCTGCCCCATCCCCCTGGCCTATTCAGCGCGTCTTCAGCTCGGCGCGCGTCAGCGTGCACAGCGCATGCCAACCGCCCCCAACCCCCCATCTGGCATGGGGGAGGACGGTTTTCCCGGAACGAGAAAAGAAGCGATGCGCGACGCCACAAGAGGAAAGATGCCGCTGCCGCTGATCCTCCCGCCGCTGCCGTTGCTCCTCATGTCGCTGCCGCTGTTCCCCATGCAGCACCTGTTGCTCCTCCTGCCGCTGCCGCTGCCGTTGCTCCTCCTGTCACTGCCGCAGCCGCTGCTCCTCCTGCCGATGCCGCTGTTTCTTGTGCCGATTCCGCTGCTCCTCCTGCCGATGCCGCTGCTCCTGCCGATACCGCTGCTGCTCCTGCCGCTGCTACTGCTCCTGCCGCAGCCGCTGCTCCTCCTGCCGCTGCCGCTGCTTCTCCTGCCGCTGCCGCTGCTCGTCCTGAAGCTACCGGTGCTCCTCCTGTAGCTTCCGCTTGTTCTCCTGCCGCCTCTTCCTCCGGCGGGAAATTCAGTTTCAAACACTGAACTGAGTGGAATCTCAAAGCGACTGAACAAGCATTGGGAAATGAAATCGCATTACTGAGTAATGAAGGCGAGGATAATCTCCTTGCGAAGTTGACTGTCGCTCCGGCGGGAAATTTGATTTTAAACTGTGAAATGAATGGAATCCTAGTACGGCGGCACGAGGACTGGTAGAATGAAACCCGATGTTAAATAACAGAGATGAAGATAATCTTTCTGCCATTCTAAACATTTTAAAGGAGATGAAATGTTCCATGACCAAAAATACCTGCATAAGAATTAAGAAAGGTATTGTAGAGATTAAAGATCTCATCGAAGACGCAATGGAGAAAAAGAAACACCGAGCGGACCTGGCAGAAAGAATCCCGCCAGTAATAATTCTGAACTGTGACGACGGAAACGAACGCAAACCGTTTGAAAACAAGCAGAGCCTTGTACCTCCGGAAGGCGACGAAACCGGAACATTCACAGGCGTAGCCGCCGGAAGCCATGAGCAGGAGAAGTGGGAGTCTGTCCAAAGTAAAAAGAAGGATAGGAGGAAGGAAAATCAAAGAAGCAATGTCCCTGGAGAAGCTGCACCTAAGGGAGAACCTAAGACGAGAAAGCGTGGCAGAAAAGTATGGGTAAATCTAGCTGATGTAGTCATCGGACCTGCTGAAGGCGTCAGCTACGCCCAGGTGCTGTCAAAGCTGATGGTGGATTCTGAAATAAAACCCGAGGACTCGGATACAGAGGATAAGTAAATCCAGCAGACCCGATCGGAAAATGTACTTTTAGAGCTGGCAGATAACTCGGAAGGCGGCAAGGCTTTTACGAACACCCTGATGTCAGCCCTTCGTGAGTCTGGAGCGGTGAGATATGGGGTACCCCGGTCGACCCTCAAATTAAGAGAACTTGACTGCGTCACCTCAATCGCGGATATTGATGTAGGCATCAGGAAAGTCGTGAAAGCCCCGAGAGGAGAATTAAAAATATCGGTGTCAAGAGCAAACAGCAGAATGCAAAAAATTGCAGTCATCGAACTAGATGAACGCAACGCGAGAACACTCTTGGTGAAAGCGACAATCCAGGTAGGATGGATCGCAAATTGTAGAATCCCACGGAGGGTGCTTGTCACTCAATGCTACAGATGCAACGGGTACGGCCACATTCTCAGAAATTGCAATGAACCTGTCAGAAAGGTGGAATGCTACAGACGTGGAGAGAAAGGCCACAAGACAGCCTTCTGCACATCTGAGGTGAGATGCACCCTCTGCGCTCGCACCGGAGATAACAACAGAGAAATACAATGTCATCACCCGGGAACAAGTGCCTGTGCAGTCTTTCGACAAGCCCTGCAGAAAGCCAAAGAGGACGCCAAGACCCAACAATGGTTCAGGTCCTACAATGCAATGTAAACCGAAGCAAGACGGCGATAGACCTCTTCCAACTAAAGGTGGAGAAGCGGCCTGATATTGTAATGATCAGGGAGTAACACTGCAATACGCAAAATGGGGTGTGGGTGGCGGACAATCTTGGCATTGCGGCCATATGGATACCCGATTCGGGTAAAATATCAATCGGGGAACAGGGGAAGGGCGATGGTTTTGTTTGAGTGAAGAGCAGAAATGTCAATTAAGTATGCAGCTACTTCACTCCAAACGAAAGAATAGACCAATTCAAGCAAAAGCTGGAAAAACTCGAAGACACCGTAAACAACATGAGTGGCGAAACTTTAGTTGTAGGTGACTTTAACGAGAAAGCTCTGGAATGGGGAATGCCATTCACGGATACCCGAGGCAGACACATCCTAGACATGCCGGCAAGGCCGAGCCGTGTTGTCATCAATGGCGATACACCCACGTTCGAACGAGCAAGTTGCAGAGGAACTGTTCCCGACATCAGCTTAACGAGCGAAAACCTAGCGACCCTCATCACCGATTGGCAAGTTTCGGGTGAATATACTGCAAGTGACCATCAGTAAATCACCTTCAGGGTAATGAAGGGGGAAATGGGGCACAGGAAGCACACAACCCTGTGCTTGAACCCCGCAAAATGGACACGAGGAAGCTCATATCCACGTTGGATGAGGGTATACCAGCGCAAGAAACAAGTGCAACCAACGAGGTAAGCCACGCTGAGAAGCTAGTTGAAATCACTATGGTCGCCATTACAAGAACATGCGATGCCTCAATGCCCCGCAAGAAAAGCATCCCAAACAGACACGCAGTATACTGGTAGAATGAAGAGATCGCGGGTCTCAGAAAAGAATGCCAACGACTCAGACGCAAAGCGCTCAGAGCCAGAAGAGACTCGAGAGATACGAGGCAAAAACAGCAGAGTATAGGGTTGCAGGAGATACTTGCTATAATCATCTGTTCTTAAAAGACGCAAAGCTAATTGGCAAGGTTGTTCAAATAATTATTACCAGAGAAGTCATTGACTATTGTAATGATCCCGTCATGCAAAAAGAAACATTATAAACAGTTATTTAGTAATGGTGCCATGGGAGGAGAGCGCCGTCAAGTGTTTTTGAAGCATGACGAGCGGCGAGAAATCGCATTTAGAAATTGAAAGAATATTCGTGTACGAGTCAAAAGAATACAACAATATATGGACATTTCGGAAATGATACGAATTTCTAAAAACATTTAGTTGCGTATAATTAGTAGAGGGGAATTGGAAATGGAAAGGATAAACAGCGTAAGGAGAACCGTCGACTGTTTTCTTTTTTTTTCTTTTCTTTTGAAAAGAAGCGCTTCGAAAAAGTCGAGGAGTTGTCGGGGGATGATTAGCCGTCGTAAGGCACGGACGGAGACGCGTGGTAGGCGCCGTGAATTCTAATATACAGTTTTGTCAGAGGCATAGTGCTAAGTTATTCGTGAAGAAAATGGAAGATGGAATTGGAATGTGTGGTCACAAGAAGGTTTGTGGAAACTGATGGGGCCGTGAGTGTATAGCAGCAGCTACTCCAAAAAGGGAAGTGATAAAACTTTTTGACATTTTTTGCTTTTGTTTTTGTGTAGCAAGACCAAATTTAAAATATATTGTAGGACAAAAATTGTGAGATTGTGGTTGGAAGGAAGGCTAAACGGATCCAATAATGAGTAATAGTATAGCAAATTTCGGAAGGTGCACCAATAATAAACTAAAGAAAGTAATTCAAAATATTTAGTATTAATTAGCAGTGTCGTTAACCTAAAAAATATATTTGTGATTGTTGTACTTTTCTTTGGCTAATCATTTAAATAATTTAAATCATTTAAGTAATTACAAGGAAATAAACGCAGTTGTCGTTATTCAACTATGGAAACAAATTTCAAATTTTTATTTTTAATTAATGAGAATTAGTCCCTACAATAATAATAGTGTTATTTACGGTTTCCCGTATGGGCCGGTTCTGCGTACCCACGGATATAAATTCGTTGATGTGGCTTCCTATTATTACGACGAGCTAGTAAAACAGGATAATGGTATCCAATATCTTGGGAGAGATGGATGGAAATATAATATTGTTATTGTGATAGGAGATAAGGATAATAGGAACCATGACATTATGTGGAAGAGAATGGTGTAGGAGCTTGTTTTTTAACATTCAAGTTTGACTCGAATGTGAAACTGCTTTTTTAACGTTTTCTCTTTTTTCGACTGGACATGTTCCTTTGATCTCACGTTAATTCACAGTGAGCTAACCATCTAATATAACTAGATATACTATGTTCTTGTGGTCATTTTCCGCATTTGCCAACGAGTAACTACGGAAGTGCTTTCATAAGTCTCCGGAAACATAAAGAGAGCACATAACAATGGGGAAACCTTCCAAGCAGTATATATTCTTATTTCTTTTTGTCATAACGATAAGTTTGCTAACGTATGTGAAGAGAAATGCTTTAGTGGAATGTGGTACATGAAATCTGGTATTTGGCTTCTTCTCCTAAAAAATATATATTTACTCAGTTCTGATTGAGAAGAATTCTGAAAAGACTACGTCTTCTAGGAGTAGGACCATCCACTCTACACTCCATATTTGCCAACCAGCGACTACTACCTCTTCCCAAACCGAAAAACTTCGATGAAGATAATTCTTTTTATGACACTGAGGTGAAAGAAGCAGTTTTTGACTATTCGGTGAACAAAATATCAGAGGATTTTTTGAAAGGCATTCAAATGTCACATTTTTGTAGGTGCGTCAAGCTGGAACAGCCATTTCAGCACACCACAACGAAGCTTGTCCAATCATTTATTACTAATTATTTTCAATTATTTGCCACAATTTGGAATTAATTGTCGCATATTTTCGTGGAGTAACCGGGTGTATGCCAGCTTGACACGACACCAGCAGACGCATAAGTTAAATTCGAGTCGTAGCTCAACGGAAACCCTCAAATCATTTATTTCTAATTAATTACCAATTAATTGCCACAAATTACAATTATCGTGTATTTTCGGCGGAAAATCATCAATATCAATGTAAGCAGGCATGAAGCAACACCGAAAATAATAGAATATAGAGAGAACGAGCACAATCAAATAAAACCAAGAACATAGTTTATAGGTATGTGATACTATTTTTTTATTTTATACACGAATTAATTGTTCCTGCCATTTATGAAATAAATATTTTTTAAAACTTCATAGTTATACAACCACGTACGACTTTCGAATAGGAAAAGCGAGAGTATCAACGAGCAAAAATAACTAAAATCTATTAAATAAAATAATACACATTCAATACTAATTTATTACAGCAACGATAAATTAATAAATGTTGCCGTGTGTTATATAAATATGATTAAAACTACTTCAGAGTTGTTGAAACAAGTCAGATATTAAAATTCGAAAATACAGAGAACCAACGAGCACAATGAAATAAAATCAAGAACATAGTTTGAAGATATTTGATACATTTTTTTTATACACGAATTAATTACTCCTGCCATTTATGAAATAAACTATTTCAAAAACATTCGTAGTTATGCAACAACGTAAGACATTGGAATACACAATTGAAGAATACCAATAAGTACAAATAAATAGAACCTAATAAAAATAAACAAATACACATTCCATATTAATTTATTACACCTAAGATAAATGTTTAATGGTAACTGTGTAGTATATATTGTTAAAAACTGATATTCAACCACGCCAAATACTCTAATTCGAAAATAGAGAGAACCAACGAGCACAATCAAATAAAACCAAGAACATAGTTAATAGGTATTTATTACTCTATACACAAATTAATTGCTCTTGACATTTATGAAATAAATAATTTTAAAACTTGATTGTTATGCAACCAATTACGAAGTTTGAATAGGAAATTCGACACTACCAACGGGCACAAATAACTAAAATCGATTAAATAATTAAATACACATTCCATAATAATTTATTACACCAAAGATAAATATATATAAACGTTGCCTTATATTATATAAATATTGTTAATACTGCATCAGAGTTATCGAACCAAGCCAGATATTAGAACTCAAAAATAGAGAGAACCAACGAGCAGAATCACGTTGTTGTGGTGTACTGGCTTGGCTGTTTCAGCTTGACGCACCTCATTTTTGTTGAATTGTAATTTAATTTTCTTCTTTGTTTCTCAACTAGAAGTTTGTGAGGCCAGAAACATATGGAGACCACACAGCAAGCGGTGACTCAGGGGCATCAATTCATGTCACTGCAGGGTCTCTGATCGGGAGGTCCTAGATTCGAGTCCCGACGGTGGAATGATTTCGATACTCTCTAGATAGTTGGATCGAAATCACTCACTGTCTGGAGGAGAATTTTAGCGGCCCGAAGTACTGGTCGGTAGTTTCCCGAGGTTTCTCCGATCAATACGGCGAATTCTTACATTTCAGGCCGCGCGCGTTCTTTTCTTCTTCGTAGTCCTATCCTCGCCCCTTACTTACACACCAACATGCATTACACTGCCACACATGCCGGGAGACCGGTCGGGAGTTTAGAGCATGTCCTGGCTGGGGCAGGGCCTCGCTGAACGATGACGGTGCGTGTAACGTCGCAAGTGTTTGTGTCGTGGATGAAATATTTGAACAATTTAGGCCAGATCTTGCGCGTTTAACAACACCGTACCGAACTCTCCCTGTCTGTCAATGCCAAAGAAGTGAATTTCAATATAAACAGTTGAATGAA
Source organism: Teleogryllus occipitalis (assembly GCA_011170035.1). Lineage (NCBI taxonomy): Eukaryota > Metazoa > Arthropoda > Insecta > Orthoptera > Gryllidae > Teleogryllus > Teleogryllus occipitalis. The sequence continues at coordinate 319,354 of BLKR01001049.1, forward strand.
TAATTATTAACTTTTTGTTATTATTGTATTAAGTGTTTGAGAATTAAAATAGTGTAAAGGGTACCCCCGGATAACATGCTAAAAAATCCCCTTAACCAAATGACAAATGAAAGGTTACATTATAATTCTAACAAAAAAATAATATTTTTGAAAGGTTAGTTAGCGCCCGTCCCACCACCCACACCCGTCTACAGTGAAAAACGTATTTTTCAATCTTATTTTTTTCGGCAACTTACCATTATTTTATTTAACTGAAAAAATGTGACAAATAAGAAGGTAATTTATACTATCAGAAACATTTTTTAATATTTTTCAGACCCAAATTCAAACACAAAAATATTTTTGAAAAATATAACAAAAAATAAATTTTATTCTTTCTTAAAACCATAGAACAGGCTTAAAAAATCTCAAACGTTTCTCTTAAAACATGAATTTTGATTTTTTAATTTTTTTTTCGATAACTGAGCTGCAGTTAAAAATTAAAAGCCATTTTCCAGCCTTTAAATCACCTTCATTTTAAATAAACTTTGAAAATGACTGCAACAGTTCTATGCATTCATTTTATTGTTTATTATACATTTGTATACATTGTTGTAGCACCCAGTAATATTTTCATTTTGGAATTTAGATACAAATTATCATTTTTTAAATTTTCCAAATCCTTGCATACGTATATCATATGCTAAGGGAAGACAATAGTTTTGGGTAGGTTATGACAAAATAATTCGGCCACAAGAAAAGGATATGTGGGGGGCATGTGGAAATTGAAGAGGAACAGATTGAACCCAGATTTGCCAGACCTATTTTACTGTGTCTTTGATCACCGACCCAGGCACGAAAAAGTCTTAAAACTTCATATCAAAACACTTGTGAATTTTTTGACATTTTTTTTTAAATTACTGGACCATAGTAAAAAAAATAATGCTTTGGTAGTCACGTACTTGGCTGTCCGATAGACGCCGCGTCTTAGGCACCTTTGACCTTCCTCCAGGACGAAAGCCATAGAATGGGTCTGAAACTTTGTAACTGTGCCTAGGACGCGGCATCTTCCAGACAGCTGACTACGACAGCGGAAGCCTACGCTCTCACGTCTGTAGATGTTTCAGACGAGAGAAAAACTAGTATCTTCCCTTACCTAAGTAGTTATTCTTGTATACGTATAAATAAGCGAAGCGAGTCGAGTTGCCGCGAAAGTGTGTTCGAGCATCTTCTTTTTAAATAATGCTATTCTATCGCGCCTTCATTTGGAAAGACTTTTAATTCTCGGAATGTTGACATTCTACAGTGTCTCCAGTATCTGGCGCGATCTCGCGAGCGTCTATGAAAGCAGTTCAACTCTTCAACTGTTTGTCCTTCCAAAGAGTTTCACACGAAAGATGTCTTTGTCTTTTTCTCTGGAAGCAACCGCGCAGTTTTTGGAGAAAAAGTTCGACGCAGGACGTTTAAAATGCATGCTCTTTGCTGTTAATTAGCGACAAGGAATTGTTATAAATGATAGATTTCAAAGTTAGGCGCCAAATTTGAATTAAGTTTGGCCGCCGATGTGCCAACACCATCTTATCCGGGAGTACCCTTATAATAGATTATATATTGTTTTGAATTTTTTCGATGAATATATTCATGGAGTTTCGAGAGAGTAGAAAATGATTTGTGCCCCAGGAGTATGAGATTCTCGACCACTGGGTCGCGTAGTTTCCGGTGTCCATTGACGGCGTGAGTAACATGCGACTGTTGGGAGGGAAAGGCATAGATAAGTTCCCTGTAGCTGAGAACATGATTCTCGAAAGGTTGCCGTCACATCACTTGCCACAAAAGAGTGAACGGACATCCGATGCAAAAAGTTTCTATGGAAATACGTCAATAATTATGTCGCTTTGAGCAATATACAAAGTTTTTTGCAAGTGAAAAATATAGAATAATATTTATTTGAATGCGTTTTGAAGAGTTACGTACCTTCTACTATCTGAAATCTGCCGCAGTTTTTGTTGTAAAGAACTAAAAAGCTGCAATTAAAAAAATAATTTGAGGCATATGAATGTGCGCTAGCACTTTTTTCATTTTATCTATAAAAATATAATTGACGGGTCTGTCAATTATATTCATATGCCTATTTTATAGCATCTTATGGTTATTGGATATAAAAACCCATTTAGTTTTTACAAATGCTGTTTGTCAGTTTCTTTGGGTTAATCTTCAGAACGGCTAACATTTATTTCGATAGGACTTTGAATAGAAGGTGGAGTATTTTGACGGGTATAATTATAGGGGCCTTTTCTTTGAGTTATTTCCTACTACAAAAAACAGAATTTTAATTATATTTCATATATAAGTAAATATCTATTTTATTATTATCTTAATAACATTAAGTGCATCTGTCACTTGTTCATCTGTTCAAAATAAAAGAAAATATACTGTCTTAATAACTTTCAAGTAAAATCTTCTCCATCTTTATAAGCAGAATTTTGTAGGCACTCTTTCAGTTTTTGCGAAAATCCCGAAAATGTTGAGATAGTCGTTTGAAGTTGCTTGGGATTTCTGGAAGCCCCTACAACTGCCTCATCAATGCATTTTAATTCTTTACAATAGCAATTAAGTTCCAAAAAATGTGTGGCCAAAGTGGAAATCACATACGATGGCGGCGGACGGGGAAAGCGAGTGGGGTGGAGGAAGCGGTGCAAGGAGCGTAACGGGAGGGGGGGGGCAAGCGGACGAGGGGGGAGCAGGGCGCGGTGGAGTGTGTGTGGGGGGTAGACATTATTATGTACCACAGAAATATGGATCAAAAATTAATAATTATTGTTTTAAATCACCGAAAAAACTGCATAAAATTCACTTTCTTCTAAAATTAAGTGAAGAAATCTAAGTCATGATACATTTCAGAAGAAATTTCGTTTTTTGTGGCCCAGCACTTGACTCAGAAGAAATAGCAGAATTGAGATGCCGAAACAAATCGAAAGCGTGTATCATAGAAACGTTACTAGAACAATAGCGGGAGAAATCAAGAACACCAAGACAAAACTGACGAAGGAATCAAGACGACTTTTTAGCACATACACACACACACATCTCTCTCTCTCTCTCTCTCTCTCTCTCTCTCTCTCTCTCTCTCTCTCTCTCTCTCTCTCTCTCGCTCTCGCTCTCTTTCTCTCTCTCGCTCTCTTTCGGTCTCTCTCTTGGTCTCTCACTCTCTCGCCCGCTCTCTCCCTCTCGTTCCCTCTCCCCCCCTCAGTCCCTCGGTCTCTGCTTCAATCAATTAAACACAATCTAAAGATAATTTTCTTATGTGTTGGAATAGGACTTTCAGAATCGGAAAATGCCATTTTTTGTACTTCCTTTTGCGTTTTTCCGATAATTGAAGTCAACCTGATTGTATCAAGCAAAGCATCATTAGAAAGGAAGCTGATAGGATACGTTTCATTAGGAAGAAAAGGCAAGCATAAAGTATCTTTAAAAAGTAATGCTTATTAGGTTTTAAACGAGAAATTATTTGAGAAAGACATCCGACAATTAAAGACACTTCTTCTTCACCAACTAATATTTCCTAGAAAGCTTGGTTATCAGGGAGTCTCCTTGTAGGCAGTAGTGATAAATGCCAATACTTCTCGGCTTTTATACCAAAATATACTCCCAGAGATCATGAATAAGAGCTTTCCATTCGGTGCAATACCATTCACGCTGCCTTTCTTTTTCATTTGAAAGTCGTACATCATCTCATTAGAACCCTCGTAAATCCCATTGTACCCTTCGTCACGTGTCGTGTGTATCTGTGAACCTGGCTTTAATCAAACAGGAGGAGCATCCAGAAACAAACCACTTCGTTTCGTCAGGGTCGTCGGCGCATGGCCGCAATTTACACCGCTTTGTGCTCATGATATATGGTGACTGCGGCCGACCAAACCGACGTTCGTATCACTCACGTTTAACGACGCTCTCCAACAGCCCGTTGCCAGCTAACGGCCCGTCGGCGACCCAGAGCAACCTGCGCTAAACAGGACCTGCTCCACATTTTCCTGGCCTACCTCACCCACCGCCGCCTCGCCACCACGTCTCAACCACCGTCATCGCCTCCGTTGCCTTAGCCATCGCTATCATCTCCGCCGCCAACTCCTCCTCCTCCTCATCCCCCTCATCCTCCTCCTCATCGTCATCATCCTTATTACCGTCATCCTCATCGTTATCATCTTCCTCCTCATCCTTCGCCACCGCGACATCGCCAACTCCACCCTCTTCGCCTCCACCTTCATCTCCGCTCTGCTTACACCTCCGTTCCACCTCCACCTCCGACTTTGCCTTTGCCTTCGCCTTCACCTTATCCTTTGCCTCCGCATCTGCCAACACCTCCGCCTCCACTAGCGCTTACATCTCCACTTCTGTTTTCATCTTTGTTTTCGCCGCCGCCTCCACCTCAGTCACCAACTCCATCTCCGCTATCACGGCGTCTCCCGCCCGTTTAGCCGTAGTCATTAGCTGGGCGAATGTCTTTTTCAGCACTACCCGTTTATGTAACCGTTTATTTGAATATCGCGTTTGTTTGGCCGTCTGGCGAATGCCCTACTTTCGTCGCCTGGCCGTCCACATTCACTTAGCCACGCCCGCCCCTGCACGACGAGGCTGGCTCAGCGCCTGCATTGTGCGCTTTTTACGAAAGGGCGAAGTAGAGCTAAAAAGCGAACCAACAGCCTTTCCTTTATTTTGTGCAGAACATTACCGGTTATGGTAAGCGACGGCGGCGGCGACTGTTAGAGGGTACCTGTCGTTCAAAGGTCTGGTCCACTGCGTGTCCACCACGCCCTGGGAAAGTTAGGGTGCCTGCACCCCCTGAGTAATTGCTTCTTGCCATGTGAATAGGGTCATTTCCTTGGACGAGTAGGGTATGCCAATCTGCGTTTTTGTTTCATCAGCGTAATGTTTAATTAACCGTCGAGTTCTAGGAGATGAGATGCGTCATCAGAGGTGCTAAATTGAATTTTAGATTTAGGTATATTGTGAATAGAAGGGTTATGTTCGAAATATTCTATGTTTGATGCGATTCAGTATCTTTTTACATTCTATACCTACGTATATACGTTGTATTGAGAATGTTATGTAATGCTGCGCGAAAAACGGTGAATTTTCGTCGGAAAAAAGTTCATTGCTAGGCTCTGGTGACGAAAAAGTGCATAAAACCAATTGCAAAATTAAGAGAAAAAAGTCCTCGAAGACGTGGTGCAGCCAGAATCAATGTTTTGTGGATTCTTGATACCGAAAAACCAACTGAAAGTTAAATGTTTGTCTGTCCGTCCGTCCATCCGCCTGTCTGTCGTATGTGAACATACCTAGCACTTAAACCACACGTACGATCTTTTCCAAATTGAAGAAGCCCCTGTCCATCTGGCTCTAGTTAAAGCTTTGAAATTTTGTGAAACATTCTTTCAAATTTACGGGTACTTTACATGAAGCCCCACGAACTTTTTCACAAGTTTCTCAAAAACGGCTCCAAATTTTTTCTTTAAATTTCTTGTAAGAATAGAGTAAAATACACTTATAAATGTGGCATAGGTCCTATTTTCACGGTTAACTCAGAATTTTCGAAATTCTTCCTACAACTATAAAATTAAAGACAAATTTTTCCTTAAAATGAAATTTATTGTGCATATTGTTCTTCATGTAGATTTTTTGAATTTTTAGTAGTTTAGCAATAGTGCGTGCAATATTTGCTATTTTATAGAATAACAAAAAGAAGAATTTCGCAAAAATGGTTCCAGATTTTTTCTTTAACTTTTTTGGAGAGTTAGTGCCCAACCAATCCTATCCCATGTCATAAACACCATACTGCTATATTCTTTTGTTTTTTTCAAAAATTAAAAAAATATTTTTTTTTTACTTGTCTTTCACGTCGGTAATATTTACACTAAAGGCAATTTCTTCACATTATTTGATTTATGAGTGCATGTGCTTTAAATAATGTCAAACAAAGCTTCTCGACAACTCAACAGTTTTCTGTAAAAATGAGCTCAAAATTCAGAATTTTCAGAAACGCTCAAACGCCATTTTCTCAAAAACTGCTCCAAATTTTTCTTCAAATGTATCCAACGGATAGTGATAATTGCACTTTTTAATATGACGTAAAGTACATTTTCGTGTATTCATTTGTTTTTTTTTAAATTACACAAATGTAATTTTTTAAATGTCTCTCACGCCGTTAATACATTTCCATCGATTTGTATACATTACTACATTTGTGACTGGATGTGCTTCAGAGAACTTCAAATGAATTTTTCAATGAAAATTTCTATTTAGGACAAGGTTTTACTGTTCTTTAATATTCTTGAAGTAATATTTAAGTTTTACTATTAAGAAACCGAAAAGTTGAGAAAATTTTTAAAAAAACTTTCGGCAACGATAGATGGTAGCTCACCAGAGAATGAATCAAGACCTTTAATCCAGTCCACACCAAAGAAATTGGAAAAAATTGCTTCGATAAAGTCTGTGCCATTCTGTAGCACCTCTAGTTCTAAATTACCTTATGTTATTTTTTTCCGGAAATGAACTTAATTTGACAAATGAAGATAAGACCCTGAATATAATCATTTAAGAAATAATGTGGTTAATTTAAAATATGCTCTAAAATATAATGCCAAACATACGTCATAAAAGTGTTTACTAGTAAGGTGCTAAATGTTAAAAATCGGACTTGTCTGGTGAGGCATTTAAACATTGTTACTTATCTGATATTCTCTGGGTAATTGTTTAGTAGTTTCCTCAAATAAAGAGCAATATTTATTTACTCGTTGTTCAGATTGAAACACATGAACCGATTACTTTCATTGTATCCCTGGCAATACACTTAATTAATACCCCACGTATCGATTTGCTTCTAGTGATTAGGTGAACAAACGGGAAATGAAAGTAAGTGCGCAAGCTGGAGCATAGATAGTAAGTCGGTGTCCAGCATTAAACTAGTTCCTAATGAAAATCGCTCGACTGCAACGCTTGATTGGCCACGGGAGACGGGCAGCGCGACTGGGAATTTGGGTCGCACATTTGCTGAGTGGCTTTACAGCAGCTGCCATCCGCAGAGGTGCACTCACAAGTAAGGGGGAAGCGGCAGGGCGGGTAGACAGCAATGCTCTCGCACCACGGTTATTACTCGTGAGCCCTCCCATTGGAGATGTTTTCCCTCCGGGCATTTCAAGATGCTCGCAAAGAACTGTCTTCCTTGAAGAGAATTTGCTCCCTCAGCTAGTTAGCTTTGTGCTTTTGTTGTTTCTATACATCATATAGTTGTTACAGAAAATCCCAAACTCGAAACAACATTAGAAAAATATTACTTTTCCTCCCTCATTGTTGTTTAGCTTCTTGTATTTTTATATCTCCCTCTCTGAATGCATGCACGGCCCTTGACTTCTTTAAAAATATTAACGTAATTCATAAAATTAAACAGGACTTGGTCTTCCTACATTATTTAATTTTTTGGACAGGATTCCCCATTGTTTACTTTCCTGTTGCAGCAGATCGGCACTCTTGATCGTTGCTCCCGGTTCGTTCCATCTCCATCTTGCTATTTTTCCACACAAAATGTCCATGTTTTCTACGCGCACTCAGATTTTCAAATTTACTTCCGAAATTTCCTAATAACTTGAGTCCAACATTCCTTCCTATTTGATGACGCAATCATCCGAGTTGACTCTTATCGTGTACAAATTATAAGTTCCGATGTTACTTCATCAATAACGAAAAAATCACCCCGCCTCGTTTCTACTTCCGAACATTACCGGATCCACGGCTCGTCTTTTTCTTCATTCATCTTGCGCGCCTGTCGACTGTTTTTAGAATATTGTGCACTAGCACCCCAACATGCACGGTTTCTACCGCGCATCTCATTGGATAATTCGAATATTATCTAAATTCCCATTGGTTCTTGTCAAACGGATTTGATAAATTATTTTCATTCCCCCACGCAATTTGCTGACGTGTCCATTATGTTATTTAAATCTGTTACCATATTGTTTATTTTCCCCGTTGTTGATTACATTCACATTCTCTTCTATTACTGCTTAAATGTTCAAGTCTTTGTACTTGTTCCTGACTCCATTGTTGCTATCGTCATATTTACTTTCATTTACATTTATCGTCACTTGTAATGATCCATTACATACTAGAAATGAGCCCCATCAGACTAGAACAAACTCAAAATATTCTTATAAGCTCTGATCCATGATACAAAAATCTTGCCCATGATACAAAAAATCTCACTGTTACAAAATATTCATAACAGAATGTAAACAATGCACAATGCTTCTGCGTATAGAACTCGGTTTTAAGTAGCTTTAATTGCATTTATCAGGTCCAAGAAATAGCTTCGAAGTCATCCTTTTGAAGAGTCGTATAATGACATAATCGATTGTTTACTTGAAAATGATTGAAGAAAAATAAAATATAACGTAATTGATGAAGCATTTGTATGCGGAAGTAGACAGAATTTTCATGACGGGTTTGGGTTGCTCATCTAGTATTAGTACTTATAATCTTAACCTATAAACTACACAGCTAATATTTGATGACTTTATAATTTCGACTTACCTTCGAAAGCTGCAATATATTCAGAGAATCCCCAAATCTTAAGTAGATCCGAGACACTATTTATTATGTGTGCCATTATGTTAAAGTAAAACTATAATATAACCCAAAGATACGAGTAGAATCCTCACCGTTCACGAACACACCAGCTGGGCTCCACCAGGAAGAGTAATGAATGAAGAGAACTTCTCATTGAGAAGCGATGAGAAGGAAACGAGGCTCCAAAGATTCTTCCGCTGCACGTGCTATATGTTCAACCATTCCAATTGGTCAGATTTATGAAAACGCGGGAAAGCTGAGAGAGCTGCACAGCCTCGATGCTAACGCCCCTATGCTTGCCTCCTGTACTTTGAATTTACTAAACAGCGTTTAGTGACTGTGACGACACGAGATGTAAAAATCACAGAATAGTTTTATCTACGAAACACGCATAGTAAAAGTGAACATTTAATTTGTACATTCACTTACGATTTTGAATTGTCTGATATACTAAACGAAACCAAAGCCTGTTTAGTAAATTTGACCTCACGAATAATTGTATTTACTGTATGAATGCTTACTAAACATGTATTGTTCACTGTACCATAACATTTCTCTCCGTGTAGGATTCTTCTGTGTTTCCGGGCATGTCAACTGCTACGGTCACATAAGAGTTGTTTATCTTTTTTATCACGAAAGGTGACCGTGTTCTTCCCCCACTTTATGATAAGATCCGACACCGACCTACACGTCGGCTTGCTGGGTTTTCCCTTCCAGGTACCATCCAGCAACACAGCACCGTCACAGCCTGGACAAGCTCTAAGCTCCCGACTAGTCTCTCGACATGTGTGGTACTCTAGTGCATATAGGTGTAAGCGTGTGTAAATAAGAAATTAAGATCCCTTATTTCTTTAATCCTGACCGTAGCAGTTGACGTGCCCGGAAACACGGAAGAATTCTACCACAAGTGGGAGAAGCTGTGAGCTACGGGCCGGACAAGTGCGTCTGTGGGAGAGGTGAGGGCGGGCGCAACTGGTGCGCGGCTCGTTGCGCCTTTGCGCTGCGAAACGTGACACGGGCTCATTCGCAGCCTCCTTCACATGCTCCTTCACAGGCGATTAGAGCTCTAGTGATTGGAAACAGTACTCGTGGTGCTCCTATGCATATAAATGCAAATTCTGGCTAGCTAGGGGAATAACCCTACATCCATCCGCCAATTTGGCAACATCTTCCCTTTTGCCTACGCATTTTGAACTAAGGACAGCCAAGGAAGACTTTTTTGTATACCTTGTTATCGTTTCACAGTTTGAATATTAACTCGTATCGTTTCACAGTTTGAAATATGTAATGAGTAAAAAACATTTCACTGACATTGTGATTAGTAAAAGAAAATGAAATTAGAATATGGCATCACGATGTTTTTAAAAATATTGTCTCCCGCCAGCGATGACCTAATCTGCTGGGACAAAAGAGAGCCGGTGCACGTGAAGGAAGATGGCGGCGGTCGCCCGCCCCTGGCGCTGCGCTCCTCCGCGGGTCGCGCCTCCGCGTACAGCCAATACCTTCTATTACTACAGGCCTAACCACTATATCCGTGACGGCAGCACATCTAGGCCTTTCGTTCCGCGACTTGGAGGTTAGGACTGATTGGAACACGTTTTTTTGCACAAAAATTCATATTCCATGTAAATATATCAATTTTAAAAATCGATAAACAGCAGTTGATTATAAAATGACTTATGTAATGTAAACGGATGATTGATTTAAAGACATGTCTTATGAAATTCTTCTTAACGTCAATGTAGTGCATACTATTCAATACATAAAATTCTCTGACTTTCAATGAAAATACATTATTCCAAGTGTGCTCTTAAATACGAATTAAAATAAGCTTAAATTAAATATCCATAATATGAAGTATAATTTCGATAATAATCCTAAACATTGTAATTTATTTTTACCGAAACTTAAGTTTTATCTGAGGTCTTGATCATATTTTAAAAGAAATTGAAATTAACTTATATGATTTTAATTGAAGCTCTATATTTAATTTATCGATTATATAAAAGTAGAAAATTCATTATTTATTGTAATTATTAATGCATGAATATTATTACTTACCTACAAATTCCAGCATTACGAAAGTTAAACTGATTCATATCTCTTTCCCAATATCGTAATATAAATATTAAAATGTGAGAAATGAGAAAGAGATAAGGAAACATTAAAGAATAAACTTCAACACAAATACAAGGAATCCCAAAAGTAGTTTCACCAGTTTGCACAATATATTTAAAACAAACTAATATAAATCAATAATTTACAGTAGAAAATTTATCTTTCTTGCAACATTAATCCAAATTTGGCACTTAGCACTTCCGTAACACATTGAAACATACCGACTTGTTCGATGCTCACATTCTGAAAATATTCGAGACAAAATTTATTCTTGCATTCGCTTTCAATTGAAGGCCGTCATTAATTATGCGTTGCAAATTTTGATACTTAAATCTTTCTCGTATTTCATCTACACTCTCTCTCTTGATGTTACTGCTGAAGATAAATATTTAGAACAATTCAAAAATATTGATGGCACTATTGATGCTTGGAGTTTCTTTGCATTTTCATCATATCACTCAAGAGTCCTCTGGAAAATGGACTCCACAAATCTGCAAGAATTTAATGAACGTTAGAAATACTGACGATTGTTAAAACATTTTCGTTAAGAATTCGTAATCCAATTATTATTCCTAACAGTATTTAATAACAATTCTTAATAAATCTTGACCATACCTATTTTCCTACTTTTCATCGCATTTTCAGCGTATGTTGAAACCATGACTGTAAAATAAACATAACCTCATAATCTTGGATCACGCTGAGATTTAATCTTAAGGTGCATTTATTTAATGCAAAAACAACCGTTTTAACTGACCGTGAATTGCGGGAAGAAAGCTACATTTACTTTCTAGTTCAGTTGCGGCTCGTGGTTTTTTAAATAGGGAAGGCTGCAAACGCACTGCATTACATTGCATTGCAGTGAATGCATTATATTTCTATATATAATCGCTTCCGATACAGGCATAAGGGAGTAGCGCTCCTATCGCAAAGCGGGAAAACTAGTTGATGCTCAATGCTACTCGCTGGGTTGCATAGTAATGCTATCTGGTGAGCACGCTATTCTTCAGACCCTACGCCTCACCCTTGAAGGCTGCCTGGCCGCAGCCTTCGTCCGCCGGTAAGCCTGTGCAGTGAATGCATGACGTCACGCCTCGTCGTTTTACACAGGCCTTATGGCGGAGTGAAGTGGGAGCCTAACGCTTTTGTCTTCCCTGTCAACAGCTTCAAATGCGTTACGGACAACCGTTATAAAACACACAAACAAAAATTTTGTTACGATTGTTACATAATGTAACTCAGAAAGCCATTGTTAATAAATAAATACATTTATAAATATATTTTAAAATTTCTTTTAGGCGGCAATTTATACAGGAGAAGCTCCGCCTTACAGCCTTTAATGACGAGCCTCGCCTGTTCTAGTTGCAAAACAAAGCACCGTGACAGCAATTGCTCAATACGTCAAGAGAAACTGGACGAAACTTAGTCGATTGATAAGGAAGCTTTTGACTGTTTACAATTCATAATTGAGATTAGTGTACTAAATTGTTCAACCCTTTGTCATTTATTTTAAATTATTACCACATTATTGTTCTGAAATCAATTAGAAATATTTTCTTACCTTGGAATGCTGATTTGGTAGAAACTTTCGTCCTCTTTTGGGGCCTGTCCATTTCTTTCGCAGCCGGAAACGAAAACACCTAATCTCGTTTCCTCATCTCGAGTCATAATTTTCCCAACACTTGGGATCACACCATTTCAAACCCATATTCTGGATTTTAAGTGCAGTAATAATTCAAATATAAAGTCGATAACCGTGGCTCAGAGGAAATAATAAATAAACTAAACGGTGTAAACTAAAGCAAGATGGTTGTCGTATATGTTTATAGTCGGCCTACATACTCCTACATCACAAGCAGCTAAAGACGTAGTTGTTAGGCCTGTAGTAATAGAAGGCATTGGTACACCCAATACCTACTAATACTTCAGGCCTCACAACTCGATCCGTGACGTCAGCACATGTAGACTGCCTCCCCGAGATCGTAGACGCGCCAATGAAGAGGAATATTCGAATATAACGAACGGTGGATTGAAGAAAATTTACACTTTTGGAGCTACTTTAAAGAGCACAAATGTTTCCTCTTTTGTATCATTAACAAAACCTTCAGGACGAATATTACGTTCTAATGGCCGATATTAAATAACTTGATACAGCCAACGATACTTTAACATTCTTTTTATTATTGTTGAAAGAATTTATTAGAAAAAGAATTATATCACTCGTCACCAAAATTGCATTCCTCGAATTTCTATTAGAATCATACAATAGGAAGATGAAATACAAGTTAGGTTCTTGATGTAACTTATAACACGCACTAGCTTTGTTATTGCTTGATTTCAGGTCTTCTTTATAATACTTATTTTAATTCGTGGGCCCGAAAATCTATAGCTTGTACGAGATTACGGTTGATAGAATTGTTTATTCTAGGGAAACATATTTATGGCTAGATCTTGTAAATATTTTTGTCTTTAAATAAGTACATGCAATTTCAACTTTCTGAAGTAGTGCAACAATGAATACTGTTCTTTTATTGAAAAGTCTTTTCATATTTTATCTTGGCTTTATGAAACATACAATATTTACTGACCAACACATAAAATAATATAAAGAAATAAATTACCATATTCGCATATATTCATATTCATTTCTAATAACATTGCACTTGGTGGGAATGCTCACATTCTTCCGGCAACATAAGAATTCAGTGAAATTCTCGAAACAAATATTTTTCATGAACTCACCTTCACTGGATAGTCTTTCGCCAATTGCAAGTTGCAAGTTCCTATTTTCAATACTTTCACGTCTTTCTTCACCACTTTCCTTCGCAGCCGAGTATGATGATAAATACTTAGGGCAGTTGAAAAGTAATGCATGACCAGTTTCATTCTTCCCAGAGAAGCTTTCAGTCTCTTCCCAGTTTCGTCGTAGCACTCAACATCTCTTAGGATATCATGAGGACGAAAATGGGCTTCACACACCTACCAAATATTAATTGCAGTTGAATAATAATGTTAATACCCAATCGATTAAGGAATTATACGTAATACATTTTAGGAATACATATTTTCTTCATGGTGGGTGAATATGAAACTTAAGTTCACATCACGTTGAATACTAAGACCATACATTTAATCATTGAAAAACATTTCTCTATTATTAGCCTAAAATGTTTCTATTATTAACGTGTATGTAGGAATGAATTAGTCTAAATCTTACCTTAGAGGATTGCGTTGGGTGAATATTTTCCTACGAATAGCTTTATACTATTTCTTCAGCAAACGTTTGTCTTTGGGGAAAGAAAATGGAGACAATCGAGGGCCATTTTAATAATTCTCTCGAAAATTGGGAACCCCACACTTAAAACCCACATTTCAGATTTCAAGTAAGTATTATTGAGCAACTATAAATTTGAAAAATCACTGGCAAACAACACTCTGGCACTGTTTTGCTCAGCTAGAACGCTAACAACATAGCCGACATGCAGGCTGCGTGGGTCTACATGTGCCTATATCACAGACATAGATGACGTAGTTTGGAGGCCTGAAGTATTAGTAAATGTTGGTACAGTCAACACCGCCTCTATTCAGAAGGCCTCCGAACCATCTCGAAAGAGGCGTGTGACGTCATCATACTTAGGCCATCTTCCATCATCTTGTTTCCATATTTCAGTCAGCATGTGCAGTGTGAAGACCACATTGTGTTCGAAGTTATTCTCAATTGGTTATATTCTTTAAAGATTTGTAACAATTTTACTTAGATGAACACAGCTTTCAATAGTAGTGTGCCATTGTGTGGTGGTAATAACTTGAATGGTCGAAATATTTGTTTTCGGATGTCCGAAAGATGCATCTTTAAACAGGAAGTGGTTGCGAGTGATACAAGGATTTTCGCCCACCAACAGTTTTAAAGTATTTTTAATTGCTTTTGAAATCTTGATGCATTATTGAAATAATTATTTCTTGTATTGTACGCATGTAGACTTTTGTATAGGCTAATATATAAGAAAGGAATAAAAATCGACACATCCAAGCAGTTTCCTAAAAAAATATAAGCTACAAAACGTAAATAATTATATAACCATCATTCTATATGTCCGTTTTGTTTTGAAATTTGTTCATTTGCTCGGTCCAGATGTTTAAAATTTTTTTCATGTTAAAAATATTTAATTCATTACTAATTGTGTGTCTATCATGTGTGTACTGACTTCATTTAATAACAAATTCTAATATACTGCATTTGCCTTTTTTTGCGAGTTGTATTTCTATTCTGAATATGACATTCAAGTCCTGGAATATTTCGATGAGGTTCATTGTAAGATGGTAACAGCAAAATTGTCTTTACCAACGCTAAGAGACGTGTCTGACGAATAATATTTCAAACGCATCCAGCATACTAGTTTTCTGAATGATCATATTGAGAATACCCCAACGAGTGAGAAGAGAATTTTCTCAATTGGAAGTTGCAATCGCTTCAAGTGTGAACAATGTCATGTTTTGAAAACACGACAATTTTGGTGATCAATGATTTTCAAACATTTTCGTAGAGAATCCGTAAGTAATTTGCTCGGCTCAATCATTTAAGAGGACATCGTCTTGTTTCGACAGAAAAATGAGTGAACCTACGTGTTTTACCTGAAGTTACGTATTTACCTGAAGTTATGTATTTTTAAAAATTTTCAATTATCGTGTGTGTATATCAATTGACGTGCTAGTTGTTGAAGATTTTTAAGTAAGATTCTAAAATTTATTTATATTCAATGTCTTCTGTTAGGCTGAACGAGATTTTTTATATCAAAGCCAAACGTGTTTTAGTTTTAACGGAAGGCAAATTTTGCTCTCAGTTTATTAAATATGTTTAATAATAGCAAATGACATTTTCTTTGGTATTATACTTATTTTTCTTTGCATTGAACATGGAAAAAATGCATACAAACACTAATGTCCAGTATGTCCATACAACGCAGGCAAACGCCTGAATGTGTTGACGTCATTGGCTTGTTCCGAGGCCTTCTGTAGAGGTGGTGTTGGTACAACCCAATGTGCGCTGCTCCTGAGGCGGACGTGCGCCGCGCTCAATATTTAATTCTTGGTCACTTGTAAAACTCAAGAAAGGTAGTTTAAAGAACTAACTCAACGAATTCTGAAGAAAAGTATATAGGGAAATATGAAAGTAGAAGAAGTTTCAAAAGAGACCTATTACATATTACGAATCCATGGAAAAAGAAACCTAAAATAAATATATTACAAATCTACATCACGCCAAAAAATACTACATTCTTTGATTAACGATTCGTGTTAAAACATTTTATATTACTATATTTTCTTTTTACGCTTTTTTTCACCAAAAGAAATTTGAAACCACATAATGGGTCAGTTTCGTGTATTAATTTTAGCCAGAATAATGTACACAGTTCTATAGATTACAGGTAATAAGTGTAGGCAATAAAATTAAAGTTTAGATTTTTAAAATAAACAAGGACAAAAGTGAGCATTGTTTCAGTATGTAAGGAAACAATTATTCTAGCAATTGTCTTTTTAAATTTTATTATTGTTTCTAGACATTCCTTATAAATCTCTGCCTTTCTCTTTATGTTCCCTCTTGTACATTAACCTCGAATGAGAAATTTCATTGCTTAAGGTTTCTTCACTAGAGTGTATACGTTTACGCTTAAAGGTAATCTAATGGCAATCAAAGAATAATCTAAAGAAACAATAGTCTGTTTTCTCCCTGAAAGTCAAGTCAATGACACGGAAATATTTTGTTTTGTAATTTCTCTTGTTTCTTTGCTTCAAACTGGTTGATATTTCCGCAATAAAATGTATACAAAGCAGAAAAATTATACATTCTGGACTGATTGTTCCGCTTTAGCGCAATAATATTCGAATCAAAAAAGTTATGAATTTCAACACTGCAATAATCTAGAAAATAGAATCATTTTATTATCACAATTTAATATCTTCCGACACGTTCCATGACTCATTACATTTCAGTCAAGAAATAATAACGCCACAAATAAAGACAATTTTATTATTATTATTATTATTATTATTATTATTATTATTATTATTATTATTATTATTATTATTATTATTAGAATGGTTGATTATCTTCCTGTTGATCCCGTTTTAATATTGTAGAAAGATGGTTCTTTTTTAAATTAATTGGACCAATTAGGATCAATCCACGATGATACCAGGAATTAAGACGTATAATTCATAGACATTTATTGCTGCTTAACGTTTCGCACATTTGGCATGTGCCTTTTCAAAAGCATTTGACAAGCGGTTGACAATAAACATTGCATTTTATGTAGTGAAAAACAAAGGAATATCAACAATATATCAACAAGATGTATATTTAATTTATTCCTTTGTTTTTCACTACATAAAATGTAATGTTTATTGTCAACCGCTTGTCAAATGCTTTTGAAAAGGCACATGCCAAATGTGCGAAACGTTAAGCAGCAATAAATGTCTATGAATTATACGTCTTAATTCCTGGTATCGTCGTGGATTGATCCTATTTGGTCCAATAAATTTAAAAAAGAACCGTCTTTCTACATTATTATTATTATTATTATTATTATTATTATTATTATTATTATTATTATTATTATTATTATTAAAGAATAAATATACCAGGAGCTCAGCTTTGTCTTCTCACTACTTGCACCTTCAAATGACGTGAGCGGCGCCGCGAGACTCAAGACCCGGATGCTCGTCCACGGCACTCCACGAGAGACCACAACAACCTACGCCTTCGTGATCGCCGCCTGCGGGGAAGATCGCGCGATGTCGATGGCCCGTTTATTCAGGTATTCCGGCACTCGCCAGGTATTGATCGGAGAAACTATTAATAAAATATCATCAGAGCAGCCGGCCGCTAGAATTCTCTGCCAGACTGCGGCTGAATTCGACCTAATTAGCACGTGCGTGCGGCTGAATTCGACCTAGTTAGCACGTGTTAGCACGCGCGACTCACTGCGAAGTGTCGAAAATTCTGCCACCGTCGAGAACCTCGGGAGAGATTCATCCCGTACCCGGAGTGAATAGTGTATCTTCCGCTCGACCATCCTCGAAACTGAGTCTCTGATGGGGGCAATACTCAGGTTCCTGAGGTCGAATGGACGAGGAGATGTGGAGAAGAGAGCGGGCGCATTCTGGTGTTGATAAAAATTTCAGCCCGAAGGGTTGCGCGCGTACCTGGAGGGTCTCAGGAAAGGGCACAAAGCCAGGAGTCAGCTCCCGACTTCTTAAGACCCTCAATATTAGTATGAGGGATGCGTCGCAGCCACAAAACATAAACTAATTTTTCTATTGAACTAGTCTTTAGACATTAAAGATTAAAGAATTTAAAATCATTCCACTCCTCAACACTTGGCAGCCTTATTAAATTCTATCGTTAAGCTGTGAAAGTGCCCTGTGACGACCACGTGCGTATCTCAATTTCTATTTAAAAACCAGCATCATTTGACTCATTTAAATAGTAAATAAGAAAGAAAATGTTATTAAAGATATATTTTCGCTTTCTCGCAAACTACGTAGTATAGAGGAAATATTGAAATGCGGAAAAGGGCGATTTTCGACAGAAAAACTCGTAATGTGAGTCCCTGATACCGTAAAACTGCAAAATGCTCGTGAAAATTCTCGAAAAAACTTGAGGTGCACGCAAGAGGGATAGGGAGACTCCGGCACCTTAAAACGGGAGAATCTGGCTAAGGGAAGGAAATCTCTGACACAAACATCTCGGGGACCCCACGTCACGAGAGAAGGGATTGGGGGTCTGCAGCTCATGACCCCTCATAACTCGCGCTCCTCGCAGTGACTGGGAGCGGATACTGTGAACGAAGCCTCGGACGCGGGAGCGCGTGGTGGCGCACTCCATGAACAACAGGCCACCATTTAGGACGACCCTAGCTTGGAACGGTTCATGATTAGCATTCCCTTCGAGGCGAATAGCTGCGCACATTGTGCCCAGAAAGGGCGGTGGCCATATGTCCACCAATTTGAATAACATGTTTCGGCATCACGATACTATCCATAGTGATGTCCCCCTAACAGGAGCGGGATTTCGGATCATTTATTTGGGGGGCAAAGGGTCCCCCCCGCATACCATAGTAAAAAGTTCCCCTGAACCAAATGACATTGAGCAGTTACACTACAAATAAACATAAAAAAGGTTTCTTGGCGCCTGTACCACCACTCACACCTCTCTACAGTCAAAATCGCGTTTTTTAATTTTATTTTTTCGTAAACTGAACTCTATTTTATCTTATTGAAAAGAATATGAAAAGTAAGAAAATAATTTAAACTAGTATAATAAAAACAGTTTTACATTATCGTGTACGTACGTATATACTGAGTAATATACGCAGTAAAGAGACATTTACGTAATGCTGTAGAGACCCGCTTTCGAGAATTAAACAATGAGGTCCCCATTAATTCATATCAAGTAGTCGATTACGAAGACGAGCCTTGGATTAGGAAGAAAATCAGCAGGAAGATTCGTCGGAATTGTCCGACAGTTATAGTATCGTGCTTAGGTGAGGAGGCCGAAGCATTGGTTGATACGGGATGTGTAGCAAGTGCAGTAGCAGAAGAATATTATGATAGATTGGTCGCGACAATGAAGTACACAGCGACGCTGCCGATGTACGTAATTGCCGGTCGTACATAATTGGAGCCACCCGGAAGAGGTCCAACCCCATTACTAGGCAAGTAATGCTTGAAGTGTGCATCGGAGGTCGCGCGTATGAGGTCATTGCATTGGTGGTGAAGAATTTGTTGTATTCAGTTATTTTAGGAATGGATTTTTTGACGGATAATCGAGCTGTAATAAATCTAGGGAAGGGGCATGTCACCGTGAATGGGCACGAAGTATGGATTGATTCAGGGAGTGAGGAAGAGGATACAGGATTAATGCAGGAACTACTGGTGATGGAAGAGTGGAAGAATGGATGGACGGTGGACGAAACTGAGATATTGAACGAGAGTGACAAGAGCAGGTTGAAAGGATTGCTGTTAGAAAACAAGGTGTTCATGAAGAATCCCGAGCCCATCATAGACTACGAGTTTAGGATACAATTGACGGACCACACGCCGTTTAGGGAAAGGAATTACCCTATACCAGCAGCGTATCGGGACAAAGTAGCCAGATTGATCAAAGAAATTGTAACCGCTTGTCGTCGGTCACATTTATAACCAACGGAAAATAGAAGCAATAATACCCGACATTAGGCCCTACACGTAGTTTCTATAGTGGCGAAGAGATGGCGTAAGTCAGAAAAGGATTTCTGAACGTACTCAGACCATAGCCAATCAGGAAATTTTTGTGGAAATACGAACGTGGCGTGAACTTGCGTCAAAAGAGCTCGCTCTCTTTCTGGTTCGAGACGCCGAGGTGAACGGTTGCCTACAAGTACACCACATAGTCGACGAGGGACACGCGGAAGATAACGGAACACAAAAGCTTTAATAAAAGGTAAATGACTGAGCACTTTTCATGGATTTACGTACTGTGAATGTCGTGAGATTACATGGAATTAGTAAATGAATATTAAACAAGAATGCAATGAATGAAAGAACGACGGCGGTAATAGATCGAAATGAATCTGTAAAACCACGTTGCTGCATTCTTGTTGCTAGAAAGGAGGACTATTGTAACATAGGACATGTTTTTTCTTTGTTACAGCTTTCATATATTTTTCATATATTTTTTATTCTTATTTTTGGAATTTCACTTTGGAAATCCTATTATGGAATTTTGAGAATTATTAGAAGTACGGATTATCCAACAACTAGCTTGACTTTTGCTATTACGAAGTCATAACTTGGAGTTTCGGACTCGCATTCTGATGCGACCATCGCCTCTGCGAAAGCTGTGGTGAATTTTCGCTGAACGACGAGGAGACGGCGTTCGGAAATACTCCAATTTCGACGCGACAGGCAACGCACGGACCTTGCAGAAGAACGACGACCTTGAGGCGCGAGTGTCGCGCGACGGTCAGCTACACAGCGCGGGACCAACTTGAGGAATTCGCCGGTCGTGAGTCACATAAAAACAGAAAGAACACTCATTAAATTTCAGTCTGAAAAAACTTCTGAGATAGGATTATAATTATACTAGCCAAAACGTTGTAATGTGAGCTTCCCTCAATAACAGACGTTGATCGGGCAAGTTTATTAGAACATTGGTCTTGCTAGCCAGTGATTTTATTTCTTTTCGACTGTCGTAAGAGGAATCAGATTAGAGTAATCCTTATGTTTGTGATAGAAGTTGTTTTGTACATAATTATTTATTTAGAGTCATATGTAATTGATTCAAATCATTTAAGAAACGTTATGAAACAACATTTTGTGTTGAAAGGCTATGTAGAAGCCGAAGGTCAAATGTGACTATTAAGTGTAACGTAATTAGCGATTTAAAAGGTAGTAGTGAATTTCGAGTATTGTGTGTATGTATTTTTTTTTGCAGGATGAATATTTGTACTATGATTTGTGTGTCTCATGTGTGATATTTTTTGTGAAGTGTAAATATGTATTTATTGCTTGTTTCTTGTGAACGGGTATCAGAGTTATTATCACTTTAGTGAAAACTGCAGTTTAGGTAGGGAACTAGCTACCATAGTTTTACGAAAAGTGAGAACATAGGAGGATCTGTGAATTCCATTGTACAGTGATTTTCATTCATTAGAATACAGGTTATTTGTTATTTAAAACTGTAAAATTGTGTTGGCTTGTTAATTGATCAGTAGTTTAGCAAAGACGAACCCACTACCGATAGGGAAGTTTATCCAAAAATTGAGATATTCCCAGGGATGCGTGACGGTGTAATCACACGTCACGAAATAAGTAAATGACAGATTTACTTCAGTAATTGCTGTTACATAATTTAAATGTAATTGGTGTCGGTTTAGGGAAAGGAACAACCCTATACCAGCAGCGTATCGGGACAAAGTAGCCAGATTGATCAAAGAAATGACGGAAGAAGGAATCATAAAGAGGGCAGCCACTTCATACACCAGTCCAGTCGTCATCGTTAAGAAGAAGGATGGAGGGCTACGGATTTGTTTGGACGCTAGGAGACTGAATGCCGTAACATTACCTTATCGAGACGCGCCGCCAGAGGTGGAAGGAATTTTGCGAGGGTTCGGAGGATGCAATGTATTTTCATGCACTGATTTCAGCAGGGCCTATTGGCAGATGAGAGTAGCGGAAGAGGACCAGCAATACACCGGTTTCATGGTTGAAGGGATATGCTATGTCTTCAGACGAATACCATTTGGGTTGAGAAACAGCGGAGCAGCATTGATACAATGTGTCGATCGGATATTAGGAGGCCGACTACAAGACCGAGTAACGGTGTATGGGGACGATATAGTGATCAGATCCCAGTCCGTTCCCGAACATCTCCAAGACATACAGGAATTGTTCCCTATACTGAGGGAGAACAACTTGGTATTGAACATCAAGAAATCAAAGTGGTGTACGAAAGCCATTGCGTTTTTAGGTTACGAAATTACGACGGAGGGCATCAGTATTAGACAGGATACTATTAAGGAAATTCAACAGATTCCGGCGCCCCGAAATGTAAAACAAGTTCGGCGACTAATTGGAACGTGTAATTATTACGCACGATTTTGCCCAAATTTTTCATCGGTCATGTCACCATTCTACAAACTATTACAGAAAGGTAGAAAATGGAAGTGTGACGATTCGTACGATGAAGCACTCGACAACCTTAAGGCTATGTTTTATAGATGTTGTGTAGTGACGCATCCTGATTTCAGCAAAACATGCATCTTACAAACTGATAGTAGTGACTTTGGGATGGGAGCTGTACTGTATCAAGAGGTGGGAGAACAGGATAAAATCATTTGCTATCATTGCTATCATTGTCGAGTTTTGAAAGGCCCAGAGCTCAGGTACACGACGACGGAGAAAGAAGCCAACGCCATTCTTTGGGCTGTTACAAAGTTGAGACCCTATTTGATGGGCAGACATTTTGTGGTGCGCACGGACCATAAGGCTCTAACATTCCTGACCGATGCCACACGCAAATGATCGATTATATGTGAACGTTGTATTTACAACAGTTTTCATTCGACGTAGAGCATTGCAAAGGAGAGTTGAATCATTTACCGGACTTATTGAGCAGGAAAACTCCTAAGGGCAGCGAGTCGTACGTGAACGTTAAGCAGTTCCAGGTAGCAGCGATAGACCTTGGGATCACCGACGCACCATTATTTGATTTTTTCTTTAAATTTCTTGTAAGAATAGAGTGAAATACGATTATAATGATGGCATAGGTTCGATTTTCACTGCTGACACTGAATTTTTGAATACTAGTAGTTTTAGCGCTGCATTGCGTACAATTGCGTGTTAAAAAATAACAAAAACAAGATTTGCTTAAAAAGGCTGCATATGTTTTCTTTAAACTTTTGTTAACGATTGTGCTTCATGTACTCTGTGAGATGAAATAAATGTCATACTGCTCTATTCTTTTGTTATTTTCAAAAATGACATAAATTAAATTTTTTGACTTGTCTCTCATGTCGATAATATTTGCATTAGCGGCGATTTGTTCGAATTATTGCATTTACGAGTAAATATGGTTTAAATGATGTCAGATAAAGTTTCAAGAAAACTCAACACTTTCTGTTAAACAAGCTCAAAATTCCGCTATTTTAAAAACGCCTAAATCCGGCTCAAAACCGGCTTCTATTTTTTCTTCAAAATTTTCATTCAGATAGTGCTAATTGCACTGTTTAATATGACGAAAAGTTCATTTTGATATATCCTTTTGTTTTTTCCAAAATTACATTTGTGTAATTTTGTCTTTCATATGAGTATTTGAAATTCATATGAAAATGTCTTTCATACGAATATTTCCATCGATTTGTTTACATTATTGCATTTGTGAGTGGAAGAGCTACAAATGACTTCCAATGAAGTTTTTCGAAAACTCAAAAGATTTCTATGAAAAAGTTTCAAATTTCGCACATACAGTAACGCTTAAACACCATTTTCTTAAAAATGGTCCCAAAGTTTTCAACAAAAGTTTCCTCATATTTCCTGAGATTTCATTCTTATACAATTTTCTTAAAATAATATTTTGGTTCTACCATTAGGAAACGGAAAAATTGAGAAAAAATTGAAAAATATTAACTTTAGGATGGAAAAGTTGGTAGCTGGCAAGAGGGTAGGGCAAGACTGTAAAGTTCGCCCAGACCAAAGAAATTAGAAAACTAACTAGTACGAGAAAGTCTGTGCCATTTCGTAGCACAACTCGTTTCGATTTCTGATCTGTACTTAAAAATATAAAAACAAATTTAACCATTTCCCCATCTTTACATCACATTGACTTTAAATAAACTTTGAAAATGGCTGCAACAGTTCTGTGGATTTATTTTAGTATTTATTACGAAGTTGGTATGAAAATCGTTCTGATGTCAAAAAAATGAAACTTTTTTGTTATAATAATGGGACCGACATTATAATTAAAACAACAAGATTCGCGTTTATAATAACAGAAAGGTGAGATTATTATAATAACATAGAGTATACCGGAAAATATTCAGTTGAGATAACAGGTTCGATTTGTTTTCAATTAACACTTGGCATCAAACAAATATCATGCATTAGTTACATTATATCTTACATTATAATGGAACACACAATATACAATATAATAAACCATTTTACACATCATCGCTTGTAAATTTCACTTTCTCACTTTTTCAAAAATTGTAAACGCGCATATTTTGGTCTCTAATATACTGCATTTTCACGCTAGAACTGCCGGATCACAGAAAAGTTAATTGTGCCTCTTTTTCGAATCCGTACGTTTCGCAGCGTAAGCAAATTTATTGTGTTTTTTTAAGATCCCTTAAAGAACATCGTTTTTGTACATGGACAAGGTCTAAAGGTTTCAGTTTGCTGTCTACTCTTCCGTAGATTACAAGGAATGCTGAGAAAAACATGATTATCGCAACGCTGGCCCACGAAACGTTTCGTGAGAAGAACCAATTTTTTCAGCATTTGAAATATTTAAGAACTCTAGGAATGGATATAATTTATATAATCATAATATACGTTAATTCGAGTGTTATAACTAATGATTTTAGGCCCGAAACTGTTAATTTTGTAAGTAAATAACGTTTAAAAACAATATAATTGAAAGATGATTTATTATAACGGGATATTCACAGTAACGCTGAACATTATCTCGCGCGTTTTATAGTACGGAACTAAAGTTCATCAATTTATTTATTTATCATATTAGCTCAGCTAAATACAATTATTGTTCACTTAATTATTATTACATTTCTTCTAAAAATTCAGAAAAAGTAAATTGTTTATGATAAAAAATTAGAAGATCCGCGAAATGAAACGTTTTTAAAAAACTTGTCCCAACATTGGGGGGGGGGCAGTTGCGACCCCCTTGCCCCCCTGAATCCCGCCTCTGCCCCCTTATCTTTTTATGCTGCAAATGCAGCAAGAATTACAAAGGTAAGCTGTCCGCTTTGAGTCATTTCCCTAAGTGTCCGAGTCCGAAAGCACCTAAAAGAGACCATATGAGAGTGATGCTCCGTAACCTTCGCAACCAAATTAGGGCTTTCACATTTGCGCCATCTTAAACGGACGCTGCGAATAAAACTCTGGCTACCATGCGCAGCACAGTGGCTGTGCCTAGAACTGGGAAAGTCTTCTGTTCGGAAGATATTATGGATATGGCTGCGTTGGGGAAAAAGCAACCAGAGACGCCGAACGAGAATTTGGCTACTCTTCTGGATAATACGACAGAGAAAAGAAAATACTACAGATCGAAGATATCGAGCAACCATTGGAGCTGAAGCTACTGTGACTGCAGAATCATCATCGACCCCATCTAATGGTCGGAGGTTCGATGATTCAGTGAGACCTTCTACTAGTGCTGCTGTTATTACCTCGCCTGCCAAGGTCATTATCCCTTCGAAAACTCCAATGAGCCGATCCCTATGCTGATTTCTTCTACTCCCCTGCGTCGATGGCCTAGCCTTAAGTCAGGAAGAAAGCCCATAATCCCAAGCTCTGACACCTGTCCAAAGGGAGCGGAAACGTCTTTACAGGTAGAGATAAGCAAACAGATTGTAGTGATTCTCTTCCAAAAACTCGGCCGACAGGCACTGGCCCTGAGGAACATGAAATGGTAGACATCATCTCACCACAAGCAGATAGGTTGCGATGCCCTAACGAGGTGGCCGTAATAGTTTCAGAGATGAATCAAGAGCTTTCGGCTGAGCCCATTTTCTTTGATTCTATTTTATACGTTATTGACACGGCCCGTTCCGACACCGCTTGTCTGTTGGGACGGGCCGAAACTTTAATTGAATCCTCGGCTGCTCTGACGCCCAGAGATGTAACTACTGAAACTTGTCTTAACAGGGCCACACTAGATGCCAAGCCGAACTGGAAGGAAAACATTTTAACTTGGATAGGAAACTGGGTTACTTCTGAAACTAATGTAGATCAAGAACTCATTGAGGTGAGAAATGAACTCAAAAGAAGCATTCATTCCCAGGACCAATAGGACGAGACCTATGGCAAATTAGTGGAGATTTTGGGCGGCTCGTCTATATATTCAGCACCAACAGATCTAGAAGGGCCCATAGACATGGAGACAAACGCGCTAGGAAGCGCTATTCTTATGCTAGGGCGCAGGAACATTTCAAGAATAATCCAGTGCTTTTGGCAAAGTGCATTAGAACTGTCGTTGACTGTACTATTGTCGATCAACAGCTCCTTAACACGGATGAGTTTAATGATCTGCTCAAATCCATTTTGGGTAACATAACCCCGATATGGCTTTCAGAATGAATGGAGGGTGATAAATCGTCAACACCTGAAATGGACCCAGACACAATTTTAAACTTGGTGCACGTAGAGCTCTGCATTCGTGGGAAAACAACCGTTCGAGTCTCGCGAGGCCCCCCCCAACTCTCGGTGGTAGGCGGGGGGGGGTGCTAGCTCGGGGGCAAGGAGATAGCTGTTCAACAGACATTTGGACTGGCCGTCGTTCGGCTCCCGAAGATCAGCAGAACAGTCGAGCGTCCCCGAGGCTTCGACGGTCGCCGAGTGCTCGACAGCCGCCGAACGCTCGGTAGCTCCTCCGCTCAACGCTTGCACGAAATTTAAGATTGCCGCGCATAGTGATCGCAGAGCTATTTCAATTAATTGTAATTAACTAATTATAATTGAAACAAAATTCAATTTCAATTAAAGGATTAATTGGTTGACAAGTAACAATTTATCGATTCATTGACAAAAATTTTAAAGAGAAAAAAAAAATTGAAAGAATTAAAGGCAAACAAAGAGTCTAAAACGAAATTTAAAATAAACTTTTTAACAATCCACAAAGATGAGATATGACATATGAGATAAGATTTTTAATTTCAGATCTGAGATCCGAGTTACGAGATCTGAGATTTAAATTCAGAGATATGAGATCTGAGATATTAGATCTGAGATCTAAGATATATGATCTCAGAAATGAGATGTAATATCTGAGATCTGAGATCTCAGATATAGGATATGAGATCTGAGATCTAAGAACTGAAATCTGAGAAATGAGATTTTGAGATATGGAATATGAGTTTTGAGGTATTACATATGAGATCTGAGATTTGCGATATGAGATATGAGATCTAAGATCTGAGATCTAAGGTCTGAGATCTGAGAAATGAGATATAAGTAATGAGATATGAAATATCAGGTATAAGATCTGAGATATGAAATATGAGATCTGATATATGAGATAAGAGATATGAGATCTGCGATTTAAAATCTGAGATCTAAGATATGAGATCTGAAATCTGAGATCTGAAATCTGAGATATGAGATAAAAGATATGAGATATCATATATCATGCATCATGCATCATGCATCATGCGTCATGCGTCATGCGTCATGCGTCATGCGTCATGCGTCATGCGTCATGCGTCATGTATCATGTGTCATGTATTTTTCTTAAAAACGGCTTCAAATTATTTTGAGAAAATTTCTATCTAGGACGACATTATAGCTTTCTTTAGTATTCCTAAAATGTAATGTTCGTCTATCTGAAAACCGAAGGGTTGCGAAAATTTCAATAAAAATTTCTTTCAGCGCAATAGATGAATACAGGCAAGAAAGAGGGACAAGACTGTATAGTACCAGTCCACACCAAGGAAATTGGAATACTTTACTACGAAAAAGTCTGTGCCATTCTGTAGCACTTCTAGTTACTTTCTCATATACATACGTAAATACGGAGTTATTTTCGTAGTATAAGGAAAGTTATGTAACGCTGCGGAAAATCGATTTCGAGATTTTTACGGAAATACACGTTTTGTGGTCCCTTATACCGAAAAAGTATTGTATTTTTCAAAACGTCCGTCTGTCCGTCCGTCTGTCTGTCTGCCTGACTGGTCCATCTGTCCATCCGTCTGTGAACACTACTAGCTCCTAAACTAAACGTACGATCTCTTGCAAATTGATAAATCCTACGTCGACCTGTAGTTGAAGCTTTTAAATTTTGAAAAGCATTCTTTAAAATTTGGGAGTACTTGACATATAGCACCCCGGACATTTTCAAAAGTTTTTTTAAAAACGGTTCCAATTTTTTTCTTTTAATTCCTTTTAAAATTAGAGCAAAATACACTTATAAAGGTGGCATATGTCAGATTTTCACGGTTAACTCTGAATTTTCGAAAATTTGAATGTTGAATGCGTGAATGGTTTGCGATTAAAAAAAACGAAAACAAGAATTTCTAAAAAAGACCTCGAAGTTTTTCTTTAACGTTTCGGTAGAGATAGTACGAAATGCATCCTATTCGATATAAGTCTATATTGAAACATTACTTACTACTCACACAACTTGAACGATGACCTTGTTTCCCAATCCCTTGAGCGATAAACAGTTGAATTCAAAAGCTCGCAGCGAGCACTAATGACAACATTCCAAGCAAAAAAACTTGGTTGGCACGAAACAGAAGCTAGTCACACATAGTTGCTTTCGTAGTCCAGAACATCTGTTCAGCTTTATTACCATTATCTAAAGAAATGGCTGAGACAGAACCTAGTTTTCGTTTAGAGCCATTTTTGGGAAAATGGCGTTTGAGCGTTTCTAAAAATGTGGAATTTTGAGTTTATTTTCATAGAACACTGTCTAGTGTTCGAGATCCTGTATTTGACATTACTTAAAGCACATGTACTCATGAATTTCATAATGTGTAGAAATCGCAGATGTATAGAAATCCCATAATGTGTAGAAATTTTTTTAAAATGTCCGGGGGGCTTCGAGAAAAGTACCCTGAAAAATTAATGAAATTTTCTCAAAATGGCAGTGCTTCGACTCACGCCATATTGACAGGGGTTCATTCAGTTTCGAAAAAATGGCATGGA